>JBBMJY010000026.1:16243177-16275869 GCA_037833715.1 Toxotes lorentzi | reverse complement strand
GGCAGGCAGGCAGGCAGGCAGGCAGGCAGGCAGGCAGGCAGGCAGGCAGGCAGACAGACAGACAGACAGACAGACAGTGATGTGCATGGACCACACATTCATATTCTGAAGCATGTGAAGGCTTCTCTCATGGGGTTTAGGAGATAGATCCCATGAGAATTTGTGCCTCACTCCTCTTCATAATGCCTGACATCTTTTTTTGATCAAAATTGTTCTTTTCTTGAGATAACAGAGGGAACACAAGTGTATAATCATATCATTTTGTGCCTTCACAGCAGCTAAAAATGTGTTTGCTAAGCTTGGCATATTTGTTATGTTTAGTGACCTCTGTGTATTTATCATGCATTTTACAACGGCTCAATGTGACACAACCAATCAAAACTAAGGACTGTGACTATTCCCTCCATAAATACTAATTCACATGGTGAATATTACACTTTTACTTTGATGGTGTAGGTTTGACATTTGTCATTGCTGTGTAAGAATTGTTTGTACATTTTATATACTCAGCATGCGGTATGCACTGACACTGATGCCTTGTCCCCAAGTTGTACTCTGGATTCATTCAGGCTGTTTCTATTCAATGAATAAATCACAAAATAAATAGATTTTTTTTTTGAAAACTCAAAAGTTAGTTGCGCTAATGGCCTTTCTATCAACTTGATAGAAATGTCATGAACGACTCCTCAGTGCCTCACTGCTATTCCATTACTTTGATTTCTTTCTGTTTCTTTCTGAATGATTTTTCTGAGCAGTTGGAAATGCTTCTTCACAAAGGGAAGGAAAGGTTTACCAGTACGATATTACGTAGTATGGACATCTTTTTAATGGCCACTGGCATCTATCTATGCATCAATCAGACCTAAATTGATTGGGTACTATAGAGAATGGTGGGTTATGACTCTGTTAAAGTACAGTGACTGAATTTTTGCTCTATAAAAACCTCATGCCACTTATTTCCTGTGGCAGTAAGAAAGAGCATTTATATTCATGGCTCAAATAAGCCAGGAATTAGTACAAAACAAGAGAATTTTAGTGCCAAACAGCTTCATTCATTAGCAACAGGTGTATTTTCCCACATGAATAGTGAATTGGGACTAATACTGTATTTGTTACTGTAATATTAACTAAAACACCACAAATACTCCATGTTGCTGTCTGCACTGTAATTTAAATTTATTGTTTTTTAGACATCGTCACACTGTCACATTGTCTATGTGTGCCCATGAACATCAGACAACTGTAGTATGGATGCTAACACTTCAGCACACAGACACATATAGGAGTCACTTAGAGACAACTTGTTGAGGTCACTTCTTGCACTCCTAGGAACACAGATATAACTGCATGCACACAGTTTTCACAGCAATCCTACCTTCTCACATCACACACACCTTTTTCTACTTCAGTAGCTGGAGACACAAATACAGACATATGTGCACAGTTTTCACATCACACACACCTTCTATTGCCACTGTGCTTGCCTCTCCTCCCTCCCTGTAGTGAGCCTACATAACCCACCAGTGTACAAAGCAGTTTCTCAGCACTTATTGTGCAGTAGACTGCCTGAGGGGCTGGCTTCAGTAGGTCCCATTATTACAACCCTTTATTTAAGCAGCTCCTTTTGGGCTGAGTAGCCCACTGGAGAGCAGGCCAGAGGAGAGGAGAGCAGAGTGCAGTTTTGGGCCCGCTGACTGCCTGAGCTGGAATGCTCAAAGTCCCCAGCTGTAGCAGCCTTTAACTGTGGAATAGACCAGGGAGCCAATCTAGAGTGCAATAAGCCTGCAGCGGTGATGGTGGCAGAGCTTAATGGAGAGACAGAGAGACTGGCTGGCTGGCAGAAAGAAAGAGTGAGAGGTTGAATTTTAACAAGCTTCTATAATAATGGGAGAGAGAGTGAAGGAAGGAGGGAGCGTGGAGGTGGAAGGAGTTTTAAAGAATTAGCTAAAAGTGCTCAGCTATATTAGAGTTGTAAACTCTATCACCCTGTTAGATTTGTGGGTGGCCTGCAGGTTACAGAAAGCAAGCCTGTGACCAGGGGGGCATCAGTCTGGTTTCCAGGGCTGGCCGGACAGTGTGGGTGGGGTAAGTGAATGCTCGCCCTTCCATCAGCTGCCAGAGTCAAAGTATCTTTGATCAAAGCACTGAAGCTTGAAATAAAAAGTATACGCAGGCACAGAACTGAGATCTGAACTGGCCCCTGCTTACATCTGTAAGAACTTGTACTGCCAAATTTAAAACCAAAATCTGGCACCATGTGACCATATATTTTAGTTTCGCTTATCTAAGTAAAATGTACTTCAAAGTATAGGTCGTCTGCTAGACATATACAGGATAGGATGCTGACTTTAGATGCATAGAAAGGCCTTATCAAAGTAAAAAAATAGCCACCATATTAGGGAGACACATAATAGGCCACAGGGGTCTGCCTGCACAAAACACAAATAGCTTATAATGGCCAAGGAGCCATTATTGGCTTATTGAACACAACTCCAATGAGGTGATAATGTTGGCTCCATGTCTGTGAAAGAAAAGGGCAAATAAGGGCAGAGGCATTTAGGTTATTAGCTTGAAAAAGAGAAAAGTCTCTTATTTTAAAGCATTCAGAGGAAATGTTATAATTGAGAATACATAGATGCCAGGATGCCTCTAAACAACTCAACAAAAAATGTTCAGTGTGTCCAGTTGATTATTTTGTTCTTGCTTATCTGTCTTGCCCAGTTATTTTTGTTTAAAAAAAAATTCAAAATATAATCTCTGGTAGATGTAGTGACTTCCACAAAGCATTTTTGGCACAAATGTCAGATTTGATTGAGCGAACCTCTGTCCACAGGGCAAACGTAGCAACAGTAATGGTCTAGTTGGAGGATGTCAAAACCCTCTGGCTTTTATTTTGCTTTATTGCAGGGGGCATCAAACAAGAGCACATCCATTAGTTTAAGAGATGCTTAAAAAAGCTTGAACCTAAATAAAAGTATTATTTCTGAGGAAGAATAAAACTGCCTAGCTGAGGGAGCATGTCTTATACATCACTACGTATTGTAGCGGTGCATCACTCAATGCTACAATTCAAAGATTTTTCTCTAATTGGCATCTAGGTAGTTATTCTGTCTCTTAGTTATTCTGTCTCTCACTTCCCTTTTAAAGAGCTTGTATAAATAATAATTTGCTAGTGTATTGATTTGAAGAAAACTGTGGGGGAAACTCTCCTTTAGCTGTCATACGATTCCGGGTAGTGTGGTACAAATTCAAAATCTTTCTTTGAGGATCATCTGGGTTTATATTTTTCACTGTAGGTGCTTAAAACAGACGATGAAGGTCTCTTTGTCCTCTGTTCCATCTTGTACCTTCTTCATAAATCTAAAAAAAAAATGCAATGTCATGTATAATACATATTCTGTATTAGAATGAATTCAAACCGTATCTCTGAAGGGAGGTAAAAATGCAAGACCAGAGGAGACCAAAAGACCATCAGGCTTCTTTTTACTGTGCTCTGGCCAAAAGCCTAAATGCAGACAGCCTAAGGCTAGTGAGGCAACTGCATGTAAAGTACTGTATGTAAGTAGAAAAAGAGATGGATGGATGGAACTACAGGATAGGACAGAGAATCTGAGGGACATGATTAAACATCATTAAATAGACACAGAAAATATTAAGATTGCCAGGTTTGAGGATATGGACTAAGTAAGAGGAAAGGATATAAAATACAAGTAACCCCCTTATGGGCAACTGGGAGCTGCTTTTTATCTCACTGGCCTTGCACTTTGGCAAGATTAGACTGGGATGGAGGGAATAGAGGTGAGGGGGTGACAACAGTGCGAAGGACCAGGGTTTGCTGTTTAGGTGGGGCTACAGTAGAATTATTTGAAAAGACAACAAAACCGGAATGTATCCATCAGTGTGTTCATCGATCCATGCAGCCATCCAGGCTGAATAAAGGAGTAAAAGAACAGGAGCATATGACTGAAAAAATGGAAATAAGACTTTTTCTTTTATCTGGGATCTGGCCTAGGGTCTGTGGGTTTATGTTTTATTTTTATTTAGTTTAATGTTTATTGGTTTTTATCTGTTTTTTTTGTTTCCAGAACCCCAGTTGAGATGTTTAATCCTTCGTTGGGCTTTGGTCCAGATTTAAAATCACTACCTAGCACAAGCACAGATGAGGAGGGCAGCCTAACAGGTAATACACATGCATGCACACAGACATAAACACATGAATGTCTGTATGTCCATGGACACCTTTAATACTAAAATGGGATGTTGACATGCAGCTTTTACACTTGTGTGTTCTTGCTGTACTCTCCACCTTCTTGATACACTTACTCAAACAGGCTCTCAGACCAAACAAAGAAACAACGAAGGACAGAGCAGTTTGACAGATGACCTGCATGCACACACATATACACACACATCTACAAACACACAATAGCAAAAGTAAAAAAGCTCTCCCTCTCAGCGGGCCTGCCCATCCATCCGTGGCAGTGTGATGGGTAATCACTGGCTGTGATTGTGTGGGTAGAGGGCTGTTAGAGGCGGCTCATGCCTGACAGGTTGCACTCTGCCTGGGTAAGAAATGGGGTAGGGAGAGGGGGATAGGGGTCGGCCTGGAGTCTGGAGCTCAGAGCGTGGAGCTCATCAGTCAGGGGAGTGTCCTGACTGTCTGGCCCCCAGCCGAGTCTGTCAGGAAACGGGCAGACCGGGGTTATCTCTCCCCCTCCAAACCTCTGGACCCTGGGGCTGTCAACTGCCTCTCATCACATCAATCAAGATTCACTCCAATACCAACCTCGCTAGGATCTGCAAGTCCTTGCTTGCCTCCTTCCCCACGACTGTCTATCTCAAATAGTTGTTTCTTTCAAAATCTTCGAGGTCAACATGGTTCTCTGTGAAGAAGAAATGTTTGCATATGTGCCAAGGTAACCACACAAATTTGACACATTAAATTGGAGTTTTCACTAATATTTCTTAGTAACTGGAGTAGCGTATTATAAATGAATCTCTTATCTCTTACAGCTCTCCACTGTGCTTAAACCCTAACCCTAACCCTAACCCTAACCCTAACCCTTAACCCTGTTTGGAAGCATCTGCATTTGTTATGTTTCTCCACTCCTTTATTCAGGTTTTCCTCCATCATTTAACATTTTCTAGTTTTCCTGTGTGCACCTGCTTCTGTAGAATGTACTCAACTGCTGATTTTGTCTAAACTACCTTTGATGTCTCTGAGGTTTTTTTTTGCTTTTGTTTTAAGCCTCATTAGTTTCTTCTTCACCTGCACAGTCACCTCTTTACTACTCATGTTAACAGACAAGTCCACCTCAATCTAAATGGCAACTCTCACCTCTGAATCCACTCTGAGCCTGTGTGAGCTCCTCTGTGCATGAACTAATGTTGAAACAAGGTACAGTTTCCCTAGAAACATTTGGTTGGATGAAGTAGGCATGTGTCCATTTACTTTTGAACACTTGCAATTTGGGTGCCATGTGTTAAAAGGACTACTTCTTTCTAAACTGATGTAAACCTACGCAAATTAAAGCTGAACATTTCTAAAAACACTCTAATTCACATCATGACTTTCATTTAATTCAATTTAATAATTCATTCAATCCATTGTTTTGTGATATGCAGATGTGAGAAAGACAGTGGTGTCTTTTGGAAATACTGAGCTGTTCAGAAGCAAACTATTCCTTCCACCTGCTCCAAACTTTTGTAACACATGCCAATTACAACAGGTTGCAGAGTTTCTCCTCCTCCCGCCTTTGAATATGAAAGGGTGGGCTACGTGTGTGTCCATGAATAATAAAAGCACTTTTCTGGCATCATGTCGGGAGCACTCCCTTGATTTAAATTCGCATTTTCCTGAGCTGTCAGACCCATGTGGTGATGTGATAGGATAGGATTGTTAGTAAGAAAGAGAGAGAGGTAGGGAGGTGTCACAGGCAGGTACCTAAAACGATAAAAAGACAGACTTAAAAAAAAAAAAAAATTACCAATCAAGGAAAAGAAAAGGAGATTTCAACATAAAGTGTGTAGTTACTGTTAATTCCAGGAAGCATTGCTGCATAAATAACCATATGAACATGAAATCCTTTTATATGGGACTGATATCAACACATGCACATAGATGATCACGTAGACATGCAGGTACTGTAGATTAACACGTCTGTTGTCCTTTGAGCGGCAGGGTAGTGTCCTCAGCAGTGAAAGTGCTGTTCGACCCCTGCTGTGTCTGCAGCACCTTTCAACTGAAACAAGATAATAAATTAATATAGACCTCAGTGTGCAGCTCTCTATGACGCCGGCCTCTGATACCTGTAGGCGGAGGGGATAAGAGAAAAAAATTCCCTCTTGCTATCAAGTGTCCAGACATGTTCAGTGCCTTTTCAGAAGGCAGAAAAGTTGTAAAAAAAAAAAATAAAAAAAAACGCAGCACAGCACTGAATATATGCTGTAATTATATAGAAAGTTTGTACAGGGTCACCTTCAAGTGCTTCCAAAGCTTAGCAAAAGTTAAGTAAACAAGTGGGTTAGGTGCCGAAAGTTGAGAGTTGACCTGAGGGTCAAGCAGAGCACTGAGGGGTTGTTGACGTGGCCTGTGATTGATTCATTGGCCAGTATACATGTTTAATGAGAAATGCTCTTGTCAATGAAACAATGAACAAATTAATCTCACTTTAAGGACAACAAAATAATCTTACCCTTTTTTGATTTTTTTTTTCTATGTGTGTGCGTTTATAGCTCAGGAGGAGGATTTTCGTTGCTACTGTGCATCGTTGTTTGCTGTCCCTGTCAGTAGCAGCAGGGCTGAAGCTAAGATTACTACACCTGAACCGTGCCTCCTCATAGAAGTCCTGGATGAGGTGAGAAGGACTGGAGAAATCTGTTTTAACAGAAATATTTTACCTACATGAACACGCAAAGTGAATCCAACAGAGCAAACAGGGGAGCAGACAGAAATTTACAGCTGTGCACAAGACCTCACAGACAACAGCACATTCTTTTTTTTTTCCATCTCTCTCTTACTGTCTCATTCAAATGTGTTACAGCACTGATTTCTTTTATTTTCTACAGACAGACAGAGACATAAATGGAGTCTTTATTGCTGAACAGAAGACAGACAACAACAGAAAGTAAGTGTTGTCTACTGTGACCTCACCAGATACCTACCACACTGACACTGACCTCTGTGAAAAGTAGGCAGAAGTTTAAACAACTACATCGGTCTTATTTGTCTCAAAAGACAGAACAAGGCTTTTCATCCACAGATAAGGGAACTCTACACAAAATTCGGAAAACTTTTGATTTACTAAACTAGATTGACAGTATCTCCATGTATTATCGATCAAAGCTTGTTCAACAATCTTTCCTCATTTTGTCAAGAGAATATACCACAGTAGCAATCTATGCCTCTGAGAAATAGATGTGTTTGAACTGTTTATAAACAGTGTGAGTTCAAGAGCTGTTGTCTTATGCCAAAAGAATATTTAGAGTAATTGGGAAGGGTCTTTAATGTGTAGCTCATTATATCATGTGTTAGTGTGTATTGATGCGTGAGTCATAAAGATATAAAAATCCTAACTTTTGTGATTTACATTTGTCTCAACAAACGAAACAAATTGATACTTGCTAATGAGATGTGACGATCAGACGCCCTGATTTTTCAGTAGATGATGCCATGTCATGTTGCCAATTAATGTTCTGCACCTTTATAGAAGTTTAATGGATGGGAATCAGAGGAGTGATTTATGAATATTTTGTGGAAGATGATAAACAATCAAGTGAACAGCTTGTGTCCACTTTATTGAATTAACATTTTGACATAAGGGAGAAGAAGATAATTATTGTCATATCTAGTCACCTCATATTATGTGAAGCATCTTGATATGAACATCTTGAGAAAATAGAAAGAGCAGTGTTGTGCAGGTTGGTGTCAACAGTCAGGGGTTGGGGGAAACAATTCAATACTACTACTGTAGTAAAATTAATTTAATGGGGAATCATATTATTAAAATGTAATCTGTTAAATCTCTGAAGGTTGATAATACTTTAATGTATAATAATGACAAGTGCTAAGATAGTTATGTATAATCATTAACGGGGGGACAAGAACTCACTCACAAAGTCCTCTATTCCCTGCACAGGGTCCCATCAGTGCCCCAAACAGCCTTAACCACTGGTGGGTCCTCAAGAGTCAGATACTCTTCTACCAGTCCAACACAACCATGCAGACACTCTGGAGCACCAACACAACCCAAAACAGCTCAGAAGCTCCATACATCGAAGCTTCAGACTTCACAAGCAGAACGCTCAAAGAGATGTAAGCTGTGTTTTTTTTTTTTTATAAAGATGAGTTAAAGGGAAATGATTTCTGCACAGTATTCTGTTCAGAGAGGAGATGTAATGACTGACTGTAAATGTGCACGATTTTAACATAATGCTTTGTTGTTGTCCTGAAATAACCATATTCTTGCACAAATACATGTTTTGAGTTTGAATACACCTTCCAAGTGCTGGGATCTCTTGTTTAGAGAAAGATTTATTTTGTGTAATTTTACAGTCCCTCCTGAAATTCTAGAAATTAAATGATGAAATGAAATGGGAATTGACCTAAAGATCGAGGAAACTCTACTGTTTTAAAGACACTCAGTATTAATGTCTCTTATATAAGTCATTCAGAACTGTGAAAGGTGATCACATGTGATGAATATTGGCCACATAAGGAAAAAAACTGGATGTTAGTGGAAATCAACCTAATAAACCTAATAGGTTTGTTTAAACCTAATAAACGAACCTAATAATCCCTATACTGGTGAAAACCTCCTGTGTGTCTGTGTGTGTACGTGTGTTTTTTCTTTAAATAAAAAAAATGATGTGTCCACAGACCTGGAAAATCAACTAATATCCTTAATATTATTTGTGTTATCTTTTGCACAGCAGTGCCCTCTAAAGGTATGCCATCAGCATGCTCCACGGCTGGGACTCCAAGGACTTCACAGACGTCCATCAAGACACCAACCTCAAAGTCACAAAAGCCCAAAGCTGAGATTCTTAAAGTCTGTAATTCTCCTCTCTCACGTCCACCTGAAGTGTCTGCTTTGGCCAGTACCAGATCACCAGTACCAGAAGAGCCTCTCTCCCATTCTCCATCCACATCCTTCTGGCTTAGGTCTACGTTCACAGCCTCACCATCAAGCTCTACTGAATCAACCCTATTACCCAAAGTTTACCATTCAACCCCATTGCAAAAAGGCTCAGACTCATCTGTGTTGCCACAGCAACCCCAGTGTTCCGAGTTATTCCCAGAACCAATCTCATCACCAAAGCTTTCTCAATCACCACCAAGCCATCTGGAGTCCCCAAAGCAATCCCAGCATTCCTTGTGTGACCCACAGTCTCTCCCATTAGATAATCAGCTCCAGTTGCCTCTGTCTTTCAGGCCACAATCAAAATCCCTGGAACCAAGTCTGCCACAAACAAACCCTGTGCCATTCCAGGCACCTGTAAAAACCCTGTCACGTTTATCTCCGTCTAACGAGTCTCCTTCAGATGACTATTCTAGGTGTAAGTCAGCTCCAACAAATGGGGATGCTCCAGTTTTTATGTTCTCTGCTTCCATCTCTGGTGACCATGAGTCAGCTCTGTCTCATCAGGATACAGAGTGTATCTCATCACTTTCATCACATCCCTTAAATGTCATCCAGAATTCTCCTTTAAGTGTGAAACCAGATGAAGAAGAGGAGCTATCAATAGGTAAATGAACTGTAAAAAGGAGGTGTTTGTGTGTGTGTGTGTGTGTGTGTGTGTGTGTGTGTGTGTGTGTGTGTGTGTGTTCATGTGTGCAGTGGTGATAAGATAAGATCCACCTTTATTAGGAAATTGCATCCGTCACAGCAGCAAAGAGACAGATTCACCCAGAATATACAAAAAATCTAAAATATAAAGACTCAAGATTTACCGTAAAAAATAAATACTATAAACAAAGTGACAATATACACAATGTATACTCCACACAGAGCAGTATATACAGTGATGTTGAATTGGTGACAAGAGCACCAGTTATTCTTGCATGCAACCTGATTTTGGCTCTGGTTATAGTTGTATCACTGCATTTAAGCTTCTTAACTGTGTGATGCACCACTACTCTGTGACCGTTGCTTGGACTGCAACTACAGATCTCAAAATGTGTATCTAATCGGGGGCAGTGACTACAACTGGAACATCAGGTGCCACGCCTACTCCCGTCGCCAAGACAAAGCTCCTCTCTATTTACATAAATAACAACACATGCAGTCAGAAACCAGTCCTCCTACCTTTGTATCCATGCCAATGATACAGTTCGTTTCTCAGTTCTCCCTCTTGAGATTCTGTTCTCTCCATTACAGATTCCTCATTATCCAAAAAAGCATTTGCCAGTTTACATCTCATATAATTAACAACTCTAACTAAGATCATGTGAATTGGAAAGAACATTGCCACCTCTACTTATCATTGTGTAAGCTCTATGCCACTGTTCATGGCATAGAGCTTGAAATTGTCAAAGTAGGGTTCTGGTATAATTTCCTCCACCATCAAGGTAGAAAAAGTGAGGCAGTAAGTCTCTAAAGAGGCGTGCATTAGTTTCCAGGTAGCCAGCTGAAAGGGGTTCAGGGTTAGACACAATTTCAAGCCAGTGATGATTCTAAGTGAACTTGAAGGTAAATATATGTGTTTACTCTGCTGTATATGCCCACTTAAACATGTTTACTTTTCACTGCATTACTAGTATTTGTATGCTTGCATCATCCTGGTAGTATCTCATACATTGATTTGATTTTGCATTTCAAGACAGTATTATTTGGCACATTTGTTTTCAGAGACCAAAACACATTTTCCAAGGGCTAATATTTGGGTTACAAACAAGGAAAAAAAGAGAAAGAAACATATTCATGTTTATGGATGGGGACACACAGGTTTTAGCAGTGAAGAAATTCCTGATAGAACACGTTGTCATGCTTCATTTGGCCTGAACACAATTCTCGTTTGGCCTGGCAGTTTATACGAATAAAATGCTTGTGGATCTCAGCAGTAATGGCTTCCTTTTATTCCACTAGGCTGTCAGAGCCAATTTAGATCCAACCATAAAAAGTGTTCTTTATTTTTTTTTTTAAATATCGATTAGGTTTTAAGTAAATACCTGACGTAATGTTACAACAGACAGGAAGGTAATTACACTGTAAAGAATGGCCCTGAATTCCCTTATTATACAGCACACACACGCTTTCTCTAAGGATTCACAGACTTACAGTTACCCATGTATTTACACAAGAGTAGATACACGTGACAGCAGTGTGTATGAAATGTTTTTTGCTGACTGTGTTGAGTTCTGGGTGTGCGTCTATTCCAACTTTAGGAATGTGTGTGTAGGATATTTGCTGAAGGCAATTTTTTTTTCAAAAACATAAAGAAATGTATTAGTGTCTCTTTAGAATTAAAAATTGTAAATTAGAGGAACTTCTTTTAAAGTATGATAGCAGTTCAGAATGGCCTATTCCTTCCCTGCTTTTCCTCCTCTTACTTTTCTTCTCTCAGTCCTAGTTCCTGACTTCACACCTCTACCTCACTTTGTCTATTCATCCATCATCTCTGTGATTTCATTCATCCCTTCCCTTCCCAAACCTCTTTGACCAGCCTGGCACTGAACGCCTGCTTTATCAGCTTATTAGAGCTTGATGTGTGTGTGGCAACGTCAAGGACACTTACATCGTGTTTTAGATGTTTCCTCGGATGTTAGGGAGAAATGTTGCTTCAGTGGTTCCAAGCATGATAAATCAAGGACAGTCAGTGTGCTCTTAGTTGAGACAGCATTGTTTTATCCATGTTATTACAGTGGGGGTTTTTTTAGATCATAGTCCAGTATATTGAAAACAATAACGTTTTGCTACTTGAATTATAATTCAAAATACAACTCCTATGCTAAAAAAAATATTTGTCTGTGTTTTTTATGAAGACAGTGCAGATGAAATGTCCAGCGATAGTCTGGGTCTGGCTCCACATGAAGACAGCTCTTCAGATGAAGAAGCACAGATGCACCGATGTTTAAGGAGAGGGAGATCCAGAGAAGAGGAGCAAGGGAATCCTGCCATATCTCATCTAGGAGATTCCTTTCTTCCTGCAGATGCAAAAAGAGAAAAGGATTTGCAGACTGATGAGCAAGAACAGCTGTCACAACCATCCATGGTAAAGTGTTTTCATATTCCCTCATACTTTTTGCTTAGTAAAGAAATATTATGCATTCATGGGGCTCAACTGTAAGTATGTCTTTAAGCTGTTGTCAAACTGAGCCATTGACTCATTTGCTACCATTGCTAATCTCTTTAAAAAGTCAGGTGAGTCAGGTAAATATTAGAAAGCATGAAATAACTGAAATGAATCCATGTGTGACTTTTTCAATGTGTCCAGAAATACAACACCAACTCGAGACATTGCCCTTTGAAATATTTCGAGGCCGGCTGATAAACGGAATAAATGAGCCAGTTTTAGAAGTTTTAAGAAAACCGCGTCATTACACTGGACATAGAATGAGAAGACTTCAGCGACATACAGTTAAGAGTTTCTTATTGTAGCTGACCTGATATATTAGATAACATTTGTATCACACTAATTACTTTACATTATTCATCTATAGCTCAGAGACACCTTAGACTGTGGTGTTAAAGGTGCAGACCAATGAAGGAAGAAAGAGGAACAGAGTGGATTAAAAAGACACGCCTTGAATGGTCCCAAATGACCTATCAGCCATTTAATGGTATGAATCCTTTATACTGTGACAGAGGAATGAAAAAAATAAGGGGGATTGGGGGGTGCTCCAGCTTTATTAAAAAGCTGGAGCAAAATGAGGTTCACGATTGTGAAGATGGTAGTTATCTGTGGCCTCTGGACCTAAATCAAACTGCTCCTAAAATGATTAGATAGTCATTTTTCCCAGCTCTCTCTCTCTTTGGACCTGATGTCTTGTCTCTTGTCCTCAGTGTATTTCTTATACTTTCCCTCTCTGTCCTTTTGTACCATCTATTTGTCTCTGTCTATTTTCTGTCCCCCTTCCTTCTGCCTGTCCTCCTTTTTGTTTTACCTTTACCCTATACTTCAGCCCCTAGTCAACTGCTGCATCCTTTTTGTTATGTGGAGACACTGGTCTGCACAAAGAGCAATCCAATTCTTTTTCCTACAGGGTATCATTGTGTTTGGTCTCTTGCCATTTAATTGTTATGCTTCCCTTCTTTCTTTCGCCCTGTCTTCCTCTTGTCATTCTCCATTCTTGCTCCTTCCTTACTCTTAACAACACTATTCCCACATGCCTTCCTTCCTATTTTCTCCCAGCCCATCTGCAGTGTCTTGCCATGCTATGGCTAGCATGCTCATGCATCAGATCTTATCTTAACTAAACAGAGCTTCCTCGTTTTACCCCCGTCTCACAGGAGGACACTTGCGTGGGAAGAACAGCAAGCCCACCATGCCGTTGTGAGATGCTCTCACCAGCTCCAGGGGTTAATTAAAAATCAATTCATCAAGTGGAAACAAAGGGAACAGGCAGGGAAGGGAATAATCTCCAATAAAAGACACCGGCTTATTAAATATATTTACACGGTTGAAAATGAAAATACACCAGTTTGAACATACTTACCTATCTTAATACAAGTTAAATTGATATTGAATTTCAGGTTGTCCTTTGAACTGATTTTGTTAGGATAGAAATGAAACTCAAGCCATGAGACCAAAGTATTAATTCCTTATTTCCCTGCACTCTCTTCACTCTATTTCCATGTCCCTCCCCCTCTCTTTTCCCTCCATCCCACCCCCTCCTCAACCCCCTCCATAATTTATTTCTTCTTTACATGTCACCCTTCTCTCATCCTCACACAATCTATCTTTCTGCTTCACTCCTTCCTCTTATTCCCTTTTATACCACTTAATCCCTCCTTCCTCCCATCCCTCCATCTCCTGCGTCCCTCCATCTGTTTCCATTTCCCCTTAGGTGATGCACAACCAGAGTGCTGGGTCTGGATCAGAGCAATTCTGTGATCTGGATGGGTTTTCCCCTCTGGGTTTGGACTTGAATTCTGGTCACTCTGACACACCAGAAGACACACACCGTGACCCTCTGTGTGCACGCCAAACTTCGCTGCATGACTCAGACCCAACAGGTAGGTTAAGGAAGGCATGGATTTAGTGTTTATGATGCTATTTTATTGAGATTTTTTTCCTTTAAAGTGGCTCATGTTTTCGTATAAACTACATCAGAAAGTGCCGTTGCTGTTTTTCTACTTCGGGAGATTAGATTGTGAAGATTACCTCCGTGTCCAACTTTTGCCTGGAGATACTTTCCAATTTGCAAGCGTTATTCATATCACAAAGGCCTCATAATAGGATTTAGAACAAATATGTAAAAACGTAGAGCTTACAAGAGAGATGAAAATGAGTTTTAAACCCAGAGGAGCGTTGGCTGCTTGGCGGAAAACGAGAGATGGGGGACAACACCGATAATTTACTTCTGGTGGGTCCAAGGGGAGCTTTCCTGAGATGCCTTTTCTATGTTGTGTGTGTGTGTGTGTGCGCATGAGTCGTTACATGCTTCTAAGCCTGTGTGCTTCGTTTTTTTCTAAATATGTGAACTTACATGCAGTGCCTCCGTTTTCTTAAACTGTAGGTGTACAGGCACACACTCACACATAGAGAGACACACACACATGCAACACTAATGCCTTCGTCCTTCACATGCACACAAAGTTACTTTGACCTTGCCTTTGAGAGGAATGTTGAAGTTCACTGTCATATTTCTTTAACAACAACTCATGAACAGAGAATCTACTGGAAAAAACATAGTTTACATAAAGCCCAGTGTGGTACAACATTTTGGGGAGTTTTTTTGTATTGTAGTTTGCTTTATTTTTTTTGTTTTACTTTATATATATTTCATTATTACCTATCAATATTACCCATCACTGCCCTTCACTTATGAGAAACGGCAGACATTTAATTCCGCGCTTTAATTTTTTTTCTTCCTCCTCCTCCTCTTTTTTTTCAATGCCAAGTGTCACCTTGAACTACACCAGACAAATGCTCCTGTAACAAGATGGTTTTAAAGGCTTCTGACATTAACTGTGTCTGGTAGACCATGATGTAACCACTGCGGAAAGTTCCCCCGAGGTATATGATAAATTTCCTATTTGTGACCACAGCACGGGAATTCCAAATTATTTTTTAACACTAATGATTTGTAAATCGGCCATGTCTATGAGGTGCTCAGACTGTTCAACAAGGGTGATGCAGGAGTAGCCTGCACCTCCCAATTCCATCAGAGTTAAATGAATACTACCTGGATCGAATAAGATGCTGTAGTTTATCCAGCTGCATGGTGCTCATTAGACCTTGTACTTTTGTCCAAGGCTTTTTTCCATTACATGCGTTTCACACAAAGGTTACTTTTTTTTTTTCTAACTCGTACTTTGTTTGCTTAAGTAAATTGCTTCTGCTCAAAATGATTGTATCAAACCTTTTCCTTCACTGGGTCGTAAAACCCAGCTTTTCTCGGTTTAATTGTCAAGCCTGTGTTAAATGAATGAGGTTGACAGTGAGAGACTCCCACAAGGGCACCAGTACTGTCCTCGCACCATGCAGCCAGCTGCTCGTCAAACCCCGCACTGTCTCTGCCGCCATCGTTAAAGCTCCAAAGTTAATGAGAGAGAAAGGTTAGAGAGGAGGAATATCACCTTGACAGCACTCCACTTTCATTTATGTCCCTCCATCCCTCCATCTATCTCCTCTATATTCCTCTTTTTTTTCCAGGCAGGGCTGAGGTCCAACAGGTTTTATATCTCTCCTGCTCTACCTTTCCACCTCTCTCTCCTTTTCGCTCTTACTCCCTGTCACCTGGTCATTCAGAAAATGAGGTTGTTAGTGTGCAGTTTCTGTCTCGTGTGCATCCAGTCAAAGAGGAAGAGAGAGACAGACAGGAGCCAGAAAGACAAACCTCCATAGAGAGAGAGAAGAGATACAGGCAGCAATATGCAGACACAGGCAGTAAGAAAAAAGTGCCACCCTCAAAGATAAAAGATGAGACGAACAAAAGACAGACCAGCAGAGTGACAGAATTCCAGGGCTGTCTTTGTATTCATTTTTAGATCATTTTTGTTTTCCAAAACAGCTTCAGCCCTCTCACTTTTCTTTGTGAATTTAGAAGCTGCAGCTGATTTAGAGTAGTTAGTAGATTCTCCATCCAGTCAATATTATTAATTGATTGGCTAACCACTGGAGAGAAAGAAGAAAACAGCAGTAATTGCATTGCAGCTGTCAGGATCGGGAGAACAGGCTTGTTAGCAATATTGGTTTGGTACAGATGCTGCTCCTGGTCAGACAGATGCATTATTGTATCAAATATAATTGACTGAATTCACTTAAATTAATTTATATATTAGCATTAATAGGCTAATAGGTTCTGTGTACACAGCCATGATTTCTTTTCTCGTTGTTCCTGTGATTTTCTAATGCACACTGTTGGGCTTAAATAATCCTTAAATAATGATTACAGCCATTTTTAAACTGAAAAACAACCATGTAAATGAATACCATATTCTATAATTCACACAGCAACTTTACATTATGTGTAGCACTGATGCATGGTCATAACCAAAAAGTTATTCCATGTGTTGGATCTATACAAAATCACACACTGTTGGAGTTAGATTGCAAAACGAATGCGTTGCTATTTCCATTTAGCTTAACATCCAACTGATGGCAGCGTGATGTTACATGATCTACATCTTCGTATTTCATTTATCTTGTCTCCAGATATTCCAAATGTTTTTTAGGGCAGGTAAAGGATATGAAAGTGGACAGAGTGATGGGATGCTCTTAAATCCGGTGCCTGCAACTAGAAGAGACACTGATTGGATATAAATCAGTACTCTGCAAATATTGGCATACTAATGTTTCTACGCATTTACACTACTGGTCCATAGTTTTAGAACACCCCCATTTTTCCAGTTTTTATTTAAGCAGTTCAAGTACAGAATATCCTTAAGTGGGACAATGGTATGCAGTAAACTGTGCAAGGTACAGGTTGCATGAACTTCATGAACAGTGTCGGGACAAACCTTCCGAACAATGTTTGGTTTCCTCTGTAGAAAGAACACCATGAGTGTGTTTGACTGCTGCATGAGTCGAAAATGTTGATTTAATTTAGGCTTTAAGGTTCCATTATTCCATTTTTGTGTTTTTAAGAAAACATTTAATTTCAGAGAATACTGAGACATTACACTTTGTTAATTTAAGTTTAAGTTCAACTGCAAAATGGAGGTTGTTTAAATGGTATAAATGGCTGTTCTTTGAGAGTTTTTTTGTTTTTAATCAGATTTGGTGTGCCCCCTCTCTTCCTTTATCTCTCACTCTTTAATGGTCAGGGCCTCATGGACGAAGCAGCAGCCTCAGTACCTCCACTGACAAACACCAGATTTTCAAAATGATGAAGGACAACCACATGCAGCCAACTGGTATTCAGATTTACTCCACCTTATCAGCAGGTGAACTAGGAACATCTGGTAAGTGTATGTGTGTGTGCTCACATGTACGCTTGTGTGTATTTTGTCTGTGTGAACACTATCAGTCACGTTGAGCGCTGCCTCTCTCTTATTTACTCTGATACACACACAGCTCCATTCCATACACAGTTAATACACCCGATTTCTGCATGTAGCCACACTTTCCTGGCACAGATTGTGCAGGTTTCTTAAAGAGATTATACTGTATCACTCTCAAACACAAACAGGAACACACGGCCGTATACACACATACTTTACTCTCACAGCTCCAGGACTGGGAGTAGGTCCAGGAATATGTCCTCTCATCACTTCCCTCAATCCCAGAAACATTGCAGTAATCGGTTTACGCTGATAAACACACACGCGTTTGCATTTCCATGCACATACACACACACCTGAGAGACAAGACGATATACCTACTACCCAGTGCTAAGCAGCTCCCCTCCTCAACTATTTTATTGTAAACAACTGTGTTTAAATACGACCATTTACTTTAATTCCTCCACTCTCTTCATTGTCAAGCCATGATTTTATCCCTGCTGTTTTCTTCATGACTCTCGCCCATTCTGCCTCGTCACATCCTCAAACCTTTATCCATTCATGGAATTCTTTTATTCCTCTTCTTGCAACTTGCAACTCTTCAGCTAGTTTGAGTCATCGATGTCGACATTGTGCTGATTTGACCTCAGGCGTAGTTCACTCACACTAAAGTCAAACACTGTGATAGCAGGTAACACCACTGAAGAGCTCAAAACCTTTTTCGGCATATTTAATTATAGTGTCAGAAGAACACTTGGGCACTCAACATGTTTTCAGTATTTTAAATTCCACAAGGGAATTTAAGCACAGGCGTTTGAGCAAGTTGTGAGCCTCACTGTGCCGCCTCGCCGCTGTGCCGCTCCAGTGTGCTGTCTGACAGCACGCTGAGGAAGGCTTCCCACCAAAACATCTGTGCCTTGGCTCCCTTGTGCCATTAATGAATATCTTGTAACAGCCATTAGCTCCTGAGCATCATTGTAAGTGGGGAACTCCTTTCCAAGCTCACAGCGCTTGGCTTACCTTTATTTTTGACAGTCCAGAACATGTGTGCTATGTGGACCAGAGTTACACCTGACATTATAATTTGTTACTTAAAAAAGATGCATATGTTACTGATAGCATCTTAATATGCCTTGAAGCTATAAATATATTCCACATTCAGTGCATGGAAATCACAAAGATTGAATTCTGACCTTCTTATTGAACTCTTGAAGGAGGCATTTTGGAGAGATCACTTTTTAATCTCTCTCTGATTTAACACTGAATACATTTTCTATCTGGTAAAGAAGTCACTATCACTAACTGAAATGTAGACACGAGGCATCTGTGTCCAAATGGAAGTAAATTGATTCTACGAGAATGTGTACGTGTGAGCACTGTACTGCATGTATCATTCCTCATGCTGCTGAGTTTGACAGCGCAGGTGGTTGTGAAGCACTAAGTGGAGGTTCTGTGCCAGCTGAATGACAGAGCCAGGCACCGAGGGAAGGAGGGAGGGAGAGAGGTGAGGAGACAATGGAAGATTGAAAGAATGAGAGACTTAACACTGGAGCTGAAACTGGTTAGACAGCACGCAGCATGAGGAATCAGTGTGCCGCACACGCACACATGCACACCCACGCCATCATAGCTTCTCAATGGGGGCCTCGATGTAATTTACAGTGAGCAGGTGGGGATGGATGTTCAATCTGATTCAATTTGATGTGGCTCGCAGTAGAGTGGGATGAGACAACACCCATTCCACTAACTGTTGTGATCGTTCCTGTCTCTCACCTTCTTTCCCTGAATCCTGAGCTGCATAACTCATCCCCTTCTTCCTCTTAGTTTCTCCTCTTATCTGTTTCTTGCACTCACAATTTCCGTAGCTGTTTTCATGAGATACACTTCGCTGTATGTCCTCCTGTCCATCGTTACATCCATCTATCTGTACATCTGTACATCCTTCTGATACCTTCTGATCCTCACTGATACATTTATCCACCCATCTTGTTACATGTCTGTCTCTTTGATTTTTATCCAGGGTCAAACTGGTCTGGCAAGTCCACGCCAACTCTGTCTCACCCTTCAAGGACAGTCCCAGGTCCTTCCACTGCACCTGTCTTTCCCTCCCTCCCTCATTCCCCATCTTTTCTTCTCACTGCCTGCCTGTCTCGTCCCACGCTGGGTTCAGAATCGGGTCCAGTATTTCGTCCGTTGTCCCGGGCAGCCCAAGAGATCATGGAGATCTGCAGTGTGGACCAGACAGGCTGTGAGGACCCTGACCTGGATACCGACACAACAGCACACACACTCCACGGTCTCGAGCGAGAAGTCAGGCTCATGGCCAATGGTACTGAGTCATGTATGCAAACACACTGTCATGGTATGACCACCTATGATCAACATATTACTTTGCATTTGATATTGATACCAAATAAGGTTTTAATATTAGGCCATAAGCATTTGTCTCCTTTCATGTCTCCCTCAGAAACAGGGACACAGGCTTCAGTGTTTGGTATGGGAAGCAGTGGAAGTCAAAATCAGCATGGTAATCACTATTTGACACGGTGGGTAACATGCACACACACTAAAACCCACTCCACCTAATAATTGTGGTTGCTAAAGGCACACAATATACATAACCTCATCCTCACGGGGAAACTCAAGTCCCTGTGTTATTGTTACTGTTCTTGGAAATGTTAATTTAGGACATTTGCATGCCCTCTGGATCTTAAAAGTACAAGCTGCAGCTTAGGTAGCTGTTAAAATCTCCATTCCAATGTGATATCCTGAAAAGCAAAATAACCCTGTGTGAATCTGAGCGTTGTCTTGTGACTTCCTGTTTTCACACTCTTGTCTGTGTCTTTTCACCATGATATGCATGTAATCCATTGCTTCTCGCCCCGTACACTTCCCTACAGTCCTCTTCCATTCCAGTGGTCACGATGGGGGGTAATCCCTCTTTTTTTGTGTGCCGTCAATCCCTCTCTCTGTCGGATATGTGGAGTGTGTAATGGATCGTTAGCCAGCACAACGAGTTTTGCTCTGACAGCACGTTGGGTATCGGGCCTTAATGTGCTGCTTAATGTGTGTATGTGTATGAGACAGAGAGGGAGTGTGGCATTGTATTTTTCTCATATATCAGAAACTTGCGTCTGTGTTTATGGGTGTGTGTGTAGTTGATGTTTTTGTGTGTGTGCGTGTAGCGGGCATAATCTGCACTGGAGGCCTTGTGCTGAGCAGAGCACTGTGAATATCACATTGAGTCGTGTAATAACCAGATTAACACATACTACACAGAGGACTCCCAAAAGAGCTCCTTACACCCTTCAAATGTACACACACACACACACACACATATATATATATATACACACAGATGCACTTAATCTGACTAGTCTGGCAAACTTGTGCATGTAACAGCTTTTGTTTTTGAATATAAACTCTAATAGTTGCACCTTGTTCTTTGTCATTAAAATCACTTACATCATGAAGGATCTACAAATTTAGTTTTGAAACAGAGTTGGTACAGTGAACTGCACCAACACAAACCTTTACCTGCTCCTTTCATAGGTTCACTGTACCAACCTTATAGACCACTTCAGTTTCATTCTCCTCATAGCCACAAGGTACTCACAGAGACACAACAGTTATTTTATAAGATAGCTTTTAGACTATGCTGAGTGGTGGCTGCAGTTACATCGCACGGTAGATGTATGATAATGGAGTTCTAATGTACAGTGGTCTCTGGTGCCCACCGTCATACAGAATAAGAGTCCAATCAGAAAAAACTGGAATGGGTTTATGTTTCACTCCTGTATAAACCTATAAAATATACATTTATTTTGGTGGATTATAGCAACAGGACTTGTACACTCCACACAACACATAAGTGAGTTCTCTGACACAGTGTTCCACGTGCATTACATGTACATCCATTGATGTGTGTGTCTGCTGTGACCTAGCCTATATTACCTCACATCCAGACAACTATACATCATCTATCTTGGGCCTGACTCAACTGCTTCCAGCTGCCTGGGTGTGCTTTAGCATAGCCTCAGTCTATTGGCTGTCTTTGATGTAACCTTCAGTCAGTGCATACTTGCACAGCAGTATCACATTAATATTTGGGAGGTAGACTTGATTTCCTCCTGTATAGTTTACACAGCAGAGGATTTACAGTAACCAAACAAGAAACTTTAAATTGGTGATAAATTGTCTGTGTTTACTGGCTTCATACTACAGTATTACGAATGTAATTTAAATGTATGCATATACTGACATTTATCACTGGACTCAGACCTCAGCTGAACTGCTTTTAAAATCTGCACTTCATGACTGTTTTGACAGAAGTCAGCTTCTGCTCTCTTGTTAGTGTTTACACTCAGGACTAGGAGCTCACACCTAACAGCACCATGTGGAGCCTGATGATGGAACATCTGCATGAATCTCACATCTTATTTACAATAGCTGAAGCTTGCACCACAAACAATGAGTGGGTATCCTTACTCATGGAATTCTGCATGTGAAATTAACCTTAAAAGGCTCATGTAAGTTGTAGAGTTTAGAGTCAGAAAAGAAAAGCAAACAGAAATGTAGTGATGCTTCAGAATAGATACTGAATATCGAAGAAATGAGATACCAACACGTTTAACAAACACAACATAAAAAGATGTACGAAAGAAAAGGTTTTCGAATGAAAGCAGCTGCTATATTGGCGTCTGAGTTGACACCAATATAGCAGCTCCCAGTCTGAGGTCCTCCAGTGTCAGATCAGGTGGGCGGTGTGGACGGCACTGATATGCCTGCTGTCTTTATAGAATACCAAGTTAATTTGGCCTTGTCATAGTCGAATGCAAAGTGGGAGAGACTTCTAAATGTCTCAATAAAAAAAAGTGTGCAGGCCTCATTGGTGCAGTTAATTGTACCTCCTTTATGTGGGTGTTTAAAAACACAGACACTGCCTTTTTATTTTCAACATTTCTGCTTTCATCCTCCTGAGGCACCGAAGTTTCACCCATAAATAAAAGTATAGAAAAACTTGGAATTGTGGGTTAATTCAGTTCTAGATTCAGATTTGATTATACATGTCACAAATATTTCTGGAGCGAAATCTATGATGTCTGCATCTGAAACTAGTAAGAAAAAGGTTCAGTACATTTGTCCTTTAATCAGAGGCTGGTGTTTGAGTGCCGTGTACCTAAGATGTTCTGCCTTTGATTGGTGGCTTTGGTCTTGCAGGGACAGAGTCAGCGAGGAACAAAAGGAAGCGGAGGAGGCTGCACAGAGTGACCGGCTGAGTGTCCTCTTACTACACTAAGATATTCAATCACACACACACATATTTATGAGATACTAAAACAAGCAGAAACACAAAATGAATGTAATGTAAATTATGTTCACGTGGTGTAAAGGCTGGTGTAGATGCTCTTTAACCTGTGAATATGCATGAGACTCTTGAAAATGTAATGCTTTGAAAAACATCGCTGGAAACTGATTAAACGTTTTGATTTGATTTGCAGTTTGTCTCTCAGTTTGTATGCGTCCATTTTTTCTGTGCACTATATTTACATTAAAGCAGCTGTGAGATACATGCCTGTGGATGTATCCGCTGAAGGTACAAACCAAACTATGAGACAGGCAAAGGATGAGCACAGGAGGGGAAATGGTGACTTTGGTTTCATTCTCAGCAGGAGTCTGCTTGGATCCCTTTGTTTGTGTGTTTCTAAGTGTGTGTGTGTGTGCTGTCTGAGATGTGTGGTAAGGGACAGACGAGGGGACAGTAGGCCTGTCCTGCCTGTTTTACTTACAGGGGTTAGGAGGAACATTTTTCCCTGTTGTCATCAGTTTGCATCTTAATAAGGTTAGGGTGGCACTGGATCAGGTCAGACTGTCTACACACACAAACACACACACACTGAGGAGGCTCCTGCAGGTGATGAATTATGTTTGTGAGGCAGGGAATAAGGAACTGTGCCAATGCTTGCTGCTGCCATCTCTTCATGAGTGTGTGCAGGAGTTGGGGAAGATAAACACCAGGCACTGGAACTGGTTTGTCGTCTCTGTGGTGAATGTGTACATGCACCTCTGGTGTGTTTTTCTCAGTTCTGCTATTTTGCATTGCTCCCCACAGCCAGCCCTAATCTATCATAGCTGCCACTGTCCTCAGCTGAGTTCACCATTCGCTACTTTATCTCCAGCTGATGTGCATGTGAGGATCAAACAGGACGAACAGGTAGACACAGGAGAGAATCACGCCTGTGCTACACACTCACACTCTAAGATTAAAGTTCATTTGTGCACTACATGTGGTTTCGTGTGTGAGTATGAGAATGTGTGCATGTGGCCAGCTCTTCACTTCAGGCAGTGTGGAGGGATATAAGGGTGTTTTATTTGTCCCAACGTTAATCGCCAGGAGCGGACAGCAAAAGCCCTGTAATCCAACAGCAATCACCACAAGACTGATTGATAGCACAAGGACGGAGAGAGAAAGGCAGAGAGACCAAGCGATAGACAAGGAGAGAGAGGTGAAAAGGTAGATCTTTGTTATTGTGTCCTTCACTGAGTTTATCACTTACTGTTTAGGAGAGGAAAATAACAGAGACATAAATCTGATGGATATCGAACCGCTGGGCCGGGTTTAAACAACTCTGAGATCTGTGCACTCTCTCTCCCCCTCTCAGGCTTTCTTCCTCTCCCTCTCACACACACATACAAACAGGGGGAAAGAGAAAGGAGAAAAAAAAGAGCTGACCTTTGTTAGATTTGAAGATGCCTGTGATGTTGTTGACGCTGTCAGAAAGACAGTGAAACTGGACGAGTTGACATTTAACTCCACTATATTAACTGACCCTTCTCCAGAGCTGGAGTTCAGACTTCGTGTGTTGCAAGAAAGCAGACACACAAATATGCTGCATTTGCTATGAAACTAATTTTTTTTCTTCTTTTTTTTTTGCTGTTGTCAGGGCAAATTTAGTAAATGTGTTTTTTGTTGTTTTTTTAAAAGTTAATTTTGTTAGAAATCAATCTACTTTCATTTTTTAACGTAACATATATCACAGTGACGTTTATGGCAAATCTAAGACTAGAATGTGGTTCCCTTTTTTCCCTCTCTCTCTGTCTCCCCGACAGCCACTGCAGTTTTTACTGTATTAGTTATTTTGGTTTTCATGGATTTTGTCATTTTCTTTGACAGCAAGTTGCATTTTGGAAACATTTTGTTCTGCCTCTGGCTGCATGTCCACTTGTTTTCTGATGAAAACCCATTCAATTTTCCTCCCACGCCATGTCCTGAAAGCACTCCCCTGTCCACTGAGTCTCACAACTCACCTACGGTGAGCCGTAAGGGACAGCAGCTGCATCCATGTGAGACAATCTGAGTCCACGAATAAACTCTGAAATGGGTTGAAATGGGTAAAATGGAGGTTCTTTTTCCTACTTATCATTTACTCTACTTATCTTTTTATGAGCTCTCAAAGGGAATCCTCTGTCAGTATTTTACTGCAAATTTGCTGAAAAAATAAAATGTATTTACTATTCAAAGGGTTTGCTAAATACATTTTGTAGGAAACATAACTGCTGTTTGCATTATGTTCACTTGGACGAGCTTGTGGTTTGGGTTAAATTTTGAAAGTGGCCTTTCTCCAGCTTCAAGTCAGCGTTGACATTTATTTAAACAAAACCATGATGCTCCATAACCTTAAGTACTTTGATGAAATGACTAAGATAACTTAGCTAATGTTGTCAGGAATGCACGTGCTCATTGAAAATATTTCTTCATTAACGTTTCCTTTTAATGTTCATAAAAATATGTGGTATTTCTTTTTACCAAACACTTTGGTATAGTTTTAAAAGTTTCAATGAGAGTTTTTTTCCTTTAATACAGTAAATAGTGTGTTTTTATTTATTATTATTATTATTATTATTATTTTTTTTTTTTTTTTTTACAAAGGAAGAAAGGAAGGTCATGTCCAAATTGAGACCCGGAAGTGGAACTGAAAACGAGGTAAACCTGTGCATGTGTCGGGTCAGGTCGCGTGTTGTCAGCGGCGGTAATGAAGGACGCCAGCGTCTAATCCAGGTAAGTTTACCTGCTGTGTAATGTAATGCTGATGTGGGTTGATGATGATGATGATGATGATGATGTTGTTCAGAGTCTGTGGCTCCTGTGGAGGAAGCTGCTGTGATGTGAAAGGTGAACGCGTGGAAACAAGTTCTCATTAATTCATGTTAAAACAAAAAGAGCGGTGTCCTGGTGACGTGATGTTTAGAGCAGTGCACGTGTTCTGTAGCAGACAAAAAACCCATTTAATTCAGTTTGACACGTTAATGAGGGAGATGAAATCCTCAGATCTGAATCTGAGCGTGGTTATTAATAATAACTGTATCAGTGTATCTGTAGTGTTGATGGAAAGATGCAGGGGATGCACTTCTGGTCACAACATGATTACCCTTGACCTTAACAACACAGCTGGAGCGAGGCGTACACCCTCAGCCTCTTTATACTTCACCATGAATGACGGGCTTCTTTCCTTCTGTGGTTGTCGGGTTGAAGGCATATTTGCTGTAGATAGACGATCTAATCACATCCCATGTTGTCTGCTGGAGCCCTGCTGCCTCATTACAGGAGGAGGACGTGTTGTCTGCCACTGTGAAACATAAAAAAAAGAGCCGCGTCTGTGCTGTACGTGTTCTACCCTGTTATTCCCAGTCGTGAATAGATGGAGCAGTGAAGAAAAACACAGGTGTGGGACCACTCTGCTTGCAAATAGAGAAAGATAATAATGGGAAATATTGTTTGTACATTTATGAGCACTGATGTGTGTTAGCATAAAAATACACTAAAAGCATTAACTCAAACATCTTTGGTATAGATATATAGCTGCACAGATAATCTGAAGATATAGAGTTTTATTTAAAGGATTCCATATTTCTGTGACTTTAATCAACACAAATGGACATACAGTATTATGTCTCCCTGACCCCATCCCTCACATGTGTCCTCACATGTGGCAGCCTACACAGCTTTAACTCAGCTGTGACTCTGTGCTTAAATGACCCCATACACTGGAGATGGAGGTACAGTGAGAGTTCAGGCAGAGAAAGTTGTAATAAGGGGGAGGAGGAGAGAAGGAGATGAAGTGAGATAATATAAGGAACCGCGAGGTTGAGGGGGTGGAGGATAGAATTTAAAGAAAGGTGAAGGCACTAGGACGTAGGAAGCTGCTTACTTTGATAAAGAAATGTTATATTTTCCGCTCTTTTTTCCCGTCTTCCTTTACAGGTTTACATTCATCTCCTTCTCTGACTGTGTCTCTTTTCCCCACCTCACCCTCCTCTTCTCAGTTATACCATCACTCCTCCTTCAACCACTTCTCCCCAACTCCTCTTTCGTCCTCCTTTGCTTTTTCCTTCACACAATCTTCCCCTTCCTCTTTCCCTCCCTCATTTATCCTTCTCTCACATGTTCCTCCATCTCTGTCCTTCTCATATTCCCACCTCTCTGTTCCTTCTCTCCTTTAATCCTTCCATTTGTCCCCTCTCCTTCATGTTCGGCGGCAGGTCCGGGTGCCCTGGCTGAGCCACCGGGACCCACTGACAAATCGATACATCACTGTAATTGATTCTGTCGGGGGCTCAAAGTGTTTAATGAGAGCCCCCACCCCCCCTTACTCCTCCACCTCCTCCTCCTCCTTTTTGCACAAGTGAGAGTCCAGTTTACTGGTTAATGGAGCGGAGGCATCCATGTGCAGCGAAGTGCTGCAGGTGGGGGGGTTTGTGGGAAGGAAGGCAAGTTTGGGGAGTTCAGGGTTTATCAGAGGTGATGGGTCAGTCCAGCTGACCCATTAGGAAGAAGGGTGTGTGTACTCATGTACTCATACATGCTTTTAGTTGCTCACGTTATTTTGGCAACCTGTTGGTTGCAGGTCGATCACTTACAGCCCGTTCTGTCTTTGAAGCACACACACCTGGATGGCAGGAGTAACATCGGGGGGGGACCAGCATGGTTGAGGCAGAAAGCGTTGCATGAAAGAGTCAAGCTGACTTTTTTTTCCTTTTTTTAAAAAAGGGGCAAAAACACAAGGCAAACTTAGAAAAAAGAAACAAAGAGCGGAGGCAGTCAGGATTAAAAGACAAATCTGTTTTTCAGCTGAAAGAGAGCAGAAGGCCAGAGAGTAGAGGGAGAGAGAGAAAGTGATAGAGTGTTTGTTTGTGTGTGTGTGTGTGCGTGCGTGGTGGGGATGGGGAATCTTATGGACAGTGAATCATTAATATCAGCAGCCTGTAAGACACTAATGAATAACACGGGAATATTTCAGCTCATCGTTGGCTTCACACACCTCGCTCTCTCTCTCCCTCTCTCTCTCTCCCTCTCTCTCTCTCCCTCTCTCTCTCTCTCCCTCTCTCTATCTTTAATGAGAAACACCTGTTAGAGCTCCTCGTTAGGCATCCCTTGTTCAGGCCCGATTAGACTTGTAGTCCCTCTCCACTGTTCAGTATATGTGTGTGTGTGTGTGCTTGTGTAGACCTCAATCATAAAACTGTACCACTTTTAAGGGTTTTTCCAGGTTCAGGTTTTGGTTTTTTATTGTTAGAGCTGGAGTGTTTGTGTTTTAATGCTGAAGATGCTCAGCCATCCTGCATTAAGCTTGATCGTTGCAGTGCAGTGTGTAAATGTTATGTACATACATATGTGTGATTGTGTTGCTTTCCTATATGTACATGTACTTAGTAATGTAACGATGGTTCTAAGCTCTGAAGCTTTTCTTCTATGATTTCTAAGCTTATTTGTGGACGTGTATTCGCAGTGTATGTCAAACTGAACATTATCTACATGTGTTCACACTTGACTGAATGATGACTACGATTTTTGACTCCAATTCAATTCAAGCAGCATCAACCCCTTCAACTTCATATCCAGCTATTTCATGATGAGTTAAGTTACTAGGGAGCATAGTTCACATTGAATCCCCCACCTCTGAGTGTGATGTTAATCATGTCTGAATGGGCCTTTATTCACATTTCATGTCCTCTTAGCTGAGTAGCTAACGTTAGCCACTGGTAATCATATTTTTAGACATCACTTGGTTTAGTTCAGAGTTGAAGAGTGTGTGAACCCCATGGCTTCACTGTAAGGCTAACCCTGAGCACAGAATGTCTGATATGTGGCTGCAGAAGCTTGGTGCTGTTACTAAGGTAACGAGTAATTTAACTTCATTCTTTAGTTGTTGAGTAATTAATATAGTAATGTAAATACTTTTCACTGAGTAATTGATAACTTTTTTCAGGTTACGTGTCCACACTCAGTGTGTATGCATGAAAGAGTGTTTGTGTGTGAGGCAGGCAGAAACAGGGATGTGTGAGTGAGTCGTATACTGAGTATCATGTTCCATTTACACACACAGGGATCCTGCTCCTGGGGGGGGTTCATTAACTTCCTCATGGTGATGATGATGAATGCTGGCCTATATAACACATGAATAAATGGAGCAGCATAATACCGAACTGGATCCTCTTCTCTTTTTTCATGCCTTCCATTAAGCTGATCTGTTATATTTCCACATTTCTCTGTTTTCCAGCCCTCGTTCATTTACTGCCTTTTACTGTCTCTCATTATCCGTCTCCTGTTCATGGCCTCTTTAAAAATGTTCCCCCGTTTCACTGTCTTTACCAAGGTTTCTCTCTCACTGCTCTTTCTCTCTCTGTCTCACTTTTACCGTGTCTGTCCTCACACACACGGACACGCCTCGTCTCCGTCTTAAATATATGTGTGTATGAGACTGCCAATGAGGTGATTAATGGTTTGTTTTGTCTGTGTGACTAAACCCGCTCCCCTCATCCTAATTAAAGATATTTCTATAGTGGCTGAGAGCACAACGCGCTGCAGCTTAGGAAAACACTTGCAAAAAGACAAAACGCAAGCAAATTACGAAAACTTCTTCATCAGTTTGACAATACGTGTGCTGCAAATACACATAGCACAACCAACATAGACACAAGTGGCACAGACGACAACATTAATGTTTGCAGGGGACACAGAAAAGTGATGAACACAGCAAGGACAGGGGATTTGAATTGACAGGCTAATAATAAGCAAAAGGCAAAGGCGAGCTTAACAGCAGATATCTGCAGTAATATCTGAGTCATGCAATTACAGTGTTTAGAAAACCTGCATTTTAGCTCAGTTTCCAACACCATCAGAAAGCATTGACCAAAGTGTGTCCCAGCTGAACACTTCGGCTGTCACATGTGTGTGTTTTCATGCGTCGAGCTCTGATTGGCTCGCCCGACACAGCTAAAAATGCAAGCGTTTGCTATAGTTCACCTGAGTCTTTGTGTTCTGTTTTTGTCCTAATTATCTTTTTCAGAAATGCTTGCATTTTTTAAAAGATATTTAGATAATGATTTTCTTCATATCATATTTTAGTAAAAAGCTTAGCTGCCTATGATATGCTCCTGTGTAAATCTGTGTAAAACACTTGGTTCATGTCGTCATGCTACGTTCAGCGTCATGTACATCTCCATACTTGGATTTCAGAAGCATGAGTGATTGTAGGGATTCCAGTAAAGTTATAAAGTACATGCTGGTGTAACTCAGGAATTCTGCAGGTATGAGACGAGGTGGAAAGTTAAGGTGTGGCTTTAATGCAACAGACGAATGTAGTCTGGGGTTTTACAGAATTGTCAAACATCATGTTTTTGCCTGCTGATAGGGTTGTGGCCTCTCACACAATTACCCCTGGGTAATTTAGATTTTCCAGTTTACTTCACCTGCATTTTTCTTTTTTATTCTTTTTTTGTTTGGACTTTGAAGAAATCCACACAAACAAATTGAAAACATGCAAACTCCACACAGGGAAGCCCCAGCCAGCCTATTTGAACCCAAGGACCTTTTTGCTGTTGATGCAACCATGTTAACTACCGAGCTGCTCTTCTGAAACTTGACAACAAAACAGTGAGATAGCAACCGGTTTAACACAACACTGTTTGTGGGTCCCTGACTGAATTGCAGTTGACATAAAAGGACTTTTTGTGTTTCACTCTTTGTGTGAAAGCGTTGGTACAAGCTGTGTGCCTGTGTGGGACAACGGTGTGGAATAAAGTACGTGTCTGCCAGAGTTTGTATACAGCTGCGTGTGGTGCTGTGTTAAGGCTAAACACACTTAAGGCTAAGCAATCAGCGAGTAAAGTTTCCTCGCCGCTGTCATTAAAGCTCCACATAAAAGCTTAAGCTGCTTTTATCCTTCTAAGGAAGAAAGGGAGAATGTCAGCACATAATTAAATTAGATGAAAGGAGGGGAATTAGAGGCTTCCTCCTCTTTAAACACAAACGACTTAATCAGAACCTTGGGCTAAATGAGAGACAGACGGCTACATGATCATGGGGAGGATAAACATCCCTCTCCTTGCCTCCATCCTTTTTGCTGTCTCACTTTTCCTCATGTCTTTATTATCTCCCTGACCTGCTGTACAACTCTACTCGCTGTCTGTATGCCTCTCTGGATCTTACTTTCTCTTACCCTTTTGTCTAAACCCCCCATCCATATGTTTGTACAACCTGTGAACATAATCTCTTGTTCTTCTTCTTCTAACTTCTTTCTTCTCTCTCCCACCCAATCCCCCCTCTCTCTCCTATCTCCCTGCCTTTAACTGCATTTTATATTTCACCTCTCACTCACACCACTTTCCCGTCACCCAACCTGCCCCTGATTCTCCCTCTGGAAGAAAAAAAAAAGTCAGGACCTTGAATGCACCACCCACAGCATACAGAGTTTCACTTGTGAGAAGCTGTTGGGCCCCAGTGTATGAGCCCTTATTGATTCGGAATATGAAATCCATCATACCTGACATCGATCGGTTTCGTCTTGTATGCCTGCAGAGAATGGCAGTTTATTTTTAAATGATCCGTATAAACACTGGCTTGAAGGAGGGCATGATGCAGGGAAAAAAGCTTTTGAAATCTTGTTTGTTGGATTGAGGTCTTAAATGCCTGGTTAGGGTTTCATTCTGAAGTGAGATGCACTGAACTGACACTAATCGATGCTAATGAAGTTATTAGTTATCAGAGGAAGGTCTGATATTTTGCAGGCTGAGACTGTCTGTAAGTACAGATCACATACTACAGATTTCAGAATAATGTTTTAATTAGTATTCACAGCTTTGTTTAATCAGATTTAATGTATTGTTGCAGGTATAGATGTACTGTGCATGTCCAGGGTGTTTTTCTGTGAGTGTTAGATGAGAAAATTGATACCACAGAGCCAGGCTAGTGTTTCCTTCTGTTTTTAGTCTGTGCTCTCAGCTAAGCTAACAGGCTGTTGGCTGCAGCTTCGTGCATGCAGACATGAGAGTGGTATCGATCTTCTCATTTAGCTCTTGGCATAAAAACAAATAAGCAATGTTAAACTATTCTGTCTAAAGAAATTGGAAATGAAAGTTTGTACTTCATTTTCGTCCCCTACCTATTTATTCCACTATCAGTATCAGATCAAGAGTGTGTATTGATTATAAGCTTTTGCCTTAGTACAACATTCACACATGGATGCATCGTACAGTTATGTCCCAGTGCTTATTAATGTTACCTGCGCACATGGCCGACTTTTCTGTCACCAGTGTACTGTGAATATATCTCTGGAAACACTGGCCGTGTTTGATGTTAGATCACAGGAGCCTGAGAGGTGAGAAATAGAAACTCCAGGGTTAATGCTATTTGCAGTCCTCAGGTGGATATGAAGAGGAGGAGAGGGATGGAGACAGGAAAGTGAAGAGGGAGTTGGAGAAAATGAGGTACAGGGGATGCTTCTGTAGGACGAGAGACAGATGGAAAAAAGAAAGATGCAGTCATCACAGAGACAGAAAAGGGATGTAACAACTGATTGTTTTCAAGGTTTTTACTTTTTTTTTGAGACATTCAGCTTCCATGTAGTTGCTGTGGGGGGGTGACTCTCTTCCTGCTCTCAGTTTTTTGTTGTTTCTCTGATTCCATGCCTAAGTTAGGGAGCGGGGGGAAGAGGGGGGGGAAGGGGGGGGGAGGGGGGGGGGGTGGAAAAGAGAAAAACACCAAACACAAACTACAAAGAGAAAAGATCGAAAGAGCCCACGTC
>JBBMJY010000026.1:16230272-16243077 GCA_037833715.1 Toxotes lorentzi | reverse complement strand
TAGGGAGCGGGGGGAAGAGGGGGGGGAAGGGGGGGGGAGGGGGGGGGGGTGGAAGAGAGAAAAACACCACACACAAACTACAGAGAGAAAGACGGAGACAGTTGTTTGTGTTTGAGTTGAACTCGCATGATAAAAGCGCACAAGTGCAGTTGTCCCACTGACTACACTGCACACAACAGCAGCACAACACTAGAGAAGCATGTGTGTTTCTCTGTGTGTTAGGACATATTTGTGCACATGCTTTGTTCTTGTGTGTGTGTGTGTGTATTTCAGTATGAAAGCCTGTTGTCCCACCAACTTCACTTCAGACCGGAGGGAAGCCATGAGACTGTTAATTAGCAGCACAGAGGGAAGCAGCCCCAGCGGCCAATCAAATCTGCTTTTGAAACCGGTTCCCCCTGAGACGCCATGGAAACGGGGCGACTGAGTAACCAAGGCGATGAGATATGATGTCATCTATTTATTTTTTGTGCCTTCAGATGCGAGCATGTTCCTCTCTTGTGTCCTGACAGTTCTCGGCTCCCCTCTCTCACTGTTGAAGTCTTCTCATTTGCCCGTTTAGTGTTTTCAAGGGTGAAGGAAGGAGCTCGGAGAGAGACAGGTTCACTCAGAGGGCATGTTGCAGATGAATTGTTTTGAGTCATCCAGCATAGATAGCATCATGCACTGTTGTGTGTATTTGAAGTGCAGTCACACACTTCACTGGAGGTGCTAACAGTGATCACCTTGCTTGCAGACTTGCTAATACGCAGATTAAAAGAGACAGTGTTGCTTTTAAAACTTTTAAAATTTATATGGAGTTGAATTGTGCAACCCATTTAGAGCAAGAAGAGACATTGTGCCTACCTTGTAGGAATGATTATATAATACAGAAAAAACAAGACAAAACAAGATATTAGAGTGAAATATTAGAGCAGTTGAAACACGGTGATGTACTAAGGAGGACAGGCAAAGAAAGAAAGCAAGATCGATGCAGTCCATCACTCTGAACGAGGTCACAGCCTCTTCATCTGAACATTGAATGAGGGGTGTGTGTATGTGTGTGTGTGTGTGTATGCATACCTGTTTGCGTGTCTGTGTCAGTGTGTGACCATTTGCATTAACATGTGAGGAGCTCCACCTCGATTACAAAGGTCAAACTGTCCTCAAAGGTACTGTACGCACACACACACACACACACACACACACACACAAAGAAACTCATCAATAAGCTTTAATGCATTGCTGAATACTTTGTGTCCTATGCAGTACCTCTCCTATTACACAGCCTGTAATACTTTACCAGCCAGATGTTCACTCTACTTGAGTGGCAGTGAATCCAGGTCAGAGTTCAGGTAGGTTGAACTTGAGGCTCATGAGGTGGAATTAGTTCTTTTTTGCATCAGATGACTTGAGTGGGACAGGAGGAACTTATGTGAAGTACTGAGGCTTCATAGGTCGCCTGTGTTCTTCAAGAAATATTCCAACATTTTGGGAAATATGCTTCGCTCGCTTTCCTGCCGAGAGTTAGATGAGAAGATCAAAACCACCCATGTCTACAGCATGTAACTCGCTGTGAAACAACTGTCGTTTTTACAGCGCTTTGAGCTTTGAGCTGAGCCAGGCTAGCTGTTTTCCACCTAAACTACACTAACTGATTCCTAATCCATAGATGACACAGAAAAATGAGAGTGGCATCAATCTTCTTGTATCATTTTCCAAAATTAATGTTATTTAATTCCACAAGGGTTTCCATGTTTTTTTTTTCCTTGTTTTGTTCAACCTCTTCTGGGTTGAGAATTGTGAAGGATGCAGTGGAAATAATTAAAGGAGCTCTGATAGCAAATTCATGAAGCTCATCCACCTACTCATTTACAGCATTTGGTTAGAGAGCAAACTCAAATTCATGGAAAACGCAAACAATAATGGGATGGATGACATGCATGGCAGCATGTGATAAGGAACATTTATTCTTTGAACAGGCTCAATCCAGATTTCTTGAGGGTACATTGCTCTACATTTCAGTCATATATGGGGAAAGGCAGACTTATGTGCTGAAAATGCGCTGCATGAATCACAGACACTGGGGGTAGAGTTCTACATCAAAAAGGTCACTAGGTAATACTAGTCATGTGCCAGCGTTGTGCTGTTTGCACAGTTATAACTTTGACCCCGCTACTCTCTAATTCACCCACTTGTAGCACTAAACGCGTTGGATTGTCATTTAGCAACAAGAAACAAGCAAAGTTAACTGTCAAATGCAGAGGAAAGAAATGGAGAAGGATAAGAACATGAGACGAGAAAATGCTGCTCACTGAGCTGGCAAACAAAAGACAAATGTAGTGTCAATAAAAGAAGAATGAAGGAAATGGAAATAAGAATTAAGTAATGAGTTGCACAGCATCAGCAGATTGAGTTTTACACATAAAGATTGTGTGGTGTACAGTGGTTTTTCACTGAAAACAGCTGCTGCTGCTGCTGGAGAGATGACAGTCCGAGCTGAAACAGTAATGTTGTGGGACATAAAACAAAAATAATTAGCTGAAAGATGCTATAAAGCTCTGTAGACCTGCGTGGAGCTGCTGAGTGGGGAAATGATTCTCTGTGGTTTTGTTACTATGTGCAGTTACATTACAAAGTTAGTTATTTTGACAATACATCGCTTGTTAATATTATATAAATACGGATTAGTGCAGCTTTAAGTCAAACTGTGAGTTAGAAATACGACCATATGCCTGTAACTTACACTACTCACAATAAGTTAGGGATATTATTTACATGAGTGCTTTTCCTATTTGGTCTGAATTTTAATGAAATAAGTAAAAGTTCCCTTTCTTATGGCAGCCTTCATCTCTTTTATGACTGCACGTTCAGCTTCAGTCGGTTACTTCTTCAGCTGTTGTCACGTCTGACGCGGTCAGTGTGCAGAGATCCTTCTCGGTCTTCCTCACCTCACTCGAGCAGGGCTGCACAGATGGCCTGTTGTGGTTCAAGGAATCTTTCCAACATGTCGTGCGCACTGTTCCACCTGTACTGAAGTAAAAGTAAGAAACTGTATTTATAGACCTATAGTGCCCTTCACAGCATGGATGCACAGAATGCTGCTTTACATTAATGACAAAATAAATTAGTAATAAAAACAAAATAAACAATCGAAAGGTAACCACACACGAACCTGGTAACCACATCCGTCATCAGCTTGTGCTGTGGTAGTCGTAGAAGCCTCTGGTTCTCTTTCAGTACGTGGTTGGCTGTGGTGCTTCATCTGAGGATGAGTCTCAGAGTCAATGCGTCTCACTCTTCCCAACAGGTGGATTTTGAGGGCACGTTGTGCAGCCAAATTTAGGGTGTGGGCATAGCATTTGACATGAAGTGTGAATGCTGCCTCCTCAGCTGCGATGGTCATATTTGAGCCATTGTCAGTTGCTGCATCTTTTTCTGTGATTCCCCACTTAGCGAGGGCCTTTCTTAGATGTTCTGCCAGGTGGTGTCTGGTGTGGTTCTCAGGTATGTCCCTGGTTTGTAACACATGCGAAACAAGCTCCCATTCCTTGTTAATAAAGTGGGCCGTAATGGTGACATATGACTCAGTTGTTCGCGAGGTCCACCCGTCGCACGTCAGGGCGAAACTCTCTCCGTGCTGGTCAGGGAGGCTTTGACGTGTGCCTGGAAACACAAACCTCGGTTAGGTGTTCGCAGGTTGGAATAGGATAGCGGGGCTCTGCACCTAAAGCCTGGGTGAATAAGGTCTTAAATCCTGACATCTGAAGTACGCAGTTGACTCTGTAATACTGTGTCAATACTTTCTGGGGAAATATTGATAGATATCGCTGAATCGATAAAATTGCTCAGCCCTAGTACCCACAGATTTTGCTCTCTTTTTAGCTCAGCTGGTACAAAGGTTGCACTCAGTCCTGACCAGTATTAAAATGTAGTGACTGCTGCAGCTGTAATGTTGGCTAAATTCCCAGACCGGGGATTTATCTCGATGTGCAAAATTTTTTAAAGGTCTTCGCCTAATACTGACTTGTGCACAATCCATGTCTTTTCCTGTCTCTTCTACCTCAGCCACATCTCCCCTTGATTATCAAAGCAGATTCAAAGTGTAAGCAAAAGTGGAATTAGCTGGATTCACCTGGCCAGTCTGTTCTATACTAAGAACTCATGGTCTTTGTCGCCGGCATTGTCGGCGTGTAAGGTGATGATCAAACAGCCGGGGTCTTCTACTTAACACAGCAAGTTGTGGCTGTTTCAGGATCAGCTGTGGACAGCTGGTTTGTTAAAAGGTTGTTCAACAAGGCTGCTGTGTGCTGGATTGTAAAAGGAGAGAGACCCACTTTAATTAAAAGTTATGCATTTATGTTTTGCTTTTTTGGGAACTGGTCTTTTGTTTTGTTGTTTCAAGTTCAAGCCTTTATGCTCAAGATCTTATCACATTTCTTAACTTTCAAGGTTTTTTGAGATTTGCTCTTTTCCCCTGTGAGAAGTGGTGGGGGTGTGCATTAATAATGTGTTTTTGTTTGTGTGTGTATGTGTTTGTGTGTGCACATACAAGCATGGGTGTATATAGTGTCTGTGTTAAGAATCTCAAAACTAATTGTGCAGTATTTTCAGGATCAGTAAGATCTGAAGATCTGATGTGTGCTGTTAATGAGTTTCTTTCTTTCTTTCTTTCTTTGGATCCCAAGTAACAGAGCAGGTGTTTGCGGGATAAATCATATTTCCCTTTTAGCTCTTCAGAGGACATTAAAAAAGTCATTACTATAATATTGCTCAAGGTATTCTATCTCTGTGTCATGCCCAAACAATTAGTATGACTGTTTTTCCACAGAAGGGTTTTATCTGACAAATGTTTCCAAGAATTTTATGGCCCTCATACCATCATCTATCCAGGTGGACTGTGTGGGTTTTTGGTTTTACAAACAATATTTTTTTGGATTCGATTTGTAAATGAAATCACTTTGCACCTCTTAATCAAGGTGCCGTAATTCAATTTGTGTCCAAGATGGTGCAGAGTCATGTACAAACAAAAATGCCAGAAATCTTGTTTGTGCTGCTCAATAGTGAAATTTGAAATTAGGTAGTCAGAGGCCATCCATCTTGTAGTCCCACGATAACTTCTCCAAACTGCTTTATGATTCCAGATGAACTCACTCACTTACACGCTGAATCCAAATCTGTCCGGGACCTTTAGCAGATATGGCCATTTGAGGCGAACTAAGGCCTTTTCCATGTCTTTTGTGTATAAAACATGTTTTGTCTGTATTGATAAGTTTAGTGAGGAACCTATTCAATGTACTGGTTAACACCTTGGAAATAATCTTAAAGTCATTAAGGATTTATTAGATTTTTCAGTCCCCCCCCCATAATCTATATTTGTATGGGATTTATGCGGGCTCGCAGTTCACCTGGTCATATTCCTTTTGACATTTCGAGACAGCAGGGCTCATGTAAGGGAATAGCATGACAGGTGCCATTGTGACAGATGGTGTTTGTCTCCCTTAAAGCATGTAGGACCCTCTCTCTGTCTTGAAACCTCTGACAGATAATCTGATTATGATGGGTCTCGGTTTTCTCTGTAGTCTGGGGAATAGTGTCCTGTGTGCCTGCTCTGTGATGATGGAGCTGACGAAGCTGTCAGTGCTCAGGGCAGAAGGGAGCCAGTCGCTGCCTTCAAGTAGATTTATTATTCACATGTATGATTATTTGCCTGCTATCATGTTTGAGTTTATCAACTTTTTCAAGTAGATATTCATTCTGCTGTTGAAGCACTGTGTTAATAGCATTTTTGATCACCATCATTCTGGAATCAAGTTGAGCAGTGAGTTTTTGGTTTCCTTCCTGACTTCTCTTTCACAATGTGGGTCAAGTCCTCCTCTGTATTTGTTTTCCTCCTCCGTACTCACCATGCTGGTTGTTGTTAGCATGTGGTTAGTTGAAGCTAGCATTAGCATCTTCTGCATCTATTGTAAGTGCATGATTTAGTTTCAGTGTCAGTGGTAGCCAGGAGTTTGGGGGGAATAAAGGATCATTTTATCTGGGTTTTGTCTCAGTTTGCTCTGAGTGGCACGTCTGTCGAGCCTTGCTGCATCATGTGACTCTATACTGTTTTCAGATGGCGTTAGACATGGCATAGACCCGAGAGGAACTCAGTGCTGTTGTTTCTCCAGCCAGTGATAATTGAATGTTGGTGTGATGGTGTCACGACAATCAAATCAGTAGAAGGGAAAGTGCGTTAGCCTGAAAGAACATTGACTCAAGTAAGGCATATACACTTTGCACGTGTCTGTGTAACAGCATTACGATCACTGTATGCATCTGTCATACCTGATCATCATCCACATCAATAGCACAAGCTGCCACTGGACAACTCGTGCTGTAACATCTGCCACTGCCATGATCCACTTACTGTTTAACAGCCATCCTGACACATTCTAAATATTGTCCTGTTGACTAATCCTGAGCTTCAGTACAATTATACTGAGCTTGGTTTTGATGAGGGCTGTGAAGGGAGCCCTAACAATGGTGATGATAATGTTTACACACTAGTGGTAATTCATATGATTATTTATTTCTCTTCCTCTGGCATCTCTTTCGTTTCACTGTTTAAATATTCAGCTTTTTAATTTTACTAAGGCTTTACCCACAACTTGGGTGACTCAAATAAGATGCAACACTGTTGAACCAAAGAACATTCTACAAGGTTACAAGAAGGCGAACATTAAAAAGCTCAGGTGTAACCAGGTGCTGAGCATCATACCATGTTCATGTCTTATGGGATGGAGAGTAATAAGAGATGGACTCCCACTCCAACCTGCGAACTTTCACATCATCAGACAATTCAAGATGGCTGGGTTTTATTGCATTGAGCTTTAAGTTTGGTATGCCTTCATTCCAGCACTGTGAAACACCCCCACATCTCTGATTTGTTCAGTTCAAATAGGTCTGGCATTTTGGCCACTGTGAAGAATGAAAGTTACTTGAAACAAAGAATTTTGACACTTGTTGTCAGCATTTTGTCTAAAATAGTCATTGCACTATATTTATATTGAGTAGTTATCAGTGGTTGTTTTAACTGTTGAACCTGTAGAATCTGCCATTCCTGTGCTGGATTTAAAGCATGATGGGAAAATAGTGTATACATGTAATCCAGTCGAATTTCATCTGACTGATAAAAGCCTCACTCTTTACTGCTCAGTTCCCAACCACTTCATACTGTGGCTGCCAAAACAAGCTGAACTTTTCTTACTGCTGCATCACATGAAAAGCCTTCAGCTGCTGAAACGAGGGCTGGCATTTAATGTGAAGCACTGACAGAAGTTTTTGGCATTCTTTTGAAAGTGGATCAGAAAACCTGAAATCTGATATTAGTCTTATTATCAGGATACTTTTACGTCTATATGTACTGTAAATTGCCAAGTCTGACATTTATACATTTCCCAGGCTTGGATGCTGATGTGAAAGGTATTTGAAACTATTAATTCAGGTAACTCCAATATGACATGAATGCAGCATAATGACTCAGTTTGTTGGATAGAGAGAGCAAATATATTTTTCTCTCATTTTCAGTCGATCTAAATATACATCGGCCACTACAGGGCAGTCCATATTCAGCTGATGACTGATGACCGCAGGTTCAAATCTGAGAGCAGAAACCAGTGAGAGAGAATCACTCCTCGACATAGAAGACTACTTACCGTTATATTACGTCCAGGCCACTGAACATAATTTCTGTCATTATTCGTCCTTCCTGTTGTAAAATTTCCAGCCTGGAAAATGGCTGCGCTTTCTGCCTGAATTCGTTTCGGATCCTGTTTGTCGCTGACCGGAGATGATTGTCTTTTGCTAACAGTCTGCTCTGGAATGCTTTTTAATGTTCCACTTGCATTCTTCCATCCTGTTCGTTTGAATCTCTCCCAATCTGTTTTTATTTTCTACATCCAGCCACAGCCACGAACGCTCCACTGAGTTTCAGAGTGCCGGGGAATGGCACCCCTCCTGCTAATGAATAGGCCTTCATGGGTGCGTGTTGTGCTGCAGACGGGTTGGATGGTTAGATGCATATGTCTCAGACAACAATCGTCTGATACACACATTCGCACACATACACACAAATATGCACAGTTGGTATCCTTTTAGCAGGAACATCCTAACTAATGAAGGCTCTTTCTTTTAATGGCAAGTCAATGATCCATCCAAGCCCGAGTCTGTGAGAGATTCATGAGTGTGAGTTGGTGGGAATGTGTGTGTGCGGGAGTGTGTTGCTGTCAGTGAAAGTTATGGTAACAGACAGTTGGGTAGCGCTGACTGTAAGTACTATGAATTCAGTGTTTATAGAGATTAAGATACAGTACAGTATAAGGTCACAGTCCATCTGTTGCACTAACCAAGCATCACCTGTCTTATGTTAGAGCCAAACAATGACAGCTTATCATACGCCTCACCAATAGATTACTGTGTTGGGATGATTAGTGTTGAAAGCACAAAAACACTTTTAAACACAGAAAAGGAATAAAAATAAAAAGGAAAAAACAACAACAGCAGCAGAATCCTGCCAAACTGAATGCTGGACTGAGAATATTTGTCAGATGGTGGAAGGAACACTTTGAGGAACTGGACTGATGCATCCTCTTCTGTAGAGGAGACAGAGCCAGAAGCCTCAGCGGACGCCTTGTCCATTTTTCTAGCGAAGGTCTCTGAGGTAGTTAAAAAATGATTTATTTATTTATAATTGGCAAAGAACCCGGGATTGATGAGATTCACCCTGAAATACTGAAAGCTCCGGATGTTGCGGGGCTTGTCCTCAGCGTTGAGTCGACTGGCAGACTGTGGTGGTGGTTCCTATTTGAAGACGGGGGACTGGAGGCTCTGCTTTAACTGTTAGGGCGTCACATGCTTGGCCTCCCTGGTTGCTATGAGCCATTTGGTCCTTGTGTAACTGGAGACAGAGCTGGGCTCTGCCTTGCCACCTATTGTGTTTCTGATTTTCATGGACAGAGGCTGTAGGTGCAGCCAATGGTGTTGAAAGTGTGTGGTATTTCCAGTGCAATATACATATTTATTTTATGTAACTACATTATTAAATGTTATATAGTGAATAGAGGTTGATGGTTAGAGGAAGATTTGGGGATGTAAAAAGGATTTATTGATTTTGATTGAGAACACAAAATGTGTAAAGACACCAGAGGATGAGTCAAACAGCTCATATTGGCTCTGTAGATTTTATTAGAAACTTTGAAACCTACCAAGGCCAACTGGATCCTCTCAGGGTCCTTTCCCTCAAATAGAAATCTGCTAGTTGTCAGATAATGCTGTGTGCTGACCAGGCGTAAACCCATAGATACTAAATAAGGCTGAGCTTGTTTTCTACCTTATGGGTACCTGCAGTGTTGGACAAAAAAGCAGTGATTCAGAAATGTCTGAAATGTATCTACTTGTCTTTATTCCAGATCACACAGGAAATGTGTGGAGGGTAGTCAGCACCATGTGAATGCAACTGAAAAGACTGCTTCACAATGCTGATTTGCCAGGAAAAATACTGAATCCCATTAGTCTCTGAAACTGCAGCAGAAAAAAAAATCCCGTCCTACCCGCTCTCAAATTGAGCCCTGCCTGTCACCCTTAATGTGGGCTATAACCTACTGTGCCATTATCAGTCTGGATCACAGCTTACGCCCTCGTCTCGACTGCCACGACACACAATTACAACCTATTCAATTTACCCTGCAACCATGGAAAAGACTGAGAGAGCGCTAATGATATCCCTGGACACTCTAATTGACACTTTTAACTTTAATGCAGAAATTAAAACCACTGAAATGGCAAACTAGATAAGAGACACAGCAGTCCTGAGTACACATTTTTTTCCTCAGCTTCCCGGTCAGCTCAAATAAACAAGACACACATTTTTAGCACTGAGTTGGCAGACAGGTTGCACTCTTGAAAGAAGTCAGCTGGGTGGCCTGTGAAGCCATTTTGACTTATTAAAAAAATGAAGCCTGGGACTGCATGCGTCATCCATCATAAAATAGCAGTAAGTTAGATTGATTAAAAAAAGATGGCGGCTTTCCTCCAGCTTACGTTGAAGAAGCAGCATCAGTGACTTAATCTGCTGAGCTGCAGTAATGTCACATCCCTCTTCAGCTAAACACAGAAGTGAAGATCGTTCAACCGTTACAAAATCACCTTTCCCCCCAAAAAGGGAAAATGAAGCAAGAAATGGCATCATAGCTCTTAGATTGGAAAGTCTATTGAAGAGCTCAAATCTTCCATCAGCTTTCTCTCTGCTGACATGCAAGACATAAAAAGGTACAATACAAGACATGGTTGATAGTCATCAAAACCGAAGAAAAGATCCAGTCTTTGGAAAACAAGGTTTTGGAGTTTGCTGTGCCTCTGCAGTTTACCTGAAGAAGGAGAAGAGGAGGTGAGAAGGCAGAAAACACTCAGCCAAAGGACAGATCCCCAGTGTCGTCCTTCAATTCTGTATGAGACGTTTTCTCAACATGGTCTGGGAGGTGTCCAAACACTGTGAATACCTGAAGCAAAGAAGGGATCTTGCACCAGAGGACTGCAGAAAATGGAACTGATTGTGCCCAATAACCAAGAAAGTCTTTCAGGAGAACAAGATCGCCTACTGCTTACTCTGTTAGAAGGAGAGACTTGGAGAATAACAAGGAGATTCAGCTAGGAAGATAAGTTCTGCATGTAACCAGCTTTCAGCTAAAATCTGTAAAAACTATTCTGAGACATGAATCTAACTTCAGCAGTTGAAGTGAACTGTTGAAGTGTTTTTTTTTAAATATTTTATTCTGTAGGTGACATCAAGACAATTGGAGATGAACCTGTTCCAAGTTCCGCTGTGTAAATAAAGTTTTTCTTAAAAAATATATTTATTGAAAAAGGTGATCTGTTTTCAAAGAGAAAACTGTCTGCAGACTAGTATAACCAACTTTAAAGTAAAGGGTGAAGACACTGGGGAGAGGGTCATAGTAACTTATTTAGAGGAGAAATACATTTGAACCCAGGCTGTATTGTTCCTGAGGCGCTGTCTGCAATATGTGACCTTCACAACTGGAAATAACACGTGTGATACAGTACAGATTGTGAGATGCATTCGCTCTTTCAGAAGATACATTACTCCTTCATGCAGGTTTTTGAACATGGCACAATTCTCAATGTTGTGTGTTTTATCTCCACTCTTTTTAGTATTATTCTGGATTTATGTGCATGGTTTTCTGAATAGATTTGCCTATTGGGTTTCTCCTAAAAGGTTGTAGTCGTGGTGACAAAAAGCACAATAATATAATTATTTTACAGTTATTCATGCTCAGCTGTTTATTCCTCAGTTGTGCCATCTGGTCAAACTGAGTGCCAAACCAAACTTAATGGCAAAACCGTTTGTAACCCCAGAGGAATGTGTCAGATATCCCAACCATCGCTTCACAGAAAATTAGCTAGAATAGGTTTTAACAAACACAGCAGCTTGGCCACTGTATAAAGGAATCCATCAAGTAACACATTAATTAAACACATAACTGTTATGTGGTGATCCTTGGCCCAAAACATAGACAACTCAAGACTACTGCATTCAAAACAGCCAATTAACATGCTGTAAGATGTGTGTGTGTGTGTGTGTGTGTGTGTGTGTGTGTGTGTGTGTGTGTGTGTGTGTGTGATGAATATTTGATGTTTAGAGTCTCACTACATGCTCCTCTCTCACATCATGACATCATGTTGGGACCAGTGATAATTTCTGCATAATACATGAGGTCACTAGCTGATGACTAGCTTCACTGATTCTAGCCCTTGTCCCTTCTGCCTCCTGGTTCTCCTCCCTTTTCTTTCTGTGTTTTCTTTTCTTCCTTTTTATTTACTGTGCCATCCACTGAGGGCATTATATCAAATATTGAGTGGTTTGAATAAGTTGGAGACTTCTGGGGAGCAGAGAGGAAACAGTAGGCCTCATATTCAACATCTTTACCGAATTCAAGAAAAAAAAATCTAGGAATTTCTGTATCTATGATGTAATTTGGCAGCTATCCTTGGACAACATTGGAGATATACTGTATTTCCTAAGGTGCTGCATTAGAAAAGTGTCCTGCATATGTAATTTCAGAACAAGACATTAATAGCCGTTTAAGGTTGAAAGGTTCTGCAGCACTTGTATGACCAGTATAAAGTAGTGAAAATGTGAATGAAGTTTGGTCCAGTATGTGATCTCTCATTGTGCAGTAGGTGCTTGACCGCTGATACTGTTCATGTTTAGATTTACTGTAGTAAATACATGTTTTTATTCTAGAAGTGAGCTGGTAATATTTCTGACAATGACACATATGTGATATGTATCTACCTTTATATTGATTTATTTGTTTTGTAAATAGGAAGCTCCTGGTAACTTCATTACCATGGGTTAAACCAGTTTCAAAGATTCAAAGACTCTTTATTGTCAATTCCCTACATGTGCATGACAAACAGGCAAATCGAAATCTTGTTCTCCCTGACCAAGTGAGAGGTGCCATTAAGTACGAAAAAAGATAGAATAGTAAAACCTATGCACAGATAATAATTTGGTGAAAAGAAATACAGTAGAATAAAAGAGAAGAAAAACCTATGTACAAAAATACAGAATGTACAAAAATAGAGAATGTGCAGTGTGGCAGCAGTATAACTGGCATTAGTGCAAATTTAGTGAATAAAGTGCAGAATAAATAAACAGTCCCCAGGAGATGGCTAATCAGCAGCAGTTGGATTTTGGTCCAGGGGCTGGGGGAAGAGGAGGGAGGTAGTGGATGGAGTTCAGCATCCTGACAGCCTGGTGGATGAA
>JBBMJY010000026.1:16214194-16226382 GCA_037833715.1 Toxotes lorentzi | reverse complement strand
TTGAATAAACTCTTGTGAACTGATCACCTGTCTGCTTTTGGGTCCTGGCCTGTTTAAATGAACTCAGCATTACACATATCCATTTTAAAACATTTGACTACACTATATCCCCACTTCATCTTCTCCTCATCTCCATTGACACTGTATCTTGTTATTCATCGGCATATTGATTGACTTCCAAAAGACTTATGTCTTCATGTGCTGTTCCTCAACCACTGTTTTGGATCTGGTTGTTAGGAAGAGAGCTAGCTGGAAGGGCTTGACACCTGGAGAGAAGTAGCAGCACTTCTTGCTGAGAGTTTTTTCCCCTGGAAAAAGGGCCTCAGAATAAACCTTTAAGATGTCTGAGCACATGTGTACACACACAGGCGCGTTTAGAAGAGAAGAAGTATGTGGAGGACCTCTCATCTCGCGAGCCATGAATTTATGTATTTATGCTAACATGCTGAGTGCAAGTGTTTTTTAATGAGAGGGAGAGAGTGACAGAGAGTATTGGGGCCTGATGAGGCAGGAAATGCCCAAGACTTTGTGTTGCTGGATGTGACGTATTCACATGCCACATGCAGGAGAAGGAGCTTGTCGATGTGGAAAACTGCTGACAGGCTCACTGCCACATGGACAAATCCATACATGCTTATAAATGCTGTTCAACAATCCCTCTCTCACTCACACCTTCTTCTTTCACTTGTTTTCCCCTGTTTATTTTATAGGTTCACCTTTTTATTAGTTACTTCCTGCTGGAATGATAAACCTACATCTAATACACTCTCTTGAATGATTCCTAGAGTTTACAAAAAGAAAAGTAAAATTGTTAAGCCATCCGTAGAGTTAGAGTAGAGTATATGTAGATTGTCCCATCTTGGCCACGTCCTAAAAGCTTATTGGCTCCACAACATAGCTCATTCTCTATTTGGGCGCAGAGCTGATCCATTATCACAAAGGCAGTTTGTCTAATTGGACACTTGGACCTGATTTATCTTTATGTCAATGTCGAGATGTCACATGAGCCAGTGTAAATGTATAGACTATCTGTGTGTTTGTGTTTATGTTTCTCATAAATGCATTCAAGTCAAAATAAAAGCACATTAACCTGTATCCTGTGATAATGCAGTCTAATAGTGCCAACACTCATACAACTCATATACCTGTCTCTCTTTGTGTATGTGTGTGTGCTTGTGTTTCTTTGTGCAGCTTTGTGGTAGTTCAGGAAGAGCACTGTCATGACACTGATCACTGATCAGTATCAGCTGGTTCATTCAGGCACCACAATCACTGGCTCAGTTATCAGCTATTTGATTAGCAGCTGAGTAGTAATGTACACTCAGTAGTTAACATGCAAAGCAGTCCTGATTCATGAAATGCTACAGCTCCCATTTTCCATGTGCAGAACATTGGGGACAGGTGTTTCCAGGTCACTGTTGTAACTACATGCTCTGAAGTCAAGCATGCTGAAATATTGTTGTACATCAAAGAGAGGATGTAACTTAGTTAAGTAATTTCTTCTTTAGCACCTGACAAGCAAATGGGATCCCCATCCTTCTTAGCAAAAGGTGATCAATAACCAGTAAATGAGCAGCAACCCATAATGTAGCTAACAATATGAAATCTGTCGCATGCAATAATGGCCACGGTGGTGTGATTAATAACATGCAGTAATGTTATTTTCAGTGATTATTGGCCTCTAACTATAGATTGATCAGTGAAGTGGAGATTAGTGGGCGTGCAGGAAGGGCACTCTGTCACCACACTTGGCTCTTGGCTGATTTTCATATCTCAGGGATGATGCTGGAGAGAAATGCTGCATTGAAGATGTGAGGCCTGAGGTGCAGCTATCAGATATGAAGGGAGCAAAGGGAGGGTGTGGAAGCAGTGGATCAGCCTTCACTGGAGTTTCAACGTCTGTTTCACACAAGACGTCTGCGGTGAAGTGTCTAAACAGTGCACAGGGTGGAGCAAATCCTTTATGACCCTGAGCTTTATTCAGACCTGAGAACTGACTGTGAGACCCACATGTGAAGATTTAGTGACTGTGCAGTGTTACACAGGAAATGGTTGGCATGTGATACATGTGATTGGATGTTAGAACTTGAGAGTTGAGTCAGTTTTGAAAGAAAGAATAATACCCACACACTGAATGTGGCTGCTGTTGAGCTTCAACCCACATTTCCGCCAAAGGTTTCTGCAGGTAAATCATAGAGCATATTTTTCAAATCAGATGTTTATTCGCCCTGATAGAACTCAATGACGTTACATAGGCACAGATTACAAATATGTGCAGGTCACATAGGAAGAAAAATCAACCTTGAATGAAGTTGGAGACAAAAAAAGCAGTTGAATAAAATAAAGGTGACAACCCACAAACTAAACTGAATTGGATTACGGAAATTAAAAGCATGGGCAGTTCACGCACTGCAGTGGCTGCCACAGGCTGCCTTTCTCAGATCGAATTGTGCCATTTCACTGCTTTCATTTGTGCCAAATTTGCTTATGTTCTCGCTTCTACTTTTTCCCTTCGCTTAAGTTTGGGCACAGAACATTTGTGCCTTTCAGGTTGAATTATGGTGCCTACCAAAGCAGCACCACCCCTCATTGCCTCCAACAGCAAACACACCCCATCATTCACACACGTGGCCCCCATACGCACACAACACAGGCCCATACACACTTATTGCCGGGCAATCGATAGCAGTTGTGATGGATGTTGCATGCTGATGTACGTGCTGCCCTCTGACCTGTAATTGAATGTGCAGGGTTCAGACACTTTATCATGATAGGGCCATTCGCACCACAGGTCATCGGCTGCTAAATGGTTGATAAGCTGGCACACTCTGCGTCTGCTGCTCATATGTCTGCTGTCAAAGCAATGGGCTTTGCTGACTGATTTCCACCGAGTGTGAGAAAGCAAGAGTTTGTGCAGGAGGTTTCAGGGAGAGCATGTGCGCATGAAAGTCTGTGTATACGTGTGCGTGTGAAATGGAGAGTGTGTATGAAAGAGAGCATAAGTGTGCAGAGTCCTGCAATCGATTCCTAATCCCTGTCTGCCTCAGTCATTTGTCATCTGAGAAGACTCTGATGGTTCTGGAAACAAACGAGTCGGAGTATCAGCATCGCCATCAGCATCCTGGCTGGCTGGTCCATGAACCATTCAATGGCCTCTGAGTTTGAACATCCAGCATCATCCCAAGCATTTAACTCTTAGGTCCTGTGCGACTCAACAGCTGTTTTTAACTGTCTGAAGTTCTGTTATGTTGTAGTTCAAAATGATTTTGTACTGAATGTTGAGACAGAGATGAAACTGTAACATTCTTTGAAAACTTTACACATAAAACTTACAAAACTTAAATGTAATCAGTATAGGATACGATTCATAAACAGAAACCAAAGTGGAATTGAACTCATTAAAGTCCAATTTCATGTTTTCAGTCACATTTCCTGCTTTGGTTGAGGAATCCCATTCAGGAAACTCACAAAGCTGCAGTAACTTGGGTAATTGGTAATGAATCCCTGTTTTAGAAGCATTTCAAATAATCGTTTGAGAAATCACTCAGCAGGAAGATCAGATAATGCAAACAGAAGGTGTCATAAAAAAGGTAACGAAAAGGAAATTATAAACCAATGAAAGAAATGTATGTTCACAAACTGAGTTTTTCTTGCATTTGTGTCAGTGTTGTACTTCCAATTATTCAAGTCAGCTTTACTGTCAGGTTTTTCCCCAGAGGCATCCAACATTTCTCAGCTAATAGCCATACATTCCCTGTAAGGTGGCACAGTAAGTGATGAGTTAAATAGTCCATTTCTCCAGTGTAAGTTGGTGGTAATTATGTTGATAATTGTCACTTGTAATTTTAAAAAGCCTTGGGAGAAGAGTTTCTCAGCCATGCTGGTGGTTTGTTGGCTGGCCTATACTTTTCAACTAGTTAACGGTTTCTAGAAGAGGAATCTTACTAACTTTGATGAGCCTTTTACTTTTCCTCTAACATGAGGTTGACATTTGGAATTTTACAAGAAAGGTTTTAACAGCTGTTGATTTATTGCCTTGAAATGAATTTTGTTTGGACATTCATGTTCCCCTCAGTATGAATTGGAAGCACTTCCCTAGCTCCGCTAGTTCACTTCATTGGGTTGAAATTTGTCCAGCACTGTTTTATGAGCAAAACTGCTAATGACATTCTTGTCAGCCTTGGTTGTACTTTGTGTTTTGTGCAAATTAGAAATGTTAACATGCCAAGTTACAGTTGGGAACATAGTAAGCATTAAACCTTCTTTATGTCAGCATGTTAGTAATGGCAGTGTGAGCATTAGCATACTTAGCATACTGATGTTAGCATTTCAGAGCTGGTAGCATGGCTGTAGTCTTGCTCTGTTCTGTACTGTTCACCACCACCGTCCCTGCTGGATGTCTAACATGCTTGACAGCACCTTTCCACAAGCAGTTACTTGATATCATTCAAGACTGGGTTCTCAGTCCTTTTGGACCACTGCATCTTCAGGTGACGTGGTCAGCTGAACTCAGCTGTAAATCACCATCTCTTTTAGGTTTGTCTCAATCTGAGTGTCAAGAGTGTCATTATGATTCGAGTGAATCACTCCTGTGCTTTCTGGCCTTCCTCTCTTGGTTGGGCCTCTAACTGAAGCAGATTCATAGACTGAAGTGTGTCCTCAGACACCCCAAAATGGTAATAAATAACATATAACAAGAATTTGTCATTTAAATTTCTAATGGGGCCGGCTCCAGTATAGAGATTTCTTATGTATAGAACAGTAGTAAAAGTTAATAATGAGCCTCCAATCACAGCCCCAGCATGAGACCTAATTTGTGAAATGTGCATCGAAGGCCAGTGCCCTCATGTATTCATGTCCCTTCAATCACATTGATTGCCTGTTTCAACTTGTCTGCAAGGCTGGCAGGCTTGGTTCTGGAGATAATCTGATTGGTTCCATTGTGCCAGACAAGATAAATTAATCGCAGAAAACTGATACTACAGTTAATTTTTTTAAGTGGTCGCCTTTACGGAACCCTTTCTAGAGCCTTCTTTTGCAGTGTTATAAAGAGGAATTGCAGTTGGCGTAATGTAACACAAACACTTCCTCCAAAGAAACACTGGCCGAATTTTGAAAAAAGTTTCTGATTTGAATTAGACCTGATGTACTTGGCAAGAGAAACTAAACTTGAAGGAGACAGTATCCTTGATACATTATTCTGGAATTACATGAAATATCAGTCAAGCCTGGGTTTCAATGAGGCTGTGCGTCCTTGGTTTTTATATTTACAGGGGGGCCAGCCAATAGCACGGAAGATCATATTAATCATGTCGTGGCCTCCCCTGTGTGTGTTTGTTTGTGTTTGTGCATGCGTTACTCTAAATGTTGTTCTGCCCTGGGTAGCGGCCTTCGCTATGTTGTGTTATTTCAGGATCCACTCTCTACACACATACACACACGTAGGATTTAGCAGGACATTTGGAGGAGAGTAAACAGAGAATATTTCATCAGCTGTGTGAGCTGGCAATATTTGGGCCTGCGGTAACAGCATTACACTCTATTTGTTTGAGGTTGTGTGTGTGTGTGTACAGCAGCAGTGCCAGAGCCTGTGGTGGTGTGGGATTCAAGCTCACCTGAGTTGGTTTGTTTGGAATAATAAGCCTGCATACAGCATCTCAGATGCTGGAAAGTACACAGTGGGTGTAAGAAAAATAGCTGTGTAAGAACATCTGCTCTCCATGAAGTAGACCGGCCAGATAAATCCAGGTGAGAGCAAAGAAGTGTTACGGCCCACTCCTTCTAAATCCTGTGAGAAGTGATGTGTAGATGAAGTGGAGGAGATGGGTGACGACTTTTCGCTCCCAGGTAATGCAGTGAAAAAGTGGGAGAGATATTCTTGGTCTTCCTAGCGTGAGAATGCGTTAACACTGACAGAAAGAGTGGAATTTGAAATTCAGTCATTTTCAGTAATTACATTACAGTTAATAATCCTACTAAATCTTTGTCACTGTTTGGGGGTTAGGTTGTTTGCTGTCTTACTGGGAGTTTAATGGTGGATTTATTCAGTTCAGTTTCTCTGTGTGCAGTGGATAAACTGGTCAAGTGGGGAGAGGCGGTTAGCTTCTACCAAAAGAGGAGAAATGCAACTTCCAGTAACAAGAAATGCAACTCCTAGTAATATGAAAGCAGTTTTACTCACATGTTCTTATCTGGTCTGCTAACACTAGCTACAGTTAAGAATCCCATAGTTTTGGGTGTGTGAAGAGTGAGCACTGCAATGAGTAATATGTAGTAGGGACATAACTTATAAAGAACTTACCCCACTGTAGGCATCACATACACGTATTTTCCCCACAGTGTCTCTTTATGCATTACACACTGGCTCACAGGTGAACCTACCTAATAGGTGGTAAAGTGTGTAGACATCCCATTGAAAATGTACAGTTGGTGAGTTAAGCAGAAGTTTTAAATGACAGCTCTTCTGAGAAGCACTTCCTTCGTATTCATCCTTTGACTTCATCAGCTTCCCTGCTTCCCTTCCCTCACCATCATCATCATCTCATACTCTTCCTTATTCCTGTTCGTAATTAGGTCCCCTGACACTTTTCTCACTGTCCAGCTGTGGGGGTGTGTGGGGGTGTATCCATGTGCTTGTGACGGTGACGTTCATTTATCATATCTGAAGTGTGTTTGTGTCTTCTGTGTGTGTGTGTGTGTGTGTGTGTGTGTATTTTATGGGCATGTGTATGAGATGCACGCAGCAAAGAAAGAGTTGAAGGACAGTACATGTTCTTGGAAAAATACCTCTGTATCATACCCACAAGCTTCAAACACGTTTTCCTTTCTCCAGTTTGTCACATGTGGCTTCATCCCCAGCCTGTGGGGGGCAGTGTGACCCCAGTAATCCTGATGACACCTGATGATTATAGAAAAACCCAAATTGTGTAGGACAGAAATATCTTATCTGGAGTTGTTTGAAATCTTCACGCCTGTTTTTTCTACAGTAAACAAAACAGAAAGTAGTAACAGATTTTGTTGTTGCCATTTTCTTCAGTGCTTGACACCTCAAGTTAGACAACATCATTTCACAGATATTGACAGAAGGGAGGGATGTCAAAAGATCTCTATATCACCAAGAAGAGACTTTTTAATTTGGCTCAGAAAGGACACGATGCTTTAACATGTCTTTTTCCAGTCCAGTACTAGTAATCAGGACAGAAACTGTTCAGCTACCAAGGGCAGCTCAGTGGACTTTGCTTTCGTCTCGCCACCACTTCGGAAATCCTAGACAATTTCCTCCTCGTTTCTTTTCCACAAATATGTTGCTGCTCATCTTTTCCAACATTAAAAATCTCTAATGCGAGAAGGCGTTGATAGGATGACATAGTGTCATTGCCAACACGGTTCATGAGTGGAACATGCTTGTAACAAGGACACTCTTCAGAGTTGGTCAATTTAAGGATCAAGTGCGTCCTCTACACGTAAGTGATGTCTTCCAGGTTAGACTATGCATTTAGAGTTGACAGTGTATTTATGGATCTGTCTTTCTCCAACCTTACAACTGCACAAATGAAATCTTGACTCCTCTTCAGTGCTTTTACAGTTTACAGACATAGTTCTCTTCAGTGGAAGCTCTACTTTATTATATATATAATATATCATATTTTTTATTATATCTTTAACCTTTAACTATGTTAAAATTGAACATAGGATGCAAACAAGCTCCGTAACAGTTGGGGAAATAGCCTGAGACTTCAAATCACTGCACCAACTTTCAGTGGTGGATCTTGGGTGATAGAGAGAGAAACAGCAGATTGGACTCACCCTGACTGGATACTTCATGTCCACTGGCAGCCTCCTCCCTCCCTCCCTCCGTCTGGATGTGATGTCGGCCCCTGTAAGTGGCAGTGGCTTTTTTAAGTGCAGAGAGTCCTTGTGGCCCAACACCATATTTTCTTTACAGCCTTCAACAGTGGCATGGATCAAAAAAGTACTTGTTAGAGGCCAGTGCTGAGATCAGGGTGTCCCATAAGATGAGATACAGGTCTGGGAGCAGAGCTTTACAGATTCTTATAACCTCCAGGAAGTTCTGCCTTACCAACAAGGAGGACAGGACTGCAGAACAGGAAGCTGACAGAACTAAATAAATTAAAAAGCCTCCTGGTCCCTGCCAGCTGCATGTCTTCCTCATCGTCATCATCATCAGAGGAAGTGAGAAGCAGTGGACCTTGACTGTTGGCAGCAGAAATGATCAAGCCGTTGCAAGAGGGGCTGAGTTTGAAGAGTTTCAAGGAGAAGCTCTCACAGTTTTCTGTGGAGGAAGAAAAAGTGGAGGAAGTGTAAGATTAACTCGGCCCACACAGAACCTGCACACATAGAGTTAAATGGTCTCATCCTGATTGACAGAATATGCAAATGCATCATTTTAATTCTTTTTGGAGGTTCAAAGTTGAGTGCTCAAGACTTAATGGCTCTGTAAGAGAGTAAAGCCTGTGTAAAATGCTGTATAACATAAATATGAGGATATGAGGCTTTCACTGACCAGGAGGAGAAAAGAAAGGAACAAAAGAGGAAGAAATCACTTAACAGTATTTTGATATGCCCCCATATTATCCTTTGTGGCCCATGGGGGAGAACCTTTGTGATTGCTCCATTGCTCTTTTAAATCCCCTCGATTACTGTGTCTGCATTTCAAATGCTGCTCTACAAAGTACACTACTTCTGCAAGCCCTAAAGCCTTAGGGCTAGAACTATTGCACACTAACTGGGGATTATAGGCTTGTATTTGCCATTTTCTCCTTGTTATTGGTCTTTGGTGAATAGCTCCATTCTCCATGTATGAGAGCTCTCCAACTGTACAGGACTGAGCAGAAATATCTCTATGCATGGGGATGCATTGGGCAGCATACTGAATTATTGATTGGTTCCCATGGTTGATGATGACGATGATGATGAGACTTTGCAGTGTGCTGGGTTAGCTCTGGGGCAGGTGCTTTGATTAAGAAGAGTACCCTTCTTCCCTTACTGAGAGAGGGAGAGATGGGGATAGGAAAAATCACACACAGAAACACATTTATCAATAGACAACAGCTCTCCAAAACATTAAGACAGAGACAGAGGGAGAAAAAGGGAAAATGAAACAGTAGGGGGAGAGGGCACATGTAGGGGATGCATAAAACTGTGAATAAGGCTGATAAAAGAATAAAGAGGACAGGAATAAAGGAGGAAACACAAAGTATATAAATTGGAAAACCTCACTGTCAAGACAGTAAATGTTTTACAGTCTGTGGGAATGTACTCTGGGTGTTTTGCCCAGCGGAGCCTGGGCTGTCTAGAAGAGTGGGGAGTCAATTTTTCTGCAGAACTAACCTCGCTATGGTGATCTAGCACCACCACTGCAGAATGCTGTTATAATTTCATGTCATGCTTTCTAGTCCTGCTGTACAACTGAATAGAAACACTTTGTCTGGTCTCAGAAATCCACATAAAAACATAAAATCCTGTGGTTCCACTGTTGGTTCACCAGGCTCTTCAGCGTCTGCATTGCTCAGGAGGAACTTGATTATTTTGTGCAGCTGTGTTCGCTGTGCTTTAGTATGTTTATTATGGAGTAAAAATGGAGCTAAAACCAAAAATAACATCAGAAACAAATGTGATGGAATCTTTAGATTTTTAGTTTTATTAAACTTTGAACGACTCATTGTCCTAAGTTCTTGTATCTCTGTTGACCTTTTTAATATAAGTGCTTCCCGTTTCTCAGTACAGTTCAGCAGCTGCATATCTTGGCACTTCATTTTACTAGATTTAGTTGTGAATTCAATCTCCTAATAAAATTTAAACAAAATGAAAGCACCATTACCTCCTAGTTCTTCTGTCTCTCTCTCTCTCTCTCTCTCTCTCTCATCTGTCTCTTTCTTCACCCTCTCCCTCCCTCCTTCTCTGCAGCTTAACACCCTCGCTTTTTGTCTCATTCGCTCTTCCTCACACTCTTTTACCTCAAGTTGTTTTAAAGACACTGGGGGTTTCTGTCTAAATTAGAGCCAGTCAATAGAGAGAGTATGCCCTAAGGCAAGAAAAAGCTGCTACTGTGCTAATATATTTTAGCACTGATTATAGAGAGCAAGTAGATGTGCGTACATGTGAGTGTGTGTCTCCGTACTTAAACTGTATGCAAGTGCTTGTTGTGAACACAAACCCAGGGTGCAAGCTTAGTGCATGTGACCAATTTTTTGCAGTTTCGATGATCGGAGGCTCCATCCGAGCACGATGTGGCACTAACTGAAAAAGGGCTGAAACATGATGATTGTTCAGTGTTTTTAATAAGGAGAATACAGTACCAGCCGGTGGAGTCTGTGTGGGCTCGAGTAATGCAATTACATCAGCTGCCGTCATCCTCTTTAAATGCAGCAGTCTAATGGGCTGGGAGTCATCGAGGAGAACTGTTGCTCTGAAACTCAGTAACATGGCTGATTTATGAACTCACTGCATCCAAAATAGGGTTCCCTGGACAAAATATGGCTTGTGAACATGTTAAAATTGTCTTTGCGGAGGCTTCTACTATTTGTCATGACCCAGCTCCAAAGTGTGACAATGAAGGGTCTACATAAATGCCAGAAAGTGAGGCGTGTGTGTGTGTGTGAGTGGAATAAAGTGTGCAGTGGCTGTGGATAGATGTAAAGTGAAGAAAGACTCAGTTCCACCCTCTGACTTCTAGGTCGTAGCAACCAGAAATAAAAAAAAGGAATACCCACATATGAGGACACAGTCATCCTGGGGCTGTCTCATTCCTCAGAAGACATTGACATCTATGCTGTTACATTAACTTTTAATCTGCAGCAAAATCAATATTCAGTTGTCCATTCAAGCTGTTTGTCTTTATCTCATTGCCTCTTTGACTCACATTTTGGCTACGCTCTATTTCTGGAACATCTTAAATATGGCCTTATACATGTGTGTTAAATAGACTGCAACGACCACAGGAAAAAAAGAAAAGCATGGGGACACACACAGATATGCAGCCTGAGCTCTCATGTACTCATGTATGTCTTTCATGTTACACGGGAGCCTTCCTTTACTGTTCTTTGGGTGTGTGTATATCTGGTTTTCTCTCTGCGTGTGTATGATTCTGCAAGTATGTCAGTTTGCAGATGTAATCCACATGGAATAATGCATGTATATGTGTGTGTTTGTGTGTGTTAGTGTGTGTGCCTGCAAGCCATGATGAATGGAAGCTTACATGAGACTTTGATTAACTGCCACTGAGGTCAGATCGCACTGGTCAGCCGAAAAGCCAGAAGCTGCTCGAGCTGTCAGGAAGCACGACACACACGTGCACACGGAGAGAGAGAGAGAGAGAGAGAGAGAGAGCTCGTTTTTCATTTCAGCAGGATTTCCTTTATTTATCTATACTGTATGTGTGGGCAGGAACTACAACCATGGACATTGCATTAGTCATACATCACAGGCTTCTTTGCATTAAAGAGTAAGTACTGCTTCTGAAAAATGAATGGGCTTGCCCACCAGCCTATTTATTACTCATTTCTCTCTCTCATACACGCACGCACGCACGCACGCATGCACGCACACACACACACACACACGCACACACACACACACCTGTTGCTCTCTTTGACACGTCTTGCTGTGTTTTCCTCTGTTTTCTCTCGTTCAGTAAACAAGACCAGCCAGATATGCTCGTATTCTTTCTTAAAACTTTTCGTTAAAATAAAAAAAAAAAAAAAAAAAAAAGTATCCAAGCCTTTGTTGGGGTCACTTAAATACTGTAGAAATCTCAGACCAATGATAGAGCGATAATAATAATAATAATGATAATGGGTTTAATAATAAGGGATAATGAATTTGTGTGTGTGTCGGTTTACAGGGGCTCCAGACCACTCATGCCTTTTGTTTTTAACTGCAAACATTATGGAAATAAAATGTCTTAATTTATTTGCATGGAAAAAGTAAAGTCTCTGTACATTCATTGTTCTTCAGTAGACTGTTGGGAAAGACAGGAAAAAAACCCAGAAAGAATGGAAAACATCTTATTGTAAGGGAGGGAGGGAGAGAGGGAGAGAGGGAGAGGGAGAGAGAGAGAGAGAGAGAGAGAGAGAGAGAGAGGGAGAGAGGGAGAGAGAGAGAGAGAGAGAGAGAGAGAGAGAGAGAGAGAGAGAGGGAGAGAGAGAGAGAGAGAGAGAGAGAGAGAG
>JBBMJY010000026.1:16137878-16197478 GCA_037833715.1 Toxotes lorentzi | reverse complement strand
TAGTTTTTTTGAGCTTGAGCTCTCTCTCGGAGAAGAGAGAGAGAGGGAGAAGGTGGGGGAGGTTTCTCTTTACAAAAAAGAGCTGTGTGTGTGTGTGTGTGTGTGTGTGTGTGTGTGTGTGTGTGTGTGTGTGTGTGTGTGTGTGTGTGTGTAAGAATTCGACAGACGCAGTATGATTAGGCTGCAGTTTCTGCCAAGGAGCTTACCAGCTAAATTGGGCAAATTCTGGTCCCCTAAACAAATTACTCGCTCTATTTGAGGAGGGAAATCAAATTAAGAAATTAGCACAGATCCAGCACTGTACCACAGCCAGTAATACTATTAGCTCTTAGTTTAGATTTCATCGTTATTCCATCAACTAAGCTTAGGCATACTGTTTGGATGCTGACTCATATGGATTACCTTTACATTGCTGACTGTAAATATACTCTTAGGTTTTGATTAAATACCAAAATGCATTTGTTCCTACAGAATCTCATTACACATAAAGTGGGCGAGTGTGTCTCGCCTTTTGTTCTGCTGCTCCACCTCGAGGACTAATTGACTAATCGTTTTGAAATCCTGCAGCAGTAATGCAGGGTAGATGCAGGGTGGCTGAATCTTTACAACGCCTCTGCAACTCTGGAGCACAGAGTAACTGCTGTAATTTCAAAGACACAGTTAATGGTAGTAATAATGAGTTTAAAGCACGCAAATTGAAAACGGTTCTTAAAACAAAATCAGATATGCAATAAATACTTGCCTTTGATTCAAGTGTTACAGGGTGATTACATGGGTTTTGCAATATTATCACTATTAAGGCCATTACAACCACTGATATAGACTATTTTAGAACAACTGCACTCAAATGCACAGAGAGTAAGTGTAAAGAAAGTGTGATGACATTTGCACATACTGTATTTGTACAAGCCTACATACGGATAGTATGCAGTCCTGCACGAGAAGTGATTTTGGGTCTGGCAATTGGTTGGTCCACACATTACTGCAGACCTTTGAACAAAAGGAGAAGACAATAAAAGGATGAAGGGAGGGGTAGAATAGAGACTGCAGGACAGAGGAAAACATTAAAAAGAAGTGTGGTTAAGGTGGGAGAATGTGAGGGGGAAGAAGAAGAAAAAAAGAGCAGAGGGAAACAAAAAAGGTGACGCAACAAATGAAATGATTGAATCAGAATGCAAAAAAAGAGGACTAAGCTTATGAAGAGAGATAGAGACAGAAGGAGAGTCAGAGAAGAGAAATCACCAGCCATACGTCATCTGCTTCTCTCTGTTCCCGTACCTTTCTTTTCTTTTCCACACTTACATTGAAGCTACCATCTCTACCCATCTCTCTTCCCCCTGTTGCCCTCCCTGTTTCTCCCAATGCACTCTCACCTGAGCAAGATTAATCGTTCCAGTCGAATCACATTACCTCCCAGCCCAGCTCTGAACTCCCCATCCACACACACACACACACACACACACACACACACACACACACACAAACACACTCAGGGAGAGGGATTGGGAGGGGGTTGGGGGCGGGAGGGATGGCAGGGTCTGTGAGCCAGAGACACAGGGAGATGGAGGATGGAGGGTGGGGTACTGAGGGAGCTGAATGCATGGATGGTCTGCTCATTAAACTCATCACATTATTTTAGCCCTGTGCTTTATTACACTTAACTGGGACACTAGGCACTCAGTCAAACACACATACACACACATTCACACATTCACACATATCCCTGTACACACATCTATCCTGGACTGCAGGGTTGCCATAATGTGTTTATGACGTAGCATGTTTAATTTGAGGAAGAGGATGATTCATGGTCCCTGATAACAATGCTTCATCATCCCACAGCACCTATGGCATAAAGAGACGGTGTGCAGGGCAGGAAAACTGGTGTTAATGGGATGCTAATCATTTCATAACCTGGAAAATGGGCTAAGAGGCACAACCCCTCATGCAAATGTGTTTGTCTGTTGATGTGTGCTTGTTTATTAATGTTAATGTGCATTTTTTTCTGTGTATGTCTTTGTGTGTGCGTGCGTATGTGTGTGTGTGAGGGGTGAATATTGATCTATTGCTGTGTGCTCCATCACCCTGCCAAGCATAATAAGGAGGAATGAGACAATAAGCAGGTGCTCTCCTTCTGCTGATTTAAAAAACATATGCACTGAAGTAAACACCTCAATCACTGAAAGGGGCAAGACTCTGAGAATTAATAAAATTTACATGCTATACATTCTTATTTTTTATGCATACGACCTCTTAGGGTGTTTAAAATACAGTTTTTTTAAAGGTTCATTGAATAAATCCAGGAATAATCTCTTCTTGGGAAAAAAGAAAATCAATGTTTAGACTAAATGGGGTCAAAACAGCCAAGAGTGAACTAGGAAAGACTTTGATATGAATGAGTGTGTCGAGCAGGCTACATTTCGGTTTTGTACATTCCTGAAAACAAAACGAATGTTAATAATAAGGTCAGTTTTATATGTTGACGCTTGAATAAGGCATGTGCCTGTGTTCCACTGATAAAATTCTCACATACCAGGGGGATAAAGGTTCTGTGTGCTTTGTCCATCCCAGAATGTGCTTGCACCTGTTCTGGTGCCTGTGGTTTACACTGTAATACTGAGCGTTTGTTATCAACAAGCTGCTGGGAGCACTAGATTTCTTGAGTTTACATCAGTCACATCAAGATGATTCAGAAAAGCTGTCAATCATATGTATTTATACTTCAATGACTCACAGGCAATTTAAAGCAAGTTCTACAGCTAATGTCCCTGGACAGTGGTCTTAGTTTAAAGAATAGTGAGTTTTAAATAATAATGAATAAACAGCTCAGTGGTATGAATAAATGTCTGTTACCTCTTACTCTGTCTCTCACTCTTGTCCTCAAACTCTCTCCGGAGACACAAACTGTTGTGTGCAGGGTGAGGCCTCGGGTCAGGTCATGGTCAGGCCTCGGGGCGTGCCAGCGCGTGAGAGTGTGTGTGTAGTTTATTTAAATAAGACGGGAACATGAAGGGTTATTCTGGTTCGATGGCTGCTATCCACTGTGTGAACTATCCTCCTCTGTTATCTCAGAAAGAGGCGGTTTCTTCTCCAACACCTTCGTCGTTCTCACTCTGTCTCACACTCTCTCCTGTCCAAGTTGTTTTATCCCTTGCATCTGTTTTGTCATTTTTCTCGTCTTGTTCCACCTAAGCCTTCTCCTCCACTGCTACCTGCCAGCATTCATTTTGAATTCTTTTTTCCCTCTGCCTTTACAACTGTCGTTGTTTGCCATCTCTCTCTCTCTTTCTCTCTAACTCCCTCTCTTTTCCCCCCGTATTCCACCTCTGACATGACATGTCCATCTCTGCTCCAAGTCTCTTAACCCTGTCAGTCAATCAGAGGTAATATAGTTTTATAGGACATGTGTCCTTGTGTCATTGGCCACAGTTGTTCATTGGCCTCTGATAGACAGGGCGACGCCCACCGTGGGCACTTTGTGAAATGAACATGCCCCTCAGGATAGAAATAGTTAATAAAACATAAATCAGATCGATGATGGTATTGGCTGCTGTACCTCTTCATGTGCGTATCTACAGTACTGTACGTAATGCAAGCTGCTCTCTGTGTACAGATGTGTGTGAATCCACCTCTTCAGGTGATTGTGAAGATGATTGACGGTGTTGCGTAGACCGAACATGTTCTAGGTTAAACATATGGTTGAATAAAGGTAGCGTTATTCTGGCCATCATTTGTCATTATAAGATTATATTCACCAGGTTAATTGTGTGTCACCACAGCAACGTGTGTGTGTGTGTGTGTGTGTGTGTGTGTGTGTGTGTGTGTGTGTGTGTTCCTTTTTGATTTGACCTCCGGAGATGTTGTTGGTTTCCCGGATCTTGATTAAGGACCAGGAAAATGTGACAATACAAACATTTGGTTATTATTAATTTGTATGTTTTAGAAATATTATGACACCAAGATTGTATTTAAAATAATGATCAAATGTTTTTATTGAAAATATCCCAAAATCTTTACCAGCTACATATCAGCCAGTGTTACATATTTTATTTTCTTTCCTGCAAGATCAATCGTGATGCATGTTCATTTTTATGGTTATGGTCTAGGTAAAGTACAGATGATTATAGGCAATTTAATCAAAATCATGCTCTTTTTCCGACCGAGATGCCTTTGTTGTGTAAAGCTATCCACACATGGGACCAGAGCTCTGGCCTCCGTTGTCTCCTGCGTATTGTACATCCAGGGATCCATCCAGTCCACCTCCACACGACTTGAGCTTGGTACTAAAATGTCCTGGCAGCAATTAAAACTTTAGACAATTTGATTTGGCAAAACACAGTTATGTATAAATGCATTTTCTAGAAAACAGGGTTGGAAAATAAGAGCCAGGTTGTAATAAACTGCTATTATCCTTTAAATATCTTTTCTATCTTTTTTGTCTTGGCCAGTGCACCCGCAGTTTGTATGCACAGATGATTAAGATCGTTCGTACTCTTCTAGGCATCTCATGTTGCTTTTAAGTCTTTTTACAGCCCATAAATGCTGGTAATTTGAATTCAATTTAATATGAATCACCATTGTTACAGTGCTTCTAAGTTGTTCAGTCTTCAAGAGCATTTCCGTGGCGTCATTATGTTGTATCGCCATGTATGTAGGCAAATTATGTTTCCTGTTTGTTTCATATTTTACTATTATCTTCTAAGCCACGTGTTTGTTTTTTTTACTTAGTTACCGTGCAGGCTGAAACTGTTTTTAACTAACGAGTTGAAACTCATAGAACACATTCGTGTGTAAGACGAGTTGCACAGAGAAGAAAGTGTTTTAAGTGTCGTCAGTTGTTTAATAGCTATGAAATGGGATGGAATTTGCAGAAAAGGGACGACACTTGCATTAGATTTCCCACACGTCGTATCTGAATATGCATAATATCCCAGCTTTATTATCATAACATGATGATTGCTTCCTGCACATACAACTGTAATTCTAGTTCATGTGTGACTGAATGGATGGTTTATGTAACCTGGCTCCTGAATTATTCATGGTATAGACGTCTGTCAAAGGCTAAATTTTCTGCTGTGCATTTGTTTATGTTAATGTTCACGCATGCATACGTGTTTGTGTGTGTGTCGTTTGAGCTCGGTCAGTGTGTGTTTCTGTGCATGCTTGTGTAAGTGTGTGATTGACTGATGCATGTGCGTCTGTCGTCAAATTATTATCATCAGCTCAGGATAGTCATTTGAACTTGACCTCACGTAATGGGGTTTGACAGCCAGTGGATAAGACAATAATTACAAACACACAGACAGCCTGTATCAAAGCCTGCTGACAAGAATAAAAATCATTTTAGAGCTGTTGTTACTAAAGAGAAGCAATTATCTGCACACAATACTAAGCTGAGAGAAAAAAGGGGAGGAAAGCAGGGAGAGGTTTGCTGCAATGGGTGAAATCCTGTCCTTTGTTTAAAAAAAGGACGGTTCATTTGTGCTGATACTAAAGGACTGAGCTGAATATGTAATAATAAAGGTCCAAGGTGTGACTTGGTTCTTGCATTCCCTTTCTTCCTTTATTGCATTTCCGATACTGTAGTGAGTCATCTTCTCTTTCTTTTCCCTTCGTTCTCCTTCACCCTCTCCTCTCCTCTCCTCTCTCCTCTCCTCTCTCCCCTTCTCTCCTCTCCTCTCTCAGTAGATGTCACTGCAGTTCCACCACCAGCCAGGGGAGTGGGCGGATTGCAATGCATCGTGGGACTCAGACACCCGCAGGTGACGATAGCAGTGACGAAAGGGACTGGAGGGGAGGGGAGGGGAGAGGTGTGGAAAAGATATAACGAGGGGAGGAAGAGGACAGATAAATGGAAAGGGAGTGGAGGAGACAGTGGAGAGACTTTGACTCCATCTTTACAGGTCGCTCTGGCAAGTTTGAACCTAAATACAAAAAAATAAACCTTTCACATCACTCCAGCTTAAAACAGGTACCTGTAAACACAAACATACAGTTGTACACACGTACAAGCCAAAACTATTAAGAATGATGACCCATAAACAAACACACATATTGACAGAAACACATATTACAGATATGCAATTAACTATCATACCCCATCTACCATAAGTTAGTAATGAAGAGATAAAGTGTTGTGCATCAGGGGAAATGTGAGTGAAGATAAAGGTGTTGTTGACTTGTCTCTGTCAGGCAGATAGCAATCTGCCTGCTCTCCAGTGTTCCTCCACTTCCGCTGATTGGAGCCCAATGTAATTACTTCATTCAGTATGGGAAATGAAAAATATCACTGCTCATCTACTGACATTTGAAGTAATGTGTTACCTTCGCTCAGTACATGGAACTTGATGGGTTTTTTTGGTGTGTTAGTTGTAGGTGCCATCACAGTTGTTCATTGTCATTGACTTCATTTATATTTAATCAAAATGTGATTTCTGTCTTTGCTTCTAAGTTAGTTTTAGTTGTTTTAATTACTTACAAGGCGCCTGATGAACTGTAGATTATTTAACCCCATGGGATTTGACATAGGATTCCTCTGTGGTTGATCCAAAGTCTAAATGAAAAATGAGACTGGCCTCTGATACCAGGACAGATGACAAATGTCACTATTCGTATTTGCATATAGTACTATACTCTAAAGATCAGTTTCTAAAGTTACAGCAGACAGTGACATCATAGCCAATGTCCGATTCATTGGCTGTAATGCTCTGGGGGTTTTCACCAAATGGTTACAGGTTCACTGGAATAAGGTAAAACATTAAACAAACAAAGAAGGTGACAGGTCTTGGACTTGGACACTGTAGATTAAAAGCAGCAGTTTTTGTACTGCCTTTAATTTTTGGTTAGACTAACTGTGGACTTTTTAATCACTTTTTGTTTATGTCTTTTCTCAGAGCCTTGATCAGCTGATGAAATCTTTCATATGAGTTGTCCCACTAGAACTCAGCAGATGCTTGCTCTCTGTCGAATCAGATGCTGTTTTTAAATGTTCTAATTAATCAAGCTTCCTCCTTTGTATCAGTGCTTAGAATGTAAACCCTGGTCCTAACACAGTGAAGTGCCCTACATTTGATTAATGCTACTGCTCTACTCTTGTTTTCCATATGGAAGAAATGTTAGGGCACATAGTATAAAACATAGGAGCTGAAATTGTCTTAATGTATTGATAATATACTTTCAACACCTGTAATATGAAATGCGTATCCCTTATTTAATTAGAAAAAAAGGCTGGAAAACCATAAGACACAAGGAATTTCTGTTCTAAAGATTTAGGACAGCTCAGCTGAGTGGAGTGATTTAAGGTGGGTTCATCTTCCCTGAATGATCAGACCCTGTCAGTGAAAACAAGTGAGTCTGACTGGCACTATCTACTGTCTCCACTGATGGTAGGCCATTTACCAAAGAGTGTTTTGGTGGTTAGAACAAAATCCAGCTGTTTTCTTGCCGCTGAGTGAAACCACATATTGCACCTCTCATAAAATGTGAGATCCACAGCGCATTTTCTGGAAAAGGAGCAATTTGCTGTTAATGTGCACATCCAGTCATTAGGAAGTGGCAGTATTTGTTAAGAGGCAAGAATATGCGGGTGGGCAAGAATTTAACATGCCACTACTCCATAGGGGTGATTGCCAGCCAAATGCAAGCATTGGATAATACCCCTGTTGCTTCTCTTCCTGTCTTCTGCTCCCTTGCGTACTTACATGAACGTGCAGGGAGTTTCCACATCATAATAATTCTACTAAACATAATTACGCTGCTTGTTTATGGTGTATTTTAACAAAAGTGGTCCTGACAGAATTAGTACAGTTGTGTACGGATGTGTTCTCTTTTAATGTGCAGTCTCTCCTTTGGGTAAACGCATTGTCATGTGTGTTTGGTTGCACTCACTGGATACTATTAAATCCTTTTCAAGCACCCGTTTCACCAGAGGAAGAGAGAGACATGTGAGTGGCAGTGCAGGAGAGGCAGAGAGAGAGTGTGTGTGTGTGTGTGTGTGTGTGTGTGTGTGTTTGAATTGTGTGAATATGTGTGAGCATAGATTTCCTTTACTGCTGGTGTGAGTCTGGTGTGAGTCTGTGTGTCAGTGTGTGGATGTAAGCATTTTTGTGTGTCACAGTTCAGCAGCAGACAAGTGGAGAGGAGCATTAAACGCCCTCTTCCTCCACTAATCAGGGATTAGACAGTGTTTAAGAGCATAAGAGAGAACCATAAAACAAATGAGTGTGTGAAAGAGACGGTTGAAAACGCCTATGAGGAAATGAAATGAATGGCTGTCTGTTGTTTGGTGTTAGTCATGTCTCGATAGTGTAATGAATGTGAAACAAGCCAGCTTTTGATTTCCTTTGCTTCCTTTAGCGATTTTTGAGCATTCCTCCTTCAGAACCGCCGGGTAATTACTTTGAAATTCCTGAAAAACACGTGTTCAAAAGTGGAATACAAACTTATGTAAGTTATTTTTTACTTTTTGCTAGTTCATTGATCACGTACTGTATTATACAAAGAAGTTAATAATGTGTTGAATATTTATGTAGAAAGAAAACTTCCTGACATTTCAGGGGCTTCAAGTGACTTGTCGTGTCAAACAAAAACCCATTCATTTAAACACTCCCTCGCTAAGGCCATGTCGACACCAACATTAATCCTACGCTCGTAAGGTTGTTTGGTAAAAAAAAGTGAAACCTGACTCAGTGTTTGTTTCAGGCCTATCCAGAGCCGTCAGGTTACCCACCGCATTGGCCAGTCAAACACGTGCAGGTGCACATTTCCCCCTGGTAATTCTTCAGAGTTGTAAAATCCTTCCTCAGAGGATTATAACCCACAGTGCACTGTTTTGACTTCTGATAAACCTTTGAAACTCATGGATGTTTCATTCAAACCAGCCTACCTGAGGCAACACGCCCCCACCAAAGCAGCCGCTTATGTTTTTTCAATGCAGCACTATTTTTGGTAAGAATGCTGAAACTCTCTCATAATATACTTCACTTAGAATAAGTCAGGTTTACTGTCATGCTGACAGTGTTGCAGCTACTGCAAAAGTTTCTGGCAACGTACTCCACAAATGAGAATGTGACACAACTGGGAGAAAGGTGAAACCATTTTAGATGCATTTTCATAAATAGAGATTTGATGAGGAAAGAAGGCATGAGGAGGGAATGAGAGAACAGGGAAAGAGAAAGTGTGACAGAGAGAGAGAGAGAGAGAGATACACACAGAACCAATGGGAGAAAAAGAGAGAGACTGGAGGAAGGTGAGGAAGGCAGTCTTCCTGTGGATGTAGAAATGATTAATGTGAAGCTGTCAGAGAGGTGGAGAGGGGAAACCACAGCCATGGGGGAAGAGTCATGGCCAGGTGCAGAGAAAAGAATATGACAGAGAGAGGGAGAGAGGGGGAGAGAGAGGGAGAGAGAAAGAGATGGCAAAGAGGTATGAAAAGGTTTCAGGACAGACGGTAGAGAGTGAGAAAGAATGAATGTGTGCTGGGGAGAGAGCGGGTGAAAGCATGAAAGGGGTTTCAGGAAAGACTGCTTAGAGGGAATGAGAAGAGGAGAAAAGGGGGTGAGAGAGGGTGAGGGAGAGGATGGAGGTGTGAAAGAGGATTCGGCAGAGACTGCTGAGAAACAGAAAGAGAGGCAAAGAGAGCAATATAGAGACAGACCGGGGGGGGGACACCAAGACAGAAAGAAAAGATCCTAGCTACCTACTAAGATGACAGACCAGTGACAGATCTTATGGTTTCTCTATGAGAGCCTGCTGTGTGTGTGTTTGTGTATGTGTGTCCGTCTTTCTATGGTTGTGTGGATACCTTGGCTGGTCCTCACATTTTCAAGGGGCTGTTTGAGGGTTCAGACTTGGTTTTAAGGTTCAGGTTGGAAGGAAAAACCAACAGAAGAATCTTAGTAAGGTGATGGTCCACCACATGCTGCCAGAACAGCCTCAGTGCTCCTTGGCACTGATTGTGCAAGTCTCTACTGGAGAGATGAACACCATTTTTCCAAGACATGTTAGTCCAAAACCTCCCATTGGTGCTCAGGTGGGTTGAGATCTGAGGTCTTTCATCACAGAATTAAGGTTATCACTCGGTATTGATTTACAGTGACTCTCCCCTCTATGGGGACAAGTGGACCCAAACCATGCCAGAAGAACGCCGCCCACAGCATAACAGAGCCAATGGATCCTCTCACTGTAGGGCTCAAGCATTCAGGCCCGTACGTCAATGCATTCTCACATTTAATATAAAAAAATATATAAATATAAAATATAGTTGAATATGACTCATCTGAGCATGTTCCATGTCTCTGTACACCAGTGTCTATGGGTTTGTTTGTGTGTGTGTGTGTGTGTGTGTGTGTGTGTGTGTGTGTGTGCGTGTGTGCGTGTGTGTGTGTATGTGTGTGTGTGGCACTATGCCATAAATCCCACCTCTGTGTGAACTGCACCACATTGGACTGTAGCTGCAGTTATTGTTCAACTCCCCCTTTGACCTCACTCTTCTTTATTACCCCATTCCATCAAATGGCTCTTTCTGTTGTACATACCTGTCATGGTGTGTGCCATTGTGTGTGTGGGTGCTTGCATTGTAACATACTGTAACACAACATAATTTGTGGAGAGGGTGGTAATGGGAAACAAGGTTGTTTCCACTGAGCCCTCAGTCCAAGTGGCTCCATTTGTTTAAGTTCGACTCGGCAGTAGATGGATTTTCCATGAGGAGTGGCGAATCCATCAGTGTGCACTCTGAAGCATTATGCACACATGTTGGCCAGGAAGGTGCATGCACATTCACACAAACATTCACTGTTAAAAGGCCAGTCCAGGATTTGTCACCCTCGAATTTCTTCTTTTGGTGATGGTAGCCAGTTATTCATGACCTCTCATATAGAGATTTGGGAAATGTAGACTGAAACGGGGCAAGCAGTGCAAGCTTGTTACGGCTTTCCATATATCTTAAAGCTTCTTTAATCAGTACTTTATTAACAGTGAATCAAATGAGAACATGGAACGTGAAAGGGTTCCCTTGTGGTGACAAACAGAGAATTATTACCCGACTCTGCAGTTCCCACTGTAGTTCCTTATGTTGCTCTGTAAGTGGTGAATATCTTAACAACCAACTAGCAAGTTAGCTATATTAAAGCTTGTCTCTAACATTGTACACTTGAAATGATCATTGTTTAACTTCAACGCGAATAGTTACTGTCGTGGTGGATGCCACTTTGTCCAGTAACACAAAGAAAGAATTGCTGAATGAGAGATTACCTCGACTGACAGAAGCAAGTGGAAGAAGACAGAATCTTTGAGTTTGGCTCTCAATGGTCTGAGTGGAAAAAAGATGAGAATTAAACTCAGGTTGACAAATGCTGTAATTTCCAGAATGTATCTACATGTGCTCGTGTACCCCTGACCCCTGTTATTGACGACTGACTTGTTGTGCCACATAAGTGAACACAGAATGGACACAGCCATTTATCTTGCTCAGTGGTTATTGCCAGAGAGTACTCAGCTGTTAAATACAACAAGTCATGGAAGCCAATGGGCATATTAGTGTTGTAAATAAGTAAATAAATAACCATTGCAGCATGATCTCACTGATATGCAGTATTATAACATGTACTAAAGAATTCAAGGCCACTTATAACCCTGAAATATTTAATAAAATATTGTGTTCTGACATCTTTCAGTATATTACACAGAGATAAAGGTGAAAAATATAATATCATCATACAGGCTCAATGGAGGGACAAACTGAAGATGTTAGAACAATGTGTTTTAAGCTCTTAAACTGAACAGCAGTTGCACTAGTTCAGATTCAGTGTGTCTCAATGACACTTCAGCAGACATTTGTTTTCACATCGGCTTCAGTCCAGGTCCTCAGAATAAAGTCCATCTCCCAATTCACTCTGCTGCCTCATTAGATGACTTGATTTAATGTGATCCAGTGAGTTCTTAGGTATTTTCAGCAGCCTGTAGCATCAGTGAGTCAGCAGTTATCTTTATCATAGAATAACTAAAAAAAAAAAAAAATCATGAATGCATAAATTATACAACTTGATTCTTCTGTCTATACAGTTTTACATTGTTACACAACACTACAAATCACATCTGTTTTTTTATTAGACAGTAATTAGAAAATCAGAAGTTGTATTAGTGTTGAAACGTAACCCCCTCTCAGGGACAATAAAATGCACTGAACTGAGCTGCAGTAAGAAACCCCTGTGAGCTACAAAATGCTAAACAGCAGTACAGTAGACTATCTACCCCACTGGCTTTAAATTTTAATCAGCTGAAACTGTAAAATCATTTTTATGACATTTCCGTTTTCCTGAATATTATGCAGAGGACAGAGACAGGAAATATGGAAAGTAAAGATGGGATAAAACGCAACATAAGCTGTGAGCTTGATGTGAATTTTTACAGATTGGTATTCAGAGTGTCACTCACAAGAAAGTAGTTTGTGTCCTGCCTTAAAAATCCGTCCTTATTGGTCTCAGTGAAGATTTAGTCACCTTTGGGCCGAGAGCTACTTCAGAGGCTTTTCCATGGAGAAAAAAAATGCCTTTGGGAAATGGGTAGAGTCACAGGGGTCATCCTAACACTCACTCTGCAGGACCATCAGAATTACAAAGTTATTAATGCTCACCACTTTATAACACAGCCGCTGCAAAATCTGCACTAAATACACAAAGATGGGATTTTTTTCACCTGTATCTATAGCTCACTGCATCTGCCCGAGCACTGAGCATCTGTCACAGCCTGGTGACAGTGGCATTCATAAGAGACTGAAGCTAACCATATTTAGTCTCACTGAAACAAAGCGATACAGACCTACAGTTCTAATTGAGACAAGCAGCGAGACTTCCATAACAAGTGTAGAAAGCACAAAGTGAGCACTATTTGTCAGGGATGGTACAAATGGCTCCTTTCCCCCTCAATTCTCCCGGCAGGGGGACTTTTTCTCCTTAGCTCTCTCTCTCTGTTTCTCAGTTATACAGAAGTACATCGAGTTGCATCTGTCTGTCTGTCTGTCTGTCTGTCTGTCTGTCTGTCTGTCTGTCTGTCTGTCTGTCTGTCTGTCTGCTCACTCAATTTCCCCCTCCCATAATTCAGTGATCACTTTCTCCCTCATTCCCATTATCTCACTGCAGAGTGTGTAGGTGGTACTGAGTACATGATGGCTGATTAAATAGTACAAGCAGCCCATACTAGAGGCTTCATTAGTCATAAAAGGCCAATTCACCAACAATTAAAACCAGCTTCACTGACTTTAATGACACCACAAAGACAGCATGAGCTCCACCACTTTACGAGATAAAAGGAACCAAGACCATTAAAGGAAATATGGAAAAGGGATGAGGTTACAGAGGGGAGAAGGGGCTTGGAGGGTGAATACACATTTGGTGGTGTGTTTCCAGCTCAAAATCACTATCTATGCTGCATAACATGTAGGTGATGAGGGTGATGTTTTTGCTCAATGGGATGACAATGAAACAAGTGTCTTTGATAGTGTTTTCAAGCAAGATATTTAATCTGTTACAGGAAAGACAAGACGGAGGTTAAGACAATGTACTGAAGCTAACCAAAGTACAGACTTGAAAAAGGATTACAGCAGTGGAAGCAAGTGCTGGTAAACTCTATTCATCTGTCTGAAAATGTCAAATCAGTCAGCTTTCTCAATCCGTTTTTAGATCAGCTTCTTGTGTACTTTCCACAAAGTATGCTAACGCAAGTGAGAACTGTTTAATAGACTCTCGCATGTTTATTGTTATTGGGAACTTCTGTTTTCCCCGAGGAAAACAAGATCCTATAGTTGTTAGACAGCTTTGCAATAATTAACTCTATGTAAATTTCAGTGAGAAGTTTCAAAGACATGATTTTGCATCAGTGCATTTTTTCAATGTTTTATGTTCAAAACATTTCTCTATAATAAAGAGACAACAATATGTTCATAAATAGATACAAGACATGCCTTTTATTTAGTTGTATTTACACTACAAATGCAGCTGTTGTGGCAGAATGAGTGAGAATGTTATTTTCACTGTCATCTATCTTATTTTATTATAATGATGCATATCTTGTGGCAAACTCAAAGACTCTCTTTGAGTTTTGAGACTCTTCAGGACTCTCTTAAAAGTCTCTTTGAATAATAAGACTCTCCCCAATGCAAAAGAGCAGTGCATTGTATGAATAACATACGCCATAGTTAATGCCATAGACTGGTACCCAGACCAGAGTGGATGAACTCTGGGAGGGACATTAATCAACCAATCTCAAGCCAACAACAGCAATAAGATAAGGGGACCTTATTTTGTATAATTACCTGTTTTAGTTTCTTGTTTGTGACTTGTAAATTGTGTGTTCTTAGTTTTCTGTTATCTGGACAGATGTCTTCCAGTTGGTTTGGTGTAGCACTAACTTTTAGCTTCCATTCAGAATTAGTGTTTGGCTAATATTGCTTGTAAATGGGGACCAAGTACATGTGACTTCACTCATATCTTTTCAAAGGGAAGTTTTGAAGTCTGGAGTTGCTTTACCACTTGCTGCCACAGTTATTTTGAAGCAGACGGAGTGGAGCCAAATGGAGAGGAGGTGGGAAGAGGAAAAGGCTGCCACCTGAGTTGAGTGTGATGACCTGAATTACTGTCCTCTGTTGACTTCTTCTAGTTTTTTTTTTTTTTAATGGTCACAAAGAAAAGTTGTCTAACTGGATTCTGTTTCTCTTTCATCTCTGTTTTCCTAAGTCATCATGTCCTCTTTCATCTCCTCTCGTTGGACATGTATGATTGTTGAAGTTTTGTGTTACAGTGTGGGATGTGAGGATTTTAGACACTCTGGCCCCCTGATTTAGCATGCAGGGCCCGAGGAACAATGCCTTTCGATTAGGCCCGGTTTTGTAGGAGAGGGAATGACATTGATTGGCCGAGGGAATGGGGATTGACATTGATTGGTCCCGGCTTGTTTGTGCGGGAAGGAAGAGATTTGCATAATGCAGACATTCGCAGTCTGCAGAGGCTCCGTACGTGGTAAACCAGGCCAGAATATAAAAATCTGGGTTTAACAGTAAAAAAAAAAGAAGAAAAAGAGCATCACTGAGGTGGAATGTATACACCGTCATCTACTCTTACATGCATGTGGACTCATTTCGTCTTCATTGAGATCCTAATTTTGGTCAGCTTCAAAGCTTAAGAGGATAGAAGCAGTTACAGAAATATTCAGTCTGCGCAATGAGTGCAAATAGAGAGAGAAAGACAGTGATGATAAAAGTTTGTCAGATGGCTAAAAAGCAGAAGCAAAGAAATGAGTGAGAAAATCAGACGAGACAGAATGCAAGAGAAACACAAAATAAAGGTCTGAGTGAGAAAGAAAGAGAGAGTGATAAAAAGAAAGTGAGAAATGCCAGGTGAAAAAGGGAGGGGACGAGAGAAAATCAAGAGGTGACAAAATAAAAGAAGGTAAGAGAAGGAGGCAGGAGAGAAAGGAGAGCAGACACAGGAGAGAACAGAGAGAGTGCTGTGTCTCCTGGTTGTCTTTGTTTACTGTGACAGGGACAGGTGGAGGCTGACAGCAGGACCTTTTCAGAGAGCCATATAAATAAAGAGGGGATGGAGGAATGGAAATGAGCAGAAAGAGAAGAACAAAAGAAGGAGGGAGACTCCGAGACTAAATGCCAGTCCCCAAATGGCTTCCAAGCCTTGTGTTCGCTTCCTGCTCGGAGTTGCAGCACCATGTGGTTGATCAGCAGCATAGATCAAGCTGCCACGATTAATTTGAATACCTCTTTGTCTATTTACTTTAAACATTACTTTTTGATTCTGGTGTCATCAGTGCAGGGATGTCATGGAAAACTGAGCTGAGCTTTATGCCTCTGCACCGGTGGCAGCCAGGGCCAGAGTCTGGACAGAAATGGATCTAACTTGACTGATTAGCTGGCGGAGGCATACAACCATTAAACAGTAATTCTAGTAATATTTAGTATGTAATATGTGAGCAATGGCATATGCATTTGTTGGGGAAACATTGGAAATGTGGGTTGGTCAGTTGGTCATTTGACCACTTTGGTCCAGACAGATATTTCTGGACAGTTTGTAAGATGGACTGCTGTGAAGTGTGGTGCAGGTATTCATAGAGGATGAAACCTCCTGACATTAGTGATCCCCTAGGTTTTTCATCTAGGGCCATCATGAAGTTGACATTTTTGTTTTTGGTGTGAATTGTCTCAAAAAGTATTTCATGGATTGTGTTTAAACCTAGTACGTACATTCATGGTGCCCTTGAGGAAACATTTTCATAGTGAAATATCTGAATATCTAGATATTCAGATATTTCACTATGAAAATGTTTCCCTGGATAGAACCTCTTGTGTCATCATGAGAAACACGTTTGTAGTTTACAGTAAAATGCCTCAACCACTGTTGGATGGATTGCACTGAAAATCAGCACAGATTGTGCAATAGTTCTTTTCAAGATAAAATGTAATAACCCTGGTGACCCCCTAACTTTTCATGTAGCACTGGCATCAGAACGTTTCAGTTTCTCCAATACTTTTTTTTTTTTACCAAATACCTGCAGAACTAATCCTTTGTTATTGTGAGCATGTTATCATGCTGATGTTAGCATTTAACTCAAAGCAATGATGTGCCTGAGTAGACCCTCACACAGCTTTTCTTTGATGAAACATATGTTTGAGGGATCCTTCTGCATCACAGTAAAACAAACCAAGATCAAAGTGAAGTGACAATGGAATCAATAAAATCAAACAGAATATTGAAGAATGATTTGAAATCTGCAGATTCTAATAGAAAAGCTTTTTTTGTAACGTAATGTATTTTTTACTTTGTGAAATGCAGTTGCAGTGAACATCTCTCTCACACACACTCTTTCACATACACATAAACTTTCCCTTGAACCTATGGGGTATTATGGGATTGTCTCAAAGTGATGACAGAGGATCAGGGGTACAAAAAAACACAACAACAACAACAACAAAAAGATGCACACACAGGCTACCACACACAAGCGTGTACGTACACATGCATAGAAAAATACACTCACACGCAGATAGACTCACACTCGTCAAGCCAGGATGTCCGGCCTCTTTGACAGGGATAATCCTGTGGCATCCTGAGAGAGGGTAAAGTTAGGAAGAGACGATCCCAAACCCGGAAAAGCCGATTAGAGGCTGAGGGAACAAAACCCAGGCAGCGGGACAAGGAAGAGAAGAAACAAGTAGCAAAACACCGAAGCCAAGCCAACCCTGACACCAGAGGCCAGTTATGCCTTATAGACCAGGAAAACAGAGGGGGAGGGGGGGAGTGGAGACAGAGCGTGAGGACAGACTGTAGGGAGGGAGAAGGAGTACGACTGGGAGACATGAAGGTGTGGAAGAGAGGAGGGACGATATGAGGACAGGGAAAAATGAGAGGGTGATGAATAGAGATAAAGAACTGAGAGGAGGAAAGGAGGCGAGAAAATGAGAAGGAGATACACATGGGATAAGAATGGCAAGAGAAAATGAAGGAGAGAGAGACAGACATAAATTGACAGACATTGAATATTATCATAAATTGAAGGGAAAGAAAAGTGATGAAAAAAAGTGAATCCAGCTGGGTTCTCATGTCCTTGTCACTCTATTTGATTGTCGAGGACTCTTTGTCTTCCCATTTCTTTCTCTGTCTTAGTCAGGGTCTCTCTCTCTCTCACTCTCTCACACACAAACAGTGAAGCCTCTATCCCTTCCCTTAGTTTCCTCATTATGTCCTCATCCATGACCAAGGATGAACTGAGCTCTCAATATCCACAGAGAGACATTGGAAGCCAAAAGATAATGACCGTAAAGAAAGAAAGAAAGGAAAAGAGGGATGGAGAATATGAGAAACCGGCAAAGAAAGTGAAAGCTTCCAGCAGTGTCAGCAAATATCTTTCTTTATATTTATTTCCTATCTCTTAATTTCTCATTCTGTACCTTCCTCCCCACCATTGCTGCTCCTCTATATCACTTTTGGTCTTTCTCCTTCTCTCTCTCTCTCTCTCTCTCTCTCTCTCTCTCTCTGTTAATCCCAGGGCTGTAGGGTTTGTAGAGTTGGTATTTCCACCCAGTGATAAGGGCCTTTTGGAATGAGTCTGACACTGGTGGGGTTGTGATGTGTTGGGAGCAATAAAACAGGAAAACACACAAACACACATATACACACATATACACACACACACACACACACAGACTAGATCCTATCTCAGTATAGTAAAATGGTGTGCAGATACCAGCACTGATAGATGGAAGGGGGAGGCTGATAAGTCCTGATAAGTCCTGGAAACATAGACTGAGACAGATAGGGAGAACATAGAAAGACTCCCATAACAAGGCTGGATTATGTGTTCCAACGAGTTCTTCACCCTTTCCATCACCATGGAATCAGCTGATCTACATTCAGATCGGAGCTGAGACCTGCGGTTACACTTGTCATTTCAGTTGGATTTGTGAGATCTGATCATGGAGACTGGATATAATGAGGACATTATAACTGTGTGTGCGCACTTGTTCTGAAAAATGCCCTTTTGTGTATTCAGGGTTGTATTTATTTATTTATTTATTTTTTCCAAATATATGATAAGCCCCTCTTTTCTTGCTTGTAAACGTCCATTCAAACTGGGAGCACAGCCACTGACAAAGGTAGTTTTAAAAATCCCATTGTCAAAATAACAGGATTTTGTTGTTGTGCATCTAGGCTTGTCACTTCCTGATGTCCTGGTGTGATTTTATGATAAATACTGCAATTAAAGAACACAGACAGAGATAAGTTATCTCTGTCTGCTGGTCATTGTTCCTGTATGTCTTCTGGGGGAATACGTGCATGTCTAAACCATCTGTGGTAGGTGCAAAGGACAGACAAATAGAAAATAAATGGAACATCTCAATATATTAAACTCTTATGTACGCTGTCAGTGCACTGCTCAAATGCATAAAACTGTATATTAACTTTTCAGTTGAATTTTTTTAAGTGCTGTGGTCATTGTTTGTTACAGTTACATATATAGGAACCTTATGAGATCATGCAAGTAAAAATGTTTAAATATAACTGATATATTAAAAAGCTACAGCTAGCATTGTCTGTCAGGTATGCGTTTGTACCTATATTTGCAGTTTTAAGAGAAAGAAAAAAAAAAGAAATCACATTTTTCCTTGTGAGGAAAATAAAATGGATGCATGACATTAAATACTGAAATAATCTCCCAGTGGGCTCCTTCTCCTGAGAAATATGTGTAAGTGTAAGGAGGACGATAAAGATATGAGGGAAACAATCCAAACCATTTTTTCAGTAGCTTTTCAATGGGTACATTTACTGTAGACCAGATTATCTTAACAAGCCTTTTTGTAGTCTATAGAGAGCTGTAGCTTTTGCCTCTCATCTGGAAGTATATTCTAGGAAGAAAGTCCCAAGAGCTACGAGGAAATGGACAGATCTACAGGCAATTATGTGTGTGATTGCAAGAATCTATGTATGAACAATCCCCCATACATGTGTTTTTTTTTTCTTTTTAAATGTGTGCAGGTGTTCTTCTTTGTGTTTAATTTTCTAGACATTATTTTCCAGATCATAGGTAGGCAAGCAGGTGGCACAGTTGGACACAGCAGCCAGTATGACACCATTTTGGAAGGAGGGGTGGGGGCAGCGCAAGGGGAAACACAACAAATTGAAGTGTCATAGGGATATTAATAGAGACAGGATGTGGCCGCCAATAGCCACAGCAAATTGGATAGCGGGGAAAATACAACTCCAGCCAGTCCAAAGCAGGCTTATCCAATGGAAACGGCAGGCTGGGTAGATTGTAAACAGCTGTTGGGATGCACGTTTTCTCTATATCTCTTATGTATATCTCTATATCTCGTATGCCACCAGAATGTGATGTTGTATGACCGAGCAAAACAAAAAATAAATAAATAAATAAAGGTAAATTGAAATATATATGTATGGCTTTTATATTCTTGTGCCTGTGTTTGTGCAGGAATGAAAGATAGAGAGAGGGAGTTTGTAAGCATCAAATAAAGTTTGTGACAAAGCTACAGTATAAGCCCCATGTGAGGAAAAGCAATTTCAGTTCTTACGGTTTTAGGCAATTTAAAGCCAAGAGAGAGAAAACAAACAAAAGTAATATTAAGAAGAGATATGGAAAAGTAGGCAGAGCTGTTGTGGGGAAACAAACTTCTTAGTGTCATAGCAGGAAAACTAAATCATGATGGCGAAGGTTATGACCAGGGAGGGGAAGGGAGTTTAAAAGAAGGAGAGTAAGAGTGCAGTGTAAAAAAAAAAAAAAAAAGGGAAGCGGGGATAGACAGAGATGGAGGGGCAAAAGTATTGATATTTCCAGCATAAACACTCGTCCTAATGGACCCGGAGAGTTAGGGCAGGAGATCGATCAGAAGACAGAAGTCTCGGCAGATGTATGGACGGAAAATATACCTCTCACCTGCTGTGAGGAGGGCGGAGAAAGGGTGGTGGAATAGAGGGGTGGGGGGAGATTAGGAGATGACCAGACGCTGTGGGGATACAGAAAGAGAGACGAGACTGAATCCTAATGTGCAAAATGCATTTTTCATGAGAACGGAATCAATAGTGATTTGGAGTTTTCTCTTTGTAGCTGGAATGGGCTGAGTGAACGAAGGCAATCTGGAAATAAGAGAAGAGGAACGGAGGGGAAGAAGAATGGATAGATGGGTGGATGGATGGATAACTGGACAGATAAAAGACAGCAGCTGGTTAATAGGACGAAGGTCCCAGAATTGGATGTGGGTTTGTGAAAAATACTTCATGATTTTGACCTTCAATCTGGGGTCATTTGGGGTCATTCTGGCCCAGCTTTCACTTCCTCAAGAGGCTGCTTCATGGTTTGGACGTGGGTTTGTCGGAAAGTTAGGTTACGGGTTGAGGCCAGACACTAAGACATGATAGTTGTGTTATAGGATAGGAAATGAATGCAGGGTATTCACAGCTATATGTATGTGTTTGTGATCACAGCACAAAGCATTTATTTAAAGTATATATGGAGAAGGTGACAAAAATACCATAGAAATTTGTTCCAACCTCTATCTTCACCTTGCCAACTAAAAACTACCAGGTATCTTCACACCTGAGTGTGTGTGTTTCAGTTTGTATTAATGTCTTAACACCTCTGCCTAACGCGGAGGAGTAATCTGTGTCCTGCAATGTGTGAATGTGAGATGGTGGGAGCCACGACTCGGCCTCGCACACACACACACACACACACACACACACACACACACAGAGAGAGAGAGAACAGTGTTGTTGTTCACATCTGAATCCACATAGAAGCACGTGCAGCATCCAGATTTATTTCAAAACATGCAAACAAATCAAATACATGCTACAGTGCTTACACATACACATGCTCGCACACACACACACACAGACAGACCCAGACAGTCTCTTATTCTTTTTATGGCGGCACCTGGGCTTGGCTTTAAGTACATATTTCATGCCACATTACCCCCCATGGCAGCAAACGAGGAGAAGAAAGGAGGAAGCCGAGGGAGGGTGAGAGATGAAGTGGAAGATGAAGTAAAATACAGACTCCTTTCCCTGCCGAGTGCAAGTCTGCCTCAACACCTCCTCTACTTCTTCTGTCCTTTCTGTTCCCCTCTTATCTTTATCCCCTTGTTTCTTCTAGCTTAATGTTTTTTAATGGTCGGGAACCAGAATGGGTCACAGACGTGTTCCTGCTGGGTCCCCACATGACAAGAGTAGTGATATGTTTTAATGAGCCTGGGACCCAGGGCAGGAGATGAAATTTCTCATTTGGGCCTCAGACTGTAAGAGACTGCATCTACCTCTAGCTGTCTCCCCCTCTGTCACACTTTAAGTGTTTCACTTCATTTCCCTCATTTCATCAGCTCCATCTTGCACTTTTTACTTTTTAGTTCTTGCTTTCTCTGTTTCTCTGCCATTTCACGGAACCCATTGCTTGCACAGATGTCCTGCATGGTAAGTGTAGGTGCTCTGTATACGGCTGAATAGGTGCGTCCATGTGAGTAGACTTTTATGCTTCAACTTATCTGGATTTCACACAGTATTTTTTTGTATCTATTAACATTTAACTCACCTTTTGTGGAATTCAGCAGACTGAAGCCCTGCTGAGAAAATACTTCCCACGTCGTATCACCACCAGACCTCTTCAGTGTCAGAAAAGAGCACTGAGGTCTGTAGACTTCTCTTGGCGTGCACCACATGTGTTCGCCTGCTTGCCAAGAGAGGTCAAAGAGGTCAAAGTACTGGCTTTATTTCACTGTTCAGTAAACCACTGCCTGTGGTGCTTTTTACCCAGTCACTTGTTTTAAAGGTTTTAGGACTGTGGCCTGACTATATGTATCTTGCATTCTAAATCCTTTCAAGCACACCTTGAGGATGTACAGAGTTATGCTTACAGCCACACAGTGATATGCAGTGTGTACATGGTGTGGTGGTGTTTTAATGGTTGAAAGGTTAAAACAAGATTGGAGTCGGAAGAAGCAATATCATTGATGGTCTGTGGGGTGATAATATATATTTATCCTATTATATAGAACTATATAATAAGTTTGATAAACTGAAGGACATGTAAATAAATGAATGGTCAAAAGTTTTTGTCTTACTTTTTAATTAACTCTGCTGGCACCTTTTCTTTTTCTAGTTTCAGAATGTTAGATAGCAGACATGCACCCAAGAACAAGAACATCCTTAAGACTCGCACAAACCTCGTACATTTACGTTGCATGTTACATGTCCTGTATTTCATGCTTGTCAACAATCATAAAGTGAGTAGTATTAAAAAAAGAAAAACAGAAATTTGAGAAAAAATGTAGAATGGAAGAATGAGTGAGAATGAGTGTGTGCTGCACAGTATCTGTTGGATGCTGCTGGCTAATGAAGAAGTATCTGGAGGACTCGGGCTTTAACTGTCTTTAGTTAGATAGATTGCCGCGGTCTGTCTTATTGAAGGGATTGGGAAGGTGATATGCATGAATGCTTAGCCTTTTCTCATAAAACATTTAACGAGCCTATGAGCTCCAACCTCAGTAACCTTTACAGTGACCTCTCACTATTTGATGAAGCTCGTAAAACAAAGGTCTAAAATAGCACACGTGAATGTTCACACACCTACGCAGACACACGCTATGCATGCGTTCAGACCGACAATCACACATTTGAAACAGAGAGATGAGAGAGGGAGGAGCACACAGGGTCAGTGAATGTAAGGGTATGTCACTGTATACTCCTTTTTACTGGTCATAAATAAAGAACTTTATTAATAAGGAGTAATTGTGTTAATGTGAACAGGGTCAAATGTGCAACATATTGATTAAAACACATTGTTAGCACACTCTTCCGAGTCTGACCTTGAGGGATAATTTCAGTCAGTGCAGTGTGTTGCCAACAAATGCAATAAATCCAATTTAACCAGTCAACAAGTAACTCGGTACCAGGGATAAAACAGATGTATCAGAAGTGCAAAGATTTTCCAGTCCACACTAAAGTTACCAGCCAGAAATACAATTAGAAGATAATGTGGATCAATAGCTGAATAAGCAGCCAGGCATAGAATGTAAACTTTAAAATAATCATTGTGTTTCTTTGCTTAAGGTTTTTATGGTAATGGTGGTTCTCATGAATGCCGATTGGCTGCATTGGGGTGTATGTATGCCTGTGTTGTGGTCTTGTGGGCTCTTGCTAGTGTGTAAATTTGGACTGCGTATTACTTATATGCAAATGTGATATACATGTCAGCTGTCTTATACGCAGCTGGGATTTAGAATTTGGGATAGTCCATTTGAGTGAGGTGGATCAGTTTTTATGGGGAATTGTGAACTCTGGTAGCTGAGGAAGGCAAAGACTGGTCTCCAGAACCTTTCTAACAACAGTTATTAAGTGTTTGGGTTGTTAATGAGTGCTGTGCCTATCCTTCTTTACCTGACATGATTCAATTGCTTGCGGTTGATAAAAACACCAGTATCTGGTCATTTATGGTGGCAGTTATTTAGTAAGCCTTTCCTGCCAACTGAAGTTTATAAAAAACAAACAAACAAACAAACAAACAAAAAAACAAAAAAACCCTCTAAGAATAAATTTTGCTCTATTCCTGTGGAATGTGTTTGGCCTTTGACAGATTAAAAAAAAGGAAGAGAACCGCTGTTTATATTTAAATGTACAGTGCTCTAGCCTTGGCCAACTACATGGGCATTTCACAAAGTACTTAAACTTTGCTCATATAAATAGAAGTGACTCTAGTCAGGGATTTAATTAACACATAGCAACATTTGTTCTTCCAGCTGACAAGACAAGCCGAGCATGCCAAACTATTCAGTCCCATTAATTAAAGGGAGAAAGTTGCGCACTTCTGCTGGGGAATGGGGATGAATGCAGACACCAACCATACTAACCTCAGGTGCAGAGGGTGGGGAGTGGATTCTTAATATGTGCACCTTGCAGACAGATATGCATTTAGGGTTTAATGATGTAGGTTGTAAATTAATGATGAATGAACAGCATTCATTAAAGATTGATTTTGAATTGAAAAAATATTGTGCTCAAACTTTATTCTCATAGCTACCAGAGCGTGTGCATGGAGTTGAGTGAAGAGAAACTCTGATTCCGAGCCACGCGGCTCTGCATGCGCTCTGCTCCGTTACTCATAATCTAACTGATGCTATTTATTCACCACAACAGGAAAAGATGACAGCCTGAAGAAATGCAATTGTTACCAATGTTTAACAGAGTGATTGTTTTCCACAGATTATGGAGAGTCTCTATTTTAGATTTTAATAACAAGGGAGATACTCAAATGTGTGTGTAATGCACATGTTGTCTAAAGAAAAGACATGTCATGGTCTAATTGGCCTATTGGGACGATTACTGTAGGAAAACAGAAAAATACTGGGCTTTCACTCTTATGCATTAGGGACATGGGAAAGGAAGGAATCACAACAACAGTGAGACTTTGTCCAATAATAGCCTGCAATGATTAATAAGATCACAACAGGTGGTTAAAGTTGTGATTTTATCATTCGGCACCAAAGGCCAGTGAATATGCCAGATATATCTAGTTATCTTCTAAGGCAGTGCAACATTGTGAGTAGCACAGAGCTAATTTGAGGGAGTCTGAGCAGGTGTGAGAGTCTTTTCAAGTGTCTGTTCTTATGTCAATGATCAGTTTAAATGAATGGCGCTCTTCCTGCTCCAATCCAGCTCTGTTCTGCTCACAGGCTCTGATAGCCACTGTACTCAGCTTCCTCTGTAGCAGAGGTCTTCAACCTGTTCCTCAAAGGGCCGTGTGGCTGCAGGTTTTTGTTCTATAGGTTCTCATTCCTATCCAGAAGGTGAACAACGGACCATATGTGTATTTTCATATGGTCTAAATTATGAAGAATTTCTTTGTAAACACATATGTAATGTTTTAAGCAGGAAACCGTGTGTAGCCCTCAGAAACTGATGAAGTGGTTGCACCAAATTTTGAACACCTTAAGCCATTCAAAATGTTTGTGTTAACGGGGTTTTGTCCTCCATATTAATGCAGACACTGAACTGGACATTTTGGTTCAGGCTTACTCTTCATACAACATCCCATTCATATAATTTGAAATGCTATACACCTGTTGTTACGTACGTTGTTGAATTGCAATATTTAAGTGTTTTGGTTTAAAACATTCAAAAAGTACGATTTTCAAAGGAATGTGAAGAAATTACAGTTTTGACATCATGTCAAAGACATGTATGAATTGTGTTGCAGAGATATCAACTGAAGTTAGCATGCTAACCAGCTAGCCTCTGGCTGTCCCATTTCATAATACTACTTTGTACCTCAAGAGGTGATAGTGAGTCCCTGTAGCTTCCAGTCTGCCCTGCCCAGTTGCATAATCAGTTTGCAAGGTGGGAAACATTATTCCCCAATCCATGTTGGCAACAGTTCAAGAACTGCCCTATGCTGAGGTTAGATTTATTCAAGCTAATGTTAGTTCAACATGAGGGTGAGGGTAGAAACTTAGTTGTGAGAGGCCAGTGAGTCCAGTCCCAGAACACACAGGCAGCACGCTCTCATGCACACCCCCAATGACAGGTACACATTTTTGTGTGTCCCTGTAGCTTTTCATGTTACAGTGGGCAGGGACTTGTCTCTGGGCTGTTGGTGTGTTATGACCACTAAAGTAATTCATTCTAACAGGTCAGCCTTGTTGGGAGAGGAATAAACATGTCCTGAAAATACAGACAAATTTCCCCTGCGACTCGCTATTGCAGGCCCAGGCACAGTGTGAGCCAATTTAGGTTCCCAGGCTTTATGTCTTGGTCAAAAGAGAAGATTCTCATCATCTAACATAGCACAAGTATTATTTACCCATGTATAACAAGCAATTTACTGCTTCTGAATAAGTTCATGTATTGACTTCATGTGTATCATTAAAAAAAGGAAAAAAAAGAATTGCCTATAGAAAGCATGTATAGATTTATCTTGTGGCAAAGTAGGTTATTGTTCTGTGCTGTAGATTCATATTTTTCATAATGCATTCTAAAGAGGTGAAATAAGTAAATACATTGTTTGTCCAGCATGGAGCAGAGATCGGCTCATTAACGATTATATGAAAGTTGTTCTAAATATGTAAACACACTGCATCCACTCAGAAAAAACTCAGAATCTCATTATAACAAGCCTACAGGGGAGACAGAATAATTTTAATAATAATTTTGTTGGCCTCTGTTATTTTTTTGTCTTAACTGAATGAGGGCCACCTTCACAATCTGAAGCAATTAAACTGCCGTCTTTGAAATGACTGTATTTGCAGAAACATTATCACACCTCCCGTGTCTTGATATTCTTTTGCAGAGGTGAAAAAAAAAATTAACAAAATTTACAAAACTTGAAAAAATTTAAAACAAAAGAGGATGAAGAGCGAAGAGTATTGATTTTGGTTTAGCGTAGCAAATTGGGAGAGCTATTAAACTCCTTTTATACTGAAGGCAAAAGAAAATAAACCACCATTTTATTCTTGCACTGAATGCCATTTTCAGACTCACTCTAGAGGGTAATGAAACTGTGCTGACCTCGTCTAGATGAGAGGATTGTTTCTGCAGCCATTTTCTTTCATTTTAACATATGATGTGTGAATGTGTGTCTTTCAGGCAGATACAGGCCTTGCTATAGATACTGAGTGTGTATAAGTGAGAGGATGAGCTCTCATGATTAGCAGAGACCTTGACCTGCATATTCAGCTTTTTGATGTCTACTGTTGCTTTTCATCTGCTTCCTCGAGCATGGTTATTCCTGTCGTCCAGCAGGCATATCAGTCTTTCCTCACTGTCTCCTCTTCTTGTCTCATCCTCTGCAAACCTTTGTGTCTGCCCCATCGCTACCACTATATATGACCACACTCTTCGACTCTGTCTCCCGGTCTCATCCTGTCTCTTTCCCGCAGATCATCTGTTTATCACTCTTCCCTCTCCTTTCTCAGTCTCCCTGTTTCAATTTCTTCTGCCGTTTCTGTTTGTATTGCTCAGTCTTTCCTTCGTAATCATCCCCATTCCTCACTCTCCGTCTCTTTATCGAGTATAGACCGAATTCCCCTCTCTTTTTCCAGCAGCAAGTCATTAACTTCCATCCCAGACTTCTGAAAGATTTTGTGCGGTAATGGGCTCTGTTCTGTGTGCCTGAATCAGCTGCAGAGATGTGTAAAGTAATTACTACTGAAATATCCATCCCACTGTTGACTCCTTTGAGAAAACGTATTAGTTCTCCCTTTTGTTTCTGATTTATTCGGGAAGCCAGCTATTATTTCACACTCCTAATATTGTTGAAAACCTCATGTTCTCCCTGTTCTTTACAAGTTATTGTCCGCCTCCCATATCTTTTTAAACAATAATGAGTATGACCTGACAATCAAAGTTTTATCTAGTCTTTTTTTTTTGGAACACTGATGATACACTATTATAGTTTGTCTACCGCATGCTACAGCTCGCAACACAATCTATTAATAATCCCCTGCTGACAGTAATTCAGGGCCGGCTATTCAATATTCTGAATATATAATAAGAACAGTAAAAAGGTAGTGACCGAAAAGCAACATGACTAAAAATAAAGAACGTGCATTTTAAGGTGTGTCTTAGTAAATTAGACTTATCACTGCTAACTGAGCACTGTTGCACCGGTAGTTGCATCAGTGATCAAAGGTGTGGGAGAAGCAGGTGTAAAATTTAGGTATGGCAATTGTTTCTATTCATATCGGACATCGTTAGTGGGGTAGAGGTAGGGTTAGGGTTTGCAAATAAACTGTTTCAGTACATGAGGCAGAAAGAGAAGGACAGAAAGCAAGAGATTAGACAACTTTTTTTCCCACACTGTCTCTTTTGCTTTCCAGACATGTCCATGATGTCTTACGTAGTCCAGCATCAAGATGTGATCTGCAGTTTGCATTTGAATTAACTCAGTGGCAGATGTGCTCATTTACATCATCTGTTTTTGTAAATAAAACATGTGGTGAAGCTCTGAACCCCTTCCTGCTCTTGGGGCGCCACTGGGTAGTAGATTGTACAGAGCTGAATCCCATTGACACCGCACATGTATGTATTTAAAGGTGTAGCTGTGTTAAAGGCACACAGGCACTGTAGTGATGTGAATTTTAAGAAAAGAGCGCCACCCCACTGCCAGATATCTTCAATTTCACGATGATGTAGGAGGTTTGTTTAGATTTCAATTGTTTATAACTGCAGTGAAATACTGTATGTCTACATTTTTAATTATGATAACTTGAGAAGGCAAACAACATTTATTTTCCATCTACTTTTCATCTAAAAAGGTCAGTTACCCTCTCTGCCAGGTGAAGAAGCTCCTTGTGCTAAAGGCCTCGGGAGTTTTGTCCATGTAAGGATATTGATGGCTGCCAAGTCAACAGAACAGTCTCACTTAACCTTTTCAATTTTATTAAGTCTTAAAAATCACATCGCAGCTTTAGGCCAGCGTGTGCGTGTGTCGGGGCACTCCAGTCCCTCCATCTTAGAAGGACAGCATGACATACAGCAAATGGCACTGGGAATTGGGAAATACAACAGAAAAGATAATACCTTCTCTGTTGTATTTTGAAGTGAGTCAAATTGTACCTGCCAATACATTTTATGCTGAACATATGGAATATATGTAGTGGAAGCTGAACTGCTACTGCACCTTGTCAGGTCAGTTCAGATTGTATGACATGTTGGCCTTAGTCCAGTGGAGTCAGTTGTATATGTTAGAATTTTTATTAAGTTTTGGATCATCACCATGTAACCTGAGAGTTGACCTTACTGTTTTATTAGTGCTTCATGTGCTTTAGTCTTTCATACCACAGAGTTTGGTCCGAACATGCAGTGTGTTATCTATATTAGCACCTCAGTTATTCTATGATTCATGCAGTTTCACCCCTTGCTGCCCACATGGTAATGCAGGGCTGTTTAAAAGCAGTTTTGCAACATATGCAGTATATATTTTCTGATCAGGGTCATATAGCACCCACTTTCTGTTCAGATTTCCGTGGTCTTAAATGGCACTTGACATTTGAGGTATGAAAGTATAGTGGTTTTACCTCTCAGGATCAATTTTCCCAGATGATAGCTGCTTTCACGGCAAATATTAGCAATGATATAGCGCTAGTTAGTGCTCGTCCTTACGTCAATAGAAAGCACTGACTCACCATACCTCAGAAGAACGCACTGAATCGACCTTCTCTCTTTCACTTCTTACCGGTCTACTTACCTTTTTTCCCTTTTTTTCACAAACCATTTTTCTTGTCCGTCCAACTGGGTATTAATTATATCTGCTGTTGTAAATTCAGTCTATTCACCACAGCATCGGGGCTTAGAGGAACAGTCACACTCTCAAGGCCATTCAGTTGAGACTGCAGCAAAAGCCCTACTCTTCGGCATATTTCCTCCTCAGGCTTTTTAATGAGAGGGCCAGAGAAGATAGTGCTAGATATTCTAACTCTTAACTGTCTGTCAGTCTGTCCCTCTTCTTCCTCTCTGTCTGTTTGTCCTTCCCTGTGATACACTCAGCCTCACACTTTGGTTCTCTTAAATTTCCACCATTAAAACCTTTTATTATCCTTGTTAATCCCTCTCGCACATGTCCAGTGCAGGCTGTAAGATGGAATTGAACAGATCTGTTCACTGACTCTCTTCTCGTCTCCCATGCCATTCCTTTCATGCCCTTTGAAAGAGTAGAATTAGCTTTCCCCTGTAGCAGCAATGAGTCTGGCTCTTGTCCCTTTCAGTCTCTCTTTCTACCGTCAAATAACCCACTTTGCTGCTCAGCACTGATATGATTACGTTCCTTTTCAGCTGGATTTAACACTGAAGTCAGGGTACGTCGCTCTAGTAAGACTTTGAAAGGAATTCTGGGGACATGGACAGTTGCTGGTTCCTGCTCAACTCACACAATAAGAGAATATGAAAAACAAAAGTTGAATCAAAGACAGAATTAAAAGTGACAACTGTGGGAGGGGCGGGGGGACGGGGGATGGGGGGTGGGGGGGTGGGGGGGTGTACAATTGAAATTTACATGACAGGATGTGAAAGATGAACTCGGGTGGAGTTGGATGAGTTTAGCTTCATTATTTTTACTTTTAAAATTACTGTTTTTTTCTCTGGAAGAAAGGTTTAATGTTGCTTTAGGCAATTTGAAAGAAATATCAAACTGCCTAAAGTATATACACCAACTGCATAAAGACTGTCTGAGGACAAGAGATGGAGACAGAGATCTGAAAATATCAGCCCTTCATTATTCTGTAACTGTAGCAAATTAAAACATATCTGTGAAATTCATTTTACACAATACAAGATAAAAGAAGTCTGTTTTACAAGAGCAAATACGTTTTGCCATGAAAAGTACTGCAGTCTGCATTTTGTATTTTTTATTATCATTTATTTCTTGTCTCTATAGCTGCTCTGCTCAAAAGAAGCACAATAAATGTTTATATAGTTACAGTTATAAAGATTGTGGTCTATATTCAAAAAGTCCCAAATCAAGCTTCCATCCAAATATAGTTCAAAATTTCACAGAGTTAATGTAGAAAACGTGAAAATATGATGTTTCTGTTTGTTTCTTACAAATTGAGATCTGATTTTTTTGTCGGCCACAGTTTTGTCACAGAACAGGAAATTTCTTTTCTGAGCTTCATTACCTTTAAAGGTGAGTCATGCACAACACAGTCAACCAAGTGGCACTGTTATCATGCAAAGACTCTAAGTGTGAGCTATGCTCCTCTCTAGTTATAGAGACACAGGAAAAGTTGTTTTGTCTGTCCTACACAAGGTAAGTGCTGAGATCAAGTCTGAGATCGAGGCACTCAGAGAGAGTGTAGAAGAACTGTGCCTGGAATCCAGTGCGTTCACAGCACTAAATTACATTTAGGCACTTAAAAAGGACATTACTCAGTATTTTAAACCTATCTCCAGTGTTCCCAGTACAGTGGCTGGTGGCAGTAAAACGATACGCAGGCAGACACACAAATGTTGACATAAGCACGCTCACACACCTCTGCAGCTGAAATGATACTATATGCTATATACTATATACTATATACTATATACTGCGTGAACTGCAGGTGTTCTTTTATCTGAGTGACAGCCCGGTTGCTCTTGTGTTCTCACACTCCCTCCTGCTGTTTGTCTTTTGTCTCATCTTTCTTTCTCACCATGCATCCTCCTTTCTCTTCCTCCTTTTGTTCCCTCTCCCGCCTCTCCTTTCTCCATGCAGCCGGGCAGAAGCAGGTAAAAGAAGAGGTCAATTATAGATTCACACTTGACAACTTTTGTTGTACAGGAAGTCAGAGCTGAGGTGTGTTCGGGCTCCGGTAGTGACAGAGTGGGCTGCCCAAAACTCTCCGCCTTCTCTATACCTTTGAAGCGTCATGTTCTCTCTGTGCACAGACACAGGTGCACACCTACAAATGCACACACACACAGTGTAGGGTATTGGAGGTCACTTTGGTACTGCGGCTAGCCCGCACATGACATTGTCATAGTAACAGCCTCACAGCATACCACAGGAAAGAGGAATCATCAAACAACCTGTAATTACTCTCTCGCAGTAGCTTTTTCCTTCCTTGCTCTTCCATTTCTCTAAATGTTTTGTCTTTTACTTCTATCTCTGTATTTTTCTCCCTCTTTAACCTCAGTAGCTATCGAGGTAGTGGGTGACCATGCCAAAAAAATCTTCTTCTATGGTACAGGCAATTTTATTACATGACAGCAACATGTATTATGAAACAAAATGTAACAGTATATACTATAACAGTATATTTAACACCTGGAAAATACATTTGATGGCTCTGTCAACAATAAGACAACAAGCCTTATTTTTGTGACCTGTGGAAGCAGCGCTCCAACAGTTTGGGGATTTCCTGACCTTGAAAATTAGCTTGGTCCATCTGTGTGTGGTGGTGACAAATAGGTGGGAGGGTCATTCAAATGAGGCAGCATAAAGCAAGTTGTTGGTATTTTGGTGAAAATGTGTCTTAGGCTTTGCACTCAGAATAGACATCTCAGAACCATGTCGGTTTCTGGCGCAACGTCCATCTGCTGCCACTCGGTGATTTTATAAAAAAGAGCAAACAGCATACACTGATCAAATGCACAGCAATGATGGCATAATGCTTCAAATACAAACAAACCATGTTCACGAATCACTCCCCAGACAGCAGAGGCATAGAATTTAATGTTTTTTTTCCAGGAACATTGATAAATAAGTCTGCATTTATCTATAAATTAATGCGAGTGATTCTTACAGTATCTGTTGTCCACATCTGCTTTACTCTGTTTTAAAAGCTTCTCCTTCAGTTCATTAAATGTCTGCAGCATTACACCGAATCATCTGAAGGCAGCAGGACACATATGTTGAGAAATCTGCACACTCTGATTTGAGAAGTGCCTCATCAGAGTGCAGTGCCATAACACATGGCTCTCTGTTGTATTTCATTTAAAGTCATGTGCAGACTGTTACAAGTAACACCACACAATACTGCTCACATCAGACCGGTCGGATATGACTCGGCATTCTGTAGTTTAAGTGGGAGATGTTGGATTACAGCTGCTCATTAATTCTGTGTCACTGCCTCATTTCCAGCTTTCTTTTTTAGCAAAAGCAGCATTTTATGTTTTATTCTTGAACTGTTTTACTGTGCAAATGCTATTGTGTCACATTATACGGTATGATGCAGCCATTTATGACGGGAGATACGGTAGAAATAAAACTGAAATAGCGTCAGGCTGATGTAGTCGTATAAATGGCATCATCAACATGATTTATCATTTTATTCTCTCATCGTTGTGCAAGTTGAATAAAAACTGCACACCGTCCGCCTCTGGCTGCAGATTTGAGGTGCTGTGTGTTCAGATCGTGCCGTTCTTCACCATCCAGACAACAATATAATTGGAGACCCTCTTTCCATCTGTTGAGCTGGTCTTGTTATGCATCACTGTGATTGGCACAGCTGTTTCAGAGCGATGAGACCAGTGATGTGAGTGGCTAAGAGGGAATTCATTAATCACCACACCCTCTGATTTATGTTCCACCTCAGCCAGGCCCTTTACACTTTGTACTGCTGCACCTACGTGACCCAAAATAGCAGGTGCGCTGGGAAACACCCACACAGTGCATGCACACAAGACCTACTGCTCTGCACTCATTGTGCAGTTAAAATAGTTACATCTATATTATATTGATTTATTGTTTAGCTCCATATTCAAGCATCTAGATATAAATAGCCACATTATGTGCACATACTGCACACACACACCAGGAGCTTACCGGAGGTGTGTTGTGACCCTAAGTTCTGGCAGATGGTAGGTGTGGGCACTAACTGCAGTAACTAAAATAATAGTATACCTCAGCTTTTGCAGCCGTCCAGCATGATACGTTGTGTTTGCAAAATATTTTAATATCTTGGATAATGACTACAGAAAATATCATGTAACATATTTGTGTTTACTGAAAATCAGCTTTAAGTACATCTGTGATGGTATTTTTGCAGTCTATTTATATAAAGACTACCCAAATCTCATTACATCTGAATCAGTTAAATCTAAACCACCCCACTGCTTTGGTATAATTTATCTAAGACAAATCAAATTTACTCAAAACTGGGATTTACTTAGAAAACGCAGATGTAAATTTCTTTTCATCCTAACAAGAGATATTGTTGGTGTTTAGTTTATTTGCCCAAGCTGTTTGCTGATGGAAGAATGGAGCAGAAGGATATACCAAGCAGACTAAAAGAAAACTAATGAGCAAGAAAGCACAGTCGTCGTGGGGAAATCGTCAATCGTCTCAAATGGCAGCCACGACCCTTTTCACCTGTAAACTGCTGAAGACTATATACTAGGTGGATAACTTCGTTTTTCCTCTCTTTTCTCCAACCAGTTCTGAACAACTTGTGAGCAGTTTTGTTTATTAGAATACATGATTGTTTTGACTGTGTGTGTGTGTGTGTGTGTGTGTGTGTGTGTGTGTCTGGGTGTGAGAGAGAGAACAAGCCTGAATGTGGACTACAATGGAACGATAGGAATACCACACTATGCTTTATCACTTACCCAATTACGTGGGATTGCAAAACTAATCTACAACTCTATTAAAACAAGAGACCCTGCAGCTCAGGGTTAAACAAAAGCAAATTACATTACCCTCTCACACACATTCACATGCACACACTTCACTTTTCCTATACACTGTGCCATTCTGTCAACTAGACTTGTTCCCGCTCACCCATATCTCCTGTGAGATTTTAGAGGAGCAGCCGTACATAGAGTGTAAGTCAGCTCTCCGACGATATGGATATGTAGTTGCTCTTTAAAAATCCCTTGTTCCTTTTGAACTTCCCCGTTCCATTAAAAGTTGATTTGATAGAAAGTCAGGGCCAGTGTTTCCCTTTCCTCTTGTCAGCTCTGAAAGTAAAGGGAAAGTTGTACATGGATTTTACTTGATGCAGTATCAGCGTGTGTGCATGTGCAGTATGGCTGAGTGCGGTTCTGTGGTGAGAGTTCACACAAAGAATTAAAATCGCAATAACTTTCAAACTTATATATTGTTACATTAAATTTTTATGGCTGAATGAAATTCTGAATTTCAATTTGAATAAATGCTATTTTCCATACAATAAACTTAATGTAAATTGTACTGAAAATGTATTACCAGGTCAGACATTAACTTAGAGTGTTAACACTGCTAATTGTGGTTAACACTGATATTCTGTTTGGGGTGCTGTAGACCTCAGGACCTCTTTGACAGCTCCAGAACATATTGCTGCTGTTGGGCAGAAAGCTTGTATCTCCATGTTTTGTCATTTATATATATTTTTTCATAAATCAATGCTATTGGTTGCTCTTTAAGTCTGTCTGTGGGTTTTACAAGTATTTAACCAATGAAAAGTATTAACAAGCGCTTGTGACTAAATTATTCCAGAAACAGATTGTTCTCTCTCTGCTCTCAGAGACCCCAGCTGTAAAATGTGGTAAAATACAATAGATGTTTATAAGATCTATATCTGTGATTGGTGTTGACAGTAGTTTTCATGCAGCACTGCCGTTCCAAATCCAGTAACTCTAGTTGGATTTCTGTAAACAGTTTGTTCATAAGACTTTTCAGCAAACAAAACAACGTGCACTGCATTTTTGTGTGCATATCCTATAAAACATATAAAACATATGTATAATGTAATAATGCCATATGATCAGTCTGTGGCATAGGAGAGATGAGTCAGCGCTTTCTAACATAAAAGCTAGATTTTAAGCAGAAAAAGAAATAACTGTATGTATTAAGGGAAAGAAGTACATTTTGCAACTAATAATATTATTTTGTACATATAGCAGTCGGGTCTGTGGGAAACAATGAAGTAAAATCAGTGTTAACAAAACACAAGTAAAATAAAATCTATCCGTCTTTTTGTTCATGCCATAAAAAATTACGTTTTACAGCTCAGTCTCCTACAAAAAAAAAAAAAAAAGTGTTTACAGTGAAACTAAATGAAAGGTTTTTAGCAGAAAATGATTTGGGCATCAGCTCCTTCCAGCCAAAGAGCAAAGATTTCCTGCTACACTCGGTTTGTAATTGCATCTAATGACCATTTAAAGAGAAATACACCACAGAAGATCACAAGAAGCAAATTCTCCAATTTGTCCATAAACAGTGGCTCCAATTCACCTCAATTTGACTCATTTTTTTCTTTTACAAGTACAAGTACAAGTTCTGGGCTGTGTCTTAAGTAGCTGAAAGGCATTAGAAGGCCATTAAGTGAGTTACAAATGAGGGCTTTACAGTTTTGCAGATCTTTCAGTGGTGAGTTAACTAAATTGAGCTCATTCGCTAAAAAAGTTGGTGCTTTGTGTCTAAGAACTCCTGGTGTCAGTCGCATGGCCTTTGCCTAAGTGACAATATACTTTTCTGCGCGACGGTAACCTCCTCTTTGTCTAGGGTCAACGTAGAGATTCTGTTTCTTCTCTAATTCACTCCTCTCTCAGTCTCCCTCCCTTCATCTACTATGACCTCAAATCCCAGATGGCTTTTTCTTCTGTCTTTTTCTCTCTCTCTGCATCTATCTGTCCTTCTCTTGTCCAGCCTTTCCCTCCGCCCCCTGACCTTGTCTTTTCAAAAGTTGTTTGAAGTTCCAACTCTCCACTTCCCATCTTGTCAAAGAGAAGGACTCGGTGTAATTTTCTCTTAATCTCTTCATCCTTTTCTCTCTGGAAGAGAACTCTTTACCTGCTGATGGAGGAACAGAGGGGGTGGAAGAGGGGAGGATAGAAAGAAGAAGGCAGGGAGAGGGACAGGAAGGTGGCCTGTGACTGCCCCCAATCAGGCTTCCCTTCTCACTCTGTCTTTATCTTCTTTTTTCCATCCCTTGTTCTTTTGCTTCATCTTTCTCTTTTTACCTTGTTCACTCGACTTAGAAACTTTGCTTAATCTCTAAATTTAAAGAAAGAGAAAGAGAAAACGCATGAGATGAGAAACAGAAATAAAATGACATTTAAAAAAAAACAGCTGTTCATTAATAAGAATGCTCAAAAAAAAGACAGGTATGAAGTCTTGAAAAGATAAAGCTTCACCTTATTAAACTTTGTCAGTTTGACGCTGCTTTTTTCTTTTCCACTCCAGATTAGCACCGCCAGTGAGTCTGATGTGGAGAAAAGAAGTGGGAAGAAAGGAGGCAGGAGAAGAGAAGGAGAGTGAGAGTGGATGTGATGGACATTCGCTGAAGAGTCTAGCCTTTCAGTAATTGTGCCTGCCGTGGAGCAGAGGTCAGAGGTAAATGCCACACGTGGATGTGTCCTGCTATAATGAGTGGAAGAGGGAATGACACATTCGCAAACACACACATTCCTGGACGCACACACCTTGCACGGACACATCAATATGCTTACGGGCATTATCATGCAAATATAGTCAACTACAAGCACACACACATGTTTTCCCACACGCAGGAGTGGGTGGGTTATTTTAGAAATGTGCTCCATTACATTTACTAGTTACCTTATCAGGACTGTAATCATTAATTTCCTCTAACATTGGTAATATATTCTGATCTCTGACAGATTATTTTGTATATTTGACGTGGAGCAGTGAAACCTCTAATAAGTTCAAGGTGTTGACTTACCTCAATAATAAGAGACACCAGATAGAGACAGGCCTATATATGGTGCATTTCATTTGGCACATCAACATGTTTTTTTTATTATTGGGATTTTTACACAATTCTAAGAAAGAAATTCATTTCATTTTCATTGCATTTTTACAAACACATACAGAGATACAGTTTCTGCCACAGTTGCCATGTTATAGTCACAGATGTCCTACTTTCTAAACCCTAATAAGAAATGCCTATATTGACCTGGTATGTTGTAAACTTATGTGGAGTGAAACATCGGGCACTCCTCTTTTATTTGTGTGGACATAAAAAAAAATCAGCCTCCAATCTTGACAAAAAAATGTAGAATCTGAGTGTAGGACAGAAGGGAAATGTGGTTAGAGTGTTTTTCAAAGAAATGTTTCTCAAATGAATACAACCTGAATGAAAAACAGAGCACAACAAACAAATAACAACTGTTCCTCTACGGAAAAGAATTCTTCTCTTCCGGCTTGTGCAGTGATGACTACTGCACTGTCTCATAATCTCCAATAATCTCTTAAATCCACCTTTGAGCATTTAAATTCATATTTAAAAAGGAAAGAGACATATTTTATTGGCTACACGCACTGTAAACTGTCCATATTCACTCATTTTGTAGGAAATAGAATGAAATTACTTGTTTATGTGTTCAGAATATTCTATTACTTACTGACCCTGTCCATGGATAGGTACACACGTACTAATTTAAAGTGTCACAGCCAGTGGAGGGATACGTGTCCAGTAATTTGATTGTGCCTTAATAACAGGGAACCTCTGCAGCAGCGATGTTAACTGTCAGTCCATATTCATGCTGTTTTCTCTCCACCCACCAACTCGAAGCTTGTTCCTGACAGTCAGAATCTCTGTCTCCTGACTATGCTCTTTTTTTTTTATTGTGAAAATGCCAACCTGACCCAGGAGGAGGAGGCTGAAGGGTACAGCAAGGACATTTCACAGGTCCCGATGTGTCTTAACAGGTTTGAACATATACCTATTTGTGTGTGTGTCACTGGTGTGTTTGTGTTTGCATACATGTGGCTTTGCCCCATTTTTGTTCTGTTCCTTTATCAAATCAGCCATCATGTGCCAACGTGAGCATTCACCTGTGTGCTTAAGAGTGTTTCGCTTCGCCTCACCTGTGAGTTTATGCCTGGGTGTGTGTGTGGCCACGACCCCCCACTGTTTTAGCAGATGCCACCTCCTCCTGATCCAACATGTCTCCTCTCTCTCTATTTTTTCTCTCTCTCTGTCTTGGTTCATTCTGTACCTCACATGGAGTATGTGTCTTTCTAGGGCCCAAATAATTTCATTTCCCTTTCATTTCATTTGATAGTGTGACGCTCACAGAAGGACTCAGGAGTGTGTCGTTACAGTTAGAAGTCACGATTTTCCATCACATTTCAGAGACTTTTCCCTAAAACATTATGCACAGGTAATAGATTATTAGAAAAAGAACAAAGAAAAGGATATGCTGCTTAGGAGCAGTGCCCTTCATTATCGATGAGCAGAGCATCAAAGAATGTTTTGTTTTAAGGGTTAGTGATTTCAGAACTCCCTTACTGAATATCTACTGAACATGCATTCAACCTGCACTGGACCACGACACTGGCCTGACCTCTAGTTAAACTCTGTGCTGGGTTTGGGAGATCATTTGTGATGCTCTCTGCACATTGCTCATAGAAGTTTTTCATGCTGCTGTGTTTATGCATGTAATTGTAAAGGGAACAGCGAGATGGGTTTTTGGGGACAAAGTATAATCCATGAACCCATGAGTTATGAATTGTATTGTATGTCCAGTGTTTCTGTGTTTGCTCAGTGTGTAGGATACCTTATTCTTTGAAATACAATCAGACATGCTCCATGCAGAACACATGTAGAGATGTCTCACGCTGTTACGATCAACGGGAGAACCCAAACGCAGGACATGGACTTGGAGTTAGAAAGTTTATTGTCTGCTCTCAGGGAGTGAAGGTTGATGGAGGTGAGGATTACACCAGGCGAAGGCAGAGGGCTGAGGGAAGCTGGCGAAGCACGGCAGAGTAGGGATGAAGGCAGGGTTGACTGATCGGCAGGCAAGAAGACGAGCAGGAAAACATGCAGGCATGCAACGACGCTGTGGCACAGGGAGACAAGGATTAGTTCAGCGATCAAAACAATGCAAAGAGTCAAAGCTTAGAAAGCACAGACAGAAGTGACCTGAGAACGTGAAGGACCACACTGGCTGAAACTAACTATATTGCTGAGATGATGAATAGATGGATTGCAGGTGTGCAGGCAACCAGCAAGCTGTGAGAGTGAGTGGAGCGCCACGCCCACAACACAGACACACACACACACACACACACACACACAGAGAGAGAGAGTGAGACAGACGAGGGAGCACAGGAAGCTCAGGGGTAAGGGAAATACTAGAATCACCAGGAATAAACTGGAGGCATGGCCATACAGCAAACTGTATGTGGAAACACGGGGTGCACTCATGAACACAGGTTTACACAACAGGTGCTGCTGATCAGTGTGTGTGTGTGTGTGTGTGTCTTTCTGAGTTTAAGCTTGGCTGTCATTCAGGATGATAGTACTTAAATAGGCCTGTGTGATAGTTCCAGCAGAAAGGGCCTGTGCACCAGTCTCAGCTGATAAAGCACAGACACTATGTTATTACAGACTCTGGTTAGAACAGCAATTATTGTCTCACCATAATATTTCAGTGTTGTAATAATCATGTACCACCAACTGTTCTCTGACCCACAGAGCCCGAAACTGTGTCGCTATCAGACACAAAATGGCTGCTGTTAAAAGGAGGTTAACTGATATGGGGACAAGTAGTCAGGCCCAAAATGGCTACAGCTGAAATGTGGAGGCTGTTAGACCTTACCCAGATCTCCTCCTAGACACCGACCAGGTTCCTTGTTCTTGCCAAACAACCCTGTTCTTCTGCTGGGTTTGTGTCAATGAAGTGGCCTCATTGAAATTACTGAGAAGGCTGTTCTTTTTGCTGTGCTGTTTGAATATGGCCTGATGTTGTTCATCCTACCATTTGAGAGTTTTCAATCTAACAAAAAAGAGTTTAATTTGTTTTTGTGTCAGAAGAGTTTTGGTTTTCATTTGATGGTCTGAATGCTTCCTCACACACTTTCATAACTTGCCAAAAATAAAACTGCCCGGGAACAATGGCTGCGTATATCATATACCCATGTGCCTTTAGTATGAGCAGCTGCATTGTCCTCTTCTTCTCACCCTCAGTATTACCATATGAATGCATTTATAATTTAAAACAGTTAGATGGTAAATGACTGTTCACAGATCCCTACACACAAATCAGACAGAACCAATCAAACAAAAGAAAACAATATACTACGCTACGTGCTTAAGCCGGTGAGTGACATCCTCAGGCACAAGTGACTTGGCACTAGCAAAAAGCAGCTATGTAAATGGATTCTGAATTTAAAGTTTGGAAAGTCAAAAAAAAAAAAGCTCACACAAAGGTCTCAGAAAGGCACACATCAAAATAGCTTTAAGCAAACGAGCTTTGCCGAGACTGAAACTGGGGAGGGTTGAAAGAAGCCCTTTCATGCATAACTCATCAAACCAGCACCACTGTTCTCTTATCATTACCCGGCAACCTAATGTTATGTGATGTCATTCATAATGCAGAAAGAGCAAAGAGAAGACAGTGGGCTTACATTTATTAATATTTATGCATCTCAGAACCTTGAAAGATGCTGAGATACTGCTGGCCAAAACCTTAATCAAAACATGAAATATGCATACCAATATTTGTAAAGACTCTGCAGTGTCTCATTTGCAGCTAAAATATTTGGGATTGAATATATTATGTTCCTGGGCAAATTTGCTTGTTTGCACGTTTGACTTGACAAATGACACCATCATGAAGAGCCGTTTTTAAGCAGTTTGTTGAGCAGAATTAAAAAGTACTCGAAAATGAATTTAAATTATTAAAAAGCACAACCGTGATTTGGTGGCATGCATTTCTTTTTTGTGCACACGTTAGCTTCTTGCAGTTCATGCAGCTGCAGTATTTATAGGATTTCCATGACATTCTATTTGTGCATCCATACATGAACGTATCATGCTTGCATCTGGGTGTGTGCCTCTAACTGTACGTGCGTATTGTTTTGTGCATATCATCTGTAAGTGTGTGCAGTATTTCCCCGTTGTTTTGCAATTAAAGCTGAAGTCAAGTCTAATTTTCCTTACTTTGCAGTTCTGGAGGTTAATTGCGAGAGCCACGCAGCCCCTGGCAAGCACAGAGGAGTGTTAGTGGTAAATGGGAAGATGTGAAGATGCAGTAATAACAACACCATTACCCTCACACCACATGAAGGGAACAGGGTGAGGCAGGGACACTAGTTAGCCTCCATGAAAATATTAGTGAGGGCAAAACTAATGCTAATGGTGAAAGAAGATGCTTAGGTATAGTTTTAATGATGAGATTTCTGTGCCTGATTGCAAGTGTATGTGCGCTTGTGTGCAAGACTGGGTCTCAGCCTCTGCTTGAAAAGACACTGGGGATTTAAAGGCCCCATGATAGAAGACAGGGCACTGAGTATAAATCAATCTCAAGACTGTGCTGCTTGTGTGGTCGAAGTGGCTTCAGTTAGGGCATGCCATCTTTGGGCAGATGAAAGATACAGGAAAGAAATGTATTTGTTTGTATGTGTTGTGCATTTATTTAAGTGTGGGGCAGGGGGATTCTGCAGGTTTAATAGTTTCTGACAGAAGGACCTTTACACAGGACACCAGGATCCCAAAGTAGTCAAGAGTATGTTGGGGTGCGTGTGTGTGACACTGTGTTTGTGTGTTTGTGTGTGTACACATGCTCGATGCCTGTGGGCAGTCGGAGCTGTGGAACTGACAGACAGCCTCTAACCTTCTCGCTACGCAACCCTGTGATTGACGTCTGCATGGTGTGAGAGTGGGCGGCAGGAGGACCAGGTATTACTGTGGAGGTCAGGGTTGACTGAAGTGAGCAATCACTTCAATTTGTGTGTGTGTGTGTGTGTGTGTGTGTGTGTGTGTGTGTGTGTGTGTGTGTGTGTGTGTGCAGATTTGTGTGCCTGTATCTACCTTCCCATTGCAATTTCTCTCTTGTGATGATATCAATTTAGCCGAAGGATAGCACTTGCTATTGAACTGTAGAATTATCATTTGATGCCATTTGATATCAATACCTTTTTCCCACCCTGTAATAGAAAATAAACAGAATGATGGATGGACAGATGGACTGAAGGGCTGGTGGACAGAGAGACAGACAGATAGATAGATTATGGCCTTAGTGTACGGGATGGGATGTGGACAAGGAGGACACGAATCTCAGTCTGATTGCTGCTGAGCAAAATCATTACCAGAGAAAATTAAAGTGAAAGTTGAAGAGATGAGGTGTCGCGCTATTTCTCTGATGGCCGCCTTGTTTTGTTGCTGTAATTAAATGTGGTAAATGGCAGAAAAGAGACTTATTAACTCACACAGTCCCTCTCGTATATGGGTCTCTTTCTCCTTCATCCTTCTTTTCCACATCCATCGCTCGCTCTATCCAGCTACTGTAGCTGTGACAGAATTCATAGTGAGGCTGATGCCATTGTGGCCCTGACTTAAATGATCATTTCAACTAAGGCAAACATCAAACTTAGTTTTTCTTTGCAGTACCCACTGACAAAAGCTTTTAGCAATGTCAAAATTTTTGGTAAAACAAATTTCTTGGAAACAAAGAGTTAACATCTTCATAGATGATTAAAATTGACATAAATTGAAATGTGCATAAATAAAATGCATCAAAAGCACAAAGCTCATTGGCTGAGCAGCTCTCTGAGGTTTGAAACACATTGCTTATCTTATCTCTGTGTCTGTGACTGTTATTTACATATAAGAGCACTCTTAGCTAACAGCTTCCAGTTTCCATGTTTAGCCTTTTGACTTTGACTTGTTCTTGTGATGCATCAGTGCCACCACAGTGACATGCCCTGTTTGTTCAGTAACGCTTTTCTGAATGTACGCATCGAGTATAAAACTGTTTTATGTTATCTTTGACAGCAACTCTCTCTCATTCACAAAACAATGTGTTCATGTTTTAATTGGCAACGTCTGACAGTAAGTGTTGTAGGCACAAACATCTCTACAGATCACTGCAGTCAGGATGCCAGCTCACAAGCGCTGTTTGGATTTTGATTGGAGCTGAAAATGAAAGTGAATGGTGTCTTAAGGGAGAAAGAAAAGGAGAAAGGCCTCAATGGAAAACAGGCTGAACATTCAGCGTTGCTGTAATTATCCTTTAATGCTTTTAACTGTCTCTTCTTAATTGGACTTTCATATGAGCCCACCTTGGTCTTTTCCCATGGACTCTGGTTAGCACAAGTCAAACGTGTCATTAGTGTGTGTGTGTGTGTGTGTGTTATAAGGGAGTAGATGGAGACATTTATATTGTCTAGTGGTTTGAGCAAGGCTCTTGGCTGTCAGCTCATTTGTCTTTATCATACACAATCAGAGTGGCCCCACAAGGGGAGAGACATTACCGTCTAGTTATTGTCAACACCACTTTCGCAGCCTACACACACACACACACACTTTCTGTAGCTTTATGACACAGGTAACCTCACTGCTCAGAAAGATGGTTTTTCAAACACATACTCACACATTCAAAGGAATACAAACGGACAGGCAAACATACACACAATCATACCGCCGCTCACTTAAAAACCTCATTATGTACAAAAATGTGTGCAGACCAAATGCACCACCCAAGTCTAATTTATTTCCAGCAGGAGACAGACAGTCAGCATGATAAAGCTGATTCATAATTTATCAGGACTAATAGCCACCTGCCTGTGCCACTAGCTGTTATCTGCCACAAATTATCGTCTCAGAAAACCCTATGTTTTGACTGAGTGTACACGCAGAGTGACAGGCTCAAAAAGGGAGGAATTGAAAATGAAAATGGGGGAGGGGGGTTACCAAGGAAGGTCTACGGGTTACGGAATGCGTCTGTGTATCTGTTGGTGAGATAGTAACAAGATCACTTATCTAAGAGCACGGCCATTTTCAGCCTAGGTGTTTTTTACTGTTGTTATCCTGCTTCTTTTCTTCAGTGCTGCCAGTCGCAGATTTTTCTTTCAGTTTGAACCACGTCAGTTCAGATTTACATGGTTACACTCCATCTAATCCACTTTTTCATAGTGTACATATTTTATATATTATATCTATAATGGTCAGAGGGACATTAAATTATGTGTACCACACCTGCACACACACATTCACGTATCACCCGTGATGATCTCAGCTCTTCCGTTTCGTAATTGGTCAGTGTTCAGTGACTCGACTTTACCTGCATCAGTGTGACCTACGGGATCTATTCCTCTCTTCGTCTTTCTTCCTCCCATCTTTCTTATCCTGCATCTCCTTCTGTTGTAACCAAGTAATGACGGAAAATAGCGGATCAATGCCGCTAAAAGAACTAGACGGGTAATTACAAGTAAAAGCATTAATGCTGCCACTGATTGTTATTCTAATCAATGGATAGAGTGATTGGAACATTAGTGTGCAGACTTAAATTGAAGTTATTTTTCAGCACACTGCATTTATATACCCACTTCATTCACAATTAAGAGTATTAGCGCCTTAAAATAGTACTCCAATGATTTAACATTGCACTCTATACACTCTGTAACACTGTCTGACAGTGTTCAAGAACAAAATCAATGCAGTCGAATACCAGGGATTGTATTCCTGTTCCATGTCGAAACCTGCTGCCTACATTACACACAATGCAACACAACCGCCCACAGTTCAATTGGACATTGGGGTGTAGCTTCGCCTTGAGCCTCAGGCATCAAGCAGAAATGAGGAGTGGGTTTCAGAGGTAACTCCTGCTGACATCACTTGAGGTAATTTATCAAACTTTATGAAATTCCCCTTTAAGTCATGAAAGACATTTATATATAATTTTCAAATCTTTTCGTGTTGTATACTTTTACACGGACTTTTACTCTTTAATTCCACAAGCATGGATTCATTTAAAGGTGGTTAGTGTTGAGTGCCAGTTTGAGATGATACTAAGATGGCATAAGCAACATATTAGAAACTTCACAAGGTGATTGTGACGTTTGAGTCCTTTTTGATGAGTTCCACTCTTGGTGGCATTAAGACTGGAGAGGGTTTGTTTTATCATTTCTAAAGCTCTTTACCTATTAAACCTTTGACCCTTTTTAACTACGGTCTATCCACTTCCTTAACACCCAAGTGTCTTTATCTATTCGTGGACTGGGTTTCTGATATACTCACACGTGGTGAGGAGGTACGACGATATGAACTTTGAAGTTTTTAATCAAAAGTTCATGCTAAGTCTCCAACACACTTACATAACGCAAATAGTTTGACATTGCCCATCACCTCATCATGTAACAAAGGGTCTAGCAGGCACACACTCCTTGTGTCATGTTGCAGTAGTTGTAAAATGGGTTTTATAGTTTACAGCTCATTAACTGAACTGATTATAATAAAACTTAATGGCTGAAGTAAACCACTGAAATGTGTAAAAATGTGTGTTCCTGTGGTGCTCAAAAATGTAAAACTCTGAGTTTAATAGGGAGCTGAAATACTTTACATGGTGACTTGGATCATAATGGTCTTCATATTGGAATATATATATTCACGGAAGCATTTCTCAAGTTTTATTATAGGCAAAAGGGTAATCTCTCCCAACAGACATTCACACAGTTACAAAGAGTCCTGGGTAGGCATAGATTAACTTGCCTCTAATGGAACAAGACCTGCAAACCACAGAAGTTTAGTGAGACCACGGAGGTTGCTTAAGCTGGCACTGAATGCACTCTCTATTAAACACGCATTTTTGCTACTGGACCCAGATCCAAAATGGCAAAGTCAAGTGTAAAAAGTAATTTAATTTTTGTTATGGGTTATCAAGATTATCGAAAAGGAAAGTAATTAAATGAAGACCTGGGACAAACTTTTTCCAAAACCATTTCTGAGTCCGCTTCAATTTTCTTTCACTGTCAAGTTACTTCAACGTCCCACTTTGAAGACCGGGGGAATCCTCAGTGTGTGCATGTCTGGCTAGTTTTGAAAAATGAGCATCACCCCAATTTGTCCTTTTTCAAAGTTCTTCAAAACAGCCTCAATGTTCCCTGTCCTCTGGATGTGTGTGCACAATCTGAGACTGCAGTTCATATAAATAATTAAAGAGGAAATTACAAAATGTAATGTGGTGACTCACAAACCTGCGCCGATGTCCTCAGACTCTGGATATTCTTAATTTATAATTTACAGCCAGACACCCAGTCCCTTTTTCTGCCCACAGATCTCATCTCTGGTGTGAGCTAGATAGGCGTTAAAAATTCATTATGATAGAGATACAGACTGAGCCAATGATAATGACACCTGTAACCTTGGCAGGCCTTACATAAATACACCACACACTTCACTTGAATATATACACACAGGGTGCACATTCGAGCAAAGATTTCATTGAAGCTATGCGCACAAGCAAACAAACCAACAGAAAAAAAAACAAGCTTATGTACACACACCCTTCTCGCTCTCTTTTAGTCTCTGGGAATCAGTGCCAACAACAATTTGTCAAGTGTCAGTTGCCGGCTAGATTTTAGCCTGCTGCACTGGGGAACTTTGCCAATTCACTTCTGGTACATTGCCATCAGGACTTAGCTGATCAACAGAGTAGAGGTAGTGATGAGAGGTGGAGGAGGCACAGACACAGAGGTGTGAAAGTGACTCAGATTCTGTATGTTATTTGTGTTTCTATGTCGTGTTAGGTGGATGTGTTTTGGTTTAGTGCATCTTTTATTGCATGTGTGTGCGTGCCAGATTAGTTTTTGTATTCGTCTGTGCCTGTGAGAGTGTACGTCCCTGTGCTCACTGGCATAACTTGTGCATGAAGATGAATATGTGATTGATGCATAATAATGCAATCACAGGCTGTCAATCTTCCCTCTGCTAAGTGACTGCTCCGTCACACTGGTTGTTAATTCTGACTCTGTGACAGCCTTTATAGTCTATTCGCCTTTGTTTTGGCTGCATACTAATGATGTTTAGAGTATGAATGGGAAGTTTAGGTCACCCCTTCTCATTGTCAACAACAACATGACAGGCCTGCACCCTCCCAGACTTAAGAGGGGAGTTTGTAAGCAAATACAGGGACACACAGAAGTAAAAAAAAACGTGAGCAGACAATCTAAGCACAAGAATACAAACACACACACACTAATTGAGGCTTGTGCTTTGGACACCTGTTCATTATTCCTCTCAGCAGGGAACTTAGCTCCCTGCCACTCACCATCTTGTTACACCCACTTACGTACTGTGCATCATGGGTTTTTGGTTGTATTTGTGTGTGTATGTGTGTGTGTGAAAACCTATATGTTTGCTTACAAGCATGCATTATATGCCATGTTTACTATATTCACATGCTTTCTACTGCACATGCTTACACCCACAAGTCTTCCAACCTACACAAACATATATGTTGTTTGTCCCCACCTGCAGATACAACCCACGAGGAGTGTACCACTAGCAGGCACACTGGACCTCCGTTGTCATGGTAACAGTAATATGAACCATAGAAGCATACCAGCACCAAGCATACCGGACCTTCATCGTTATGACAACGGTAATACGACCGGTAAGAGACTTCCAGCGCCGTAAGAATAAAACGCATGGGGTCATTTTTTACAAGACGACAGTCTCACTTATACTGTGCAGACTTCATTTGTCAGAGTATGAAACATGGCATATGCTGCACATACATTACAGTACGTCGCAGTCAAAATGAAAGACCTGCATTTCATGAATTTAATTAACCAAACCACGTAAACCATGTTTTGCATTGTGTTATAGCTTATGCTTATTTGACAAACATGATGATCATGACAGCACTTTTCCCATATTCCCCATGATTATGAAAAAATAGGCATAACATGGACACAAGCCTGCCAGCCATAGGTGGCTCAGCCAATAAATGCTCCATAAAAATATGGTGTGCACCAACCAGTGGATCCACTGAGGTTCACACTGTGAGGTGGCAGGGTAGCAGAGATAGAGTGCAGTAGAGGGAATGACAGAGCAGAAGCAGTGGAGCAGATCAGTAGGTGAACCTCCATGTCCTCACACCACCTGTGAGAACAGAGCCATGTGGACACTGGTGCTATAAGGGAAGCGTGTTTGTAACAGAGTATCATGGATGAACTGGTGTCACACTAGTTTGGAAATGATTTTTGATGGTGACCATATTGAAGGTGTTCTCACTGTCTGTAGTTAATAGGAACAAATTCAATAAGATTGTTAATATGTCTAGCAAGATTGGAGTTCAACAACAACACAGTATGACACTGCTTCATGAGACACTCTCTGTGGTGAATATGAGCTGTTACCATCAGGATGGAGGTCCAGGGTACCGCCTTTGTGGACTTCCAATGCCCTTAGATCTGTTATACCTTCTGGTATAGTTCTGTCAATGAAACTTTGAAGATATGAGGTGTGTCTTGGTTGTTAAATGTCTTTATTTGTCTTTTCTATTGTGGTTATTTTTGCCTGACAGTTTCCACAGACACAAAGACAATTTCCTAAAGGATAATAAACCAAACTAACTATCGTGTGTATTGGGATTACAAGATCAGGATTCCTATAGTGAATATACTGCAGTGATTTCCAACATCCTCAACCTTAAACTCTGCTCTTCTCAAACTCAGAGATGCATTGAACATGGCTGTGGAGTGCACATGTAGGTTAGTGCATTAACTTTTCATAAGGTGATCAAATATAGAAAAGGAACACAACATTACTTCCTTTCTCCTCCACATGACAGTGACTATATTCTCAATGAACTGAATAACATCATATTTTTTTTATTTTAACATTATATTTATACAAAGTCTGGTATCTATGTTTCTGGTGTATATGTAATTATGGGGTTTGTGGAGCAGAAGGATGATGTAGGCAGGAAAGAGACAATGAAGACGGAGAGAGAAATACAATAAACAACAAGACAGAAACAAACATAGAGACAGACAAAAAGCAGGGATAGAAGAAAGTCTTCTACAGAGACAGATAAAGAGACAGTAGTTAAATCTATGAGTTCTTTATGAGAACTAACCCTGATCTTCTCGGCCTTATAAAATCCTCCTCTTCCCCATCTCCTCCTCCTCTGTACAGGCATTAAGATACCTGTATTATACCAACTAAAGAGGATTTTGTTCAGGGATATTGGCTTAGGTTTAATTGAAGATGGTGCAATTAAAGCTTTCTTGGAGCGGTGAGGGAAACGATCATGGATTTTGTGAAGAAATGAAATATATATTGCGATGAAAGTTGAGAATATGGGATACAGGGTGAAAAAAAAATGAGATGGATTAATCTATATCATCAAAATACATGTGCATGTGTGTGTGTTTGCTTCACCTTGGAGCAGAAGCAGGCTGAACAATCAGATATTTGATCTGGGCTTAGAAGGAAGATTTAATCCCCGGAACGGTGAAAAGGTTTTCTCCCAAGTTGCATTTATGCAATTTTCCCTTCTAGTGCAATTCTATAGAAATGTATCACTGCAATTTCAACACCCGGCCTGGGATTAGTGTGTGTTGGTATCTATTTGTGAGCATTTGTGCGTTGTTTGTGTGTGTGCGTTTGTGTGTTCATGTGTGTGTGGTCTGGAAATCGGTCTGGTCTGGTTTGCGAGTGTGAGTAAAGCGGCAAATACCTCAAAGCAACTGTCAACCCAAAGTGTGAGAGGGTGCTTTAGAAAAGGATGGAAAAGTGAAATTCCTTCTTTATGTATAACTCCTTAGGGCAGATGGTACACAAACAGAAAGACACAAGACACACTGAAGTGCACAAGACATGAAGGGGAATGACACAACATTACAGGGCATGACATAAAGAATAACGTATAGAGAGGTGGGGTATACCCTGGACTGGTCACCAGTCAATCACAGGGCTGACACACAAAGACAGACACACACACACACACACACACACACACACACACACACACACACACACACACACACACAGGGACAATGTAAAGGAGCCAGTTAACCTAATGTGCATGTTTTTGTGACTGTGGGAGGAAGCCGGAGGACCCGGAGAGAACCCACCTAGAACATCACATACAAACTTGTATATGATGAACATCAATCATATATATTTGCTTGCCTTAATTAGCTTGTTTGGACTGTCTGTATGTCCCTCTTCAAACAATGGGGCACCACTATGTTTTTTTTTTTTTGTTTTTAATTTCCTTTCCCTGTCAGCTGCCTTCTCCTCATTCACTGCATGTGAAAACTGCCTGGACTGCCTGGTTAAAGGGATGGATACAGTTCACAAACCCTCTGATCCCATCTGATCCTCCTGATTAAAGGGGAGTGTAAATACCTCTCTGGCCAAATATTGATATCAATTCAGTGAGAGGTGCCATCTTGTTGCTTCATCTGAGCCAACACTGTGTGTGTGTGTGTGTGTGTGTGTGTGTGTGTGTGTGTGTGTGTGTGTGTGTGTGTATGTGTGTATGTGTACTTGTCAATATCTATTCATGTCTTGCCATAAGACAGGCCCATAGGCAATGACAGTGCAGACTCATCTCATCTCCTCCACCTCTGGTCTCCTGAGTCTGCATTTTCATCATTTAAATGATGGTGCATGTGTGTGTTTGTGTATGTGTGTGTGTATGTGTGGGGGCGGGCATGCGTGTGTGTATTTTGGTCTGCCTCTGTGACTCTGTGAATGTGTTTATGCATAAAACATGTTGATGTGTCTGATTTTGGAGCTCCAAAATGACTAGGTGGCCAGACTGCTATCAGATGTAGTCAGTCCCTGCCTGAGCTGGGTAAATAAGAGGCAATGAAGGAGCCAAGTCTAAATTCTCTGGTGGCCTCACAGCGCTGGCCTCAGCTTAAGCATCTCGCCAGCCAACATATCCACATCATAATGAGTCTGGATCTCCCCGGAGTATTGGTATAACTCTAAACACTCGGTGTAACCTATCAGCATGTGTATTTTTGTGTGTGCGCGCACTTGTGAATGAGGTTCCTCTCCCAAGAGCACTTGGGTAAATCTAAATGCAGCTCATTGGCATAAGAGGATTTGACTTTTTCGTTGTCGTGGTAATGAGCTGTGATAAACACCAGCAGATAAGTTGCATGTTACACACACACATTCGCACACAAATGATGGAAAAGCACAGGATTTACATTGTCATTGTTACCATGGAGATTTCCCATGAGCCTTTATAACTGGTGCAGGTCATGCACAGCCCTGTTTACTGTCCCTCTGGGTAGCAGGGGAAAAAAAGTTTGAATACCTAATAGCTCAAACAGCTGCTTGTGGTTAAAATTTGTATATGTATATATGTTTGAATTCATTGTTTTACAAATGAAATTCACAATATGATTCCATGTAGAGGAAAAAGCCTCACTATCACAGCACAACTTTTGGCAATGTACTTTAGGTTTTAATTCAATCATTTAACTAAATTATTTTGAAGTGGTGCCACCCTATAGGGCCAGCCTGAATGTGTGCTAAACCACTGGCTTATAGACTATTCTGCTTTTATTGTGACGTGGTCCAGGCACGGGAAGTCAACAGATTATCAACATGCTCAAAATCTCAAAATGTTCTAATGTGTCTGTGTTGCTGGAATGGAGCTCTCCGTGGTGCTGAATGTGGAGCTGAGAGCAGCAACTCTGTAATCTTAGACACAGTATTTGCACATATTCTTTGATATATATATATACTCATACATACATATATATATCTAATCCGTGCCCACAGATTAGAAAGCCGTGTGCACAGATTTGCAAACCATGCACAGACTTCCTTCTTGAGGTTTTGCAGTGAAAAGCACAATAAATACAACATTACGCTGTGAAACTTTTAACACAAAAATACAAAACAGTATTACATCTACCCTTAAATCCAAATACTTTGGACTCACTTGGTGGACGTGGCTCCATAAAGTGGTCCAAATCTTTGTTCTCTGAAGAAAGGAGTTAGCAAATCTATGTGATCTGTGCCCACCGATTACAAACCTGGATTTGTAAACCAAGAGTACAGTTATACACATGGCTCTTTTTTTTCTCAGCTGGCCCAAGGGAGGCTCCGTTTTTCCACTTTCTGGCTCACTGTAGCACTTTTTCACCAAGCCATTAAGCTGCAAGAGTTTTTGATCTCAGCTACAACATTTTTACATCATGTCGCAAGACAAGAGAACTTATTCTCTTAGAACAGTGTCTCCTCTGTTATGAGTACTTACCACTACTGGCAGCTTTTAGATGATTTCATAATTTATCAATGACAATTTTGATAATTTTCATGGTGAATACTAATATTTGTGAAAGTATTTTGACTTCAATACAGCTGGTTAAAAACAGGCATGTATAATCACTGGATTTGCCAATAAAGCCACATGCACAAGTCTGCCTTTGAAGAGTCTCAGTGCTGCAGCCATGTCCTCACATTTACTAACCAGTCACCTCCACCTGTTCTCTCTGATGCTCTTGATGATCAGATCAGTGTTGTACAAGGAGACTACCATTATTATCATCTCCTGAATGATTTACAGCCGCTCTTCTGCAATCAAATACCTCCCAGTCATGCTCAGTCACGACCATAATCTGTGCTTATCAGTAATCATATCAGTGTTTGTGAATATTTATATGCATTTATCAATATGCAGCAATACCTGTACATTAAGTTCCATGGCAGTTTGTAGTACTTGTGTGTGTGTGTGCGTGTGTGACCAGGGAGCATATCAGCTTATGATGCAAAATAAACCATGGCTGTCCCCTAGCACCAAAGTGTTAATAATGGAATAAGTAGCTTTCTTTCTGTTATGAATTAATAAAAGAGATTATGTACACACCACATCTACTGGGACAAATGAATAAGCACAGAATAAAAGTGTGTGTGCGTGTGCAACATACAGACTGTATGTGTGTGTTTATGCATGTGTGCGCGGTGAAGTATCCTTCTGTGAGAACAGGTACAGTGATTGGGTGTTTCTGTGTGTTTGTATGCTAGTTTGTGTATATTTGCGTTTGTTGGGACATTTGAGTCATCTACACACATTATGCAGAATTTGAGGGCTGTGGGCTGCAGATCAAAGATTTCAGATAAGAGGAGTAGTTGAAATTGACTGCACATGTTTCACTGGAATATGAAACATGAAACTAAACATTTGATGAGAGGCAGGAGTTGTGGCAGTCTGCTTCCCAGTACCCCTCGGTCCCTGTCTCCAGTCCCTCTTCTCTTTGTCTCTTTCACTTTACCTGCCTTCCTCTACCTGTCCACCACATGCCCTAGGACTTTCCCTCCTTCTCTCATCACCTGACTACCCCACCCATCCACACACCTCTCATCACCCCTGCAGTTACCTGAGCTCAAACCACCTGCACCATATTGCTCTCTATCTTGCTCTACTTACACCAGTTCACTTCCTTTGTTCCTTGCTAGATTGCTTGCTTGAGTCTCCAAGTGCTTTCCCATGTGCCTGCTACCTGCTTGTAGTTACCTGTTGTCTGTGCCTGCCAGTCTGCTTGTTCTTCCAGCTGCCTGTAAGCGAGGTTTTCCGCAGCTTACTCATTAACGTTCCTTCACTGCATTTACCTGCCTGAGTGTCTGCGTTTGGGTCCTCATTGCTCTGAACACCCACTGTGCCATAATAAAAGCTTCCTGCTAATATGCTATGGGTCTGTGTGTCTGTACATGCTAATCAGCCAGGACATCATATATTTAACAGTTTCCCTTGGTCATTGTGATGTGGCAAGGCCATGTCAGACGTAATTTATAGTAAACTGCACTATCAACATCAAATGAACCCTCTCTACAGCTGACTGGATGACAGATTGTTGGGGAACCATTTCTCTTTGCGTGGCTGATTATGCTGAGGTTGAACTAATAGTGACTGTTGATTAAAGTCTTAAAGATCCAATCAGTAGCATGTAATGTGATGCATAATCCTCCAAAAAGCTAATACTGTCACCTGACAGCATTTTTCAGTTTACACCTCCCTCAACAAACCTGTTGTTTGAACAGTTACACGGTTAAATTGACTTTTCAGTTTTCATCCATCATAGGCAGAGACACTGAATGTGTGGGGGTGGTGGTTATGCTATGTATGAAGAAAGGGGGTTAGGCCAGAGGAGGGGAGACCTGAGGGGAAAAGAGGCTGGATGGAGCAAAATGAAGGGGGGCAGTTAGCATTTCATTATAAGCATTGGACCTGAATAATAATGTTGATGGAAAGAAAAGAGTAAATATTACACGTCTGTGTCACTGCATTCATCTAGGTATTAAAAGTAAAACTGAAATTATTCTCTGGACTGACATAGAAAAAGTTTCCTGTCTTCAAATTAATTGATTGTAAAGTATACCGACATCCACACCCCATTTGGCATAGAAAACTACCTTTTTATTCATTTGTCTATAATAATTCTTGGGTCCATTCCATATTCTTGGAAATCATTGTATATTCAGATCTTTTAAACATTGTTTACATTGTTGCTGCACCACCAGAAGCACCGTATGGTAATCTGCTAAAAACAAAATCAATTCTCAGAAATGTAAAATATCTTAATGGTCCTTTTAGATAAGCTCAGCTATACCACACAAGATTCCACCACTCCTAATGATGTTTCTTATCTTATTGTGTGTGTGTGTGTGTGTGTGCGTGTGCGTGCCTGCATGTGTGTGTGTGCAGTAATGATGTGCCTTTATCTCCTCTCTCCACAGCCCATTAATCCTGAGTGTGGGACAAGCAGTCATTGCATATTTAACCCAGGTCACTTACTGTGGGTGGCAGATAGGTGCAGTCACTAACAGCGTGTGTGTGTGTGCACGTCACTATGTCCGAGACAGCATCCATGTGCACACACGTTTAAATGTGTGTGCAGATGAATAGGACTGCAGAAATTCGCTCTAACTTCCACACATAAAGTATTTATGTGTTTAACTCTCAACAACTCCTAACAACTGTGTGTGGATATGATATGTAAAACCTGACCTTAAGATAAAACCCTCAGCTTAAGCTTTCCTAATATTATCCCCCACCCCCCCTGCAGTAGCTGCTAGATAAATTTCAGCCTCAGAGAACAGGTGAGGCTCAAGGAGGCAAATTATGCATTTGGGACTTCACCAACCCTCTCAATACCCTCCATCCTTTTACTCTAAGTTGGTCGACTAAGAATAAGAATAACTCCTTACACTATATTTTTTTTCTTTAATCCAAGTGCCACTCATACTGTCGCGACATCTGCTGTATTTCATGTGTGTAGTGCTAATCGGCAGTTCCCATCAAGGATTACTCCAAGCATGTAAAATTCCTATGGATTTCCTGACATTTTCCCCGTCTTCTTGTCAGCCTTCCCATACTATTTCTTCCAGACGACTGGACTTAGCCGATCTGGGATTAAACACCGGATTTCTGTGGTAAAGTGACGGCATTAGAATTCAAAGACTTACAACTTTTTCTTATTTCTTTTCTTTTTTTTTTTGTTTTGCAGATGTGTTACCCTGCAACCTGATAAACTGAAGAATCCATTTAAAATGTATTGGCCTTTATTTATCTCTCTACGTGCTTTTACCCTGTTTCTCAGACCTACTTCATGCATTGTTTTCAGCACACCTTTGTGTCTCTGTGCACGTTTGTGAATATGACAGTGTTTGTGTGTGTACAGCTCAAGGGCTAGAGGATCATCTAATATGTTTAGCTACCAAGGGAAATAAAGAGCTAATACTGGGGGTCAGAGTAATTGCCTGAAAACAGCCTCTCACTTCTCTATTTTCATTTAAGCCATTGATGAACACACACAAACATAAACACACATGAGAGTATGCGCACAAAAACAATCAAACACAACAAGATGGACAGAGCAGTCTCCCTGTATTCAGTATGCTGGTTATATCTGAGTGTGTCCTTCTAAATCCCCACTGGTAGTGCTTATGTCCCTCTGGCATGGCATCAGCCAACACACCCACTAATGAACACACACACACTACACACACACACACAGCCATCCTCCAGTCCCCAAACGGGCTCAAAGTCAGTGAATCATCATTGCATTTAGGGCTACCTAAGGCAAGCCTGGGGTTAGCGTACAGCTAGCTCAGCCATGAAGTGACAGTAATTGCAGAATGATTTTTTGTTCTCCTTTTTGGTGCCTGTGTTATAAATGAAGGCAGTGACCCTGCATCTGTCATATCACATTTAGAGCAGCTAGGTAGAAAGACAGCTCAGGGAACACGAGGCCTCCGGACAGACCAACGAATAACCACACCCTTACGGCTTGTGTGTGTCAGTATGTGAGGATGTCAATACATGTTTGTACCAGGGCACATACATACAAGTACATTGTTATATGTGCATATATGTGCGACTCTAGGGATGACAATGTTGGTTGCTTGGCTGCTTGGTCAGTTTGGGACTATATATAACAAACCTTAGCCTCATATAAAGAGATTTATCAGATTTAGCTACTGGCTAATCTTTAGGTCGGGGTATAAATGCTGTCAGTGCTCACGAGAGTAGGAATCTACTCTGGAATCTAACCGTGGCCGTGTGTGCATGCATGTGCCTACATGCTGTGTGTCTTATCCCCCAAAGAGAGCAGGAGCCAGTATCAGGCTGGCCGCTTCACTGGGAGTGTCACTGACTATCTGTTTCTCCACCAAACCTCACAGCCAGGAGACAGGAGAGAGGAGATTTACTATACTGGAGAGAGAGGCGGGGGGTGACAGAGGGAAGAGAAAGAAACAAGACACGAGTGCTGCTGGAGTGATGAGAGCTTGAAGGCAAGAGAGAGCATGATAATGGGGCTCTGACCCCTTTTTATCTATGAATATACAGCATTGTTTTTATTCAGTTAGATATGTGGTTATGTAGTGTGAATTTCTCAGGGTCTTCTGTGTGTATTTAGGTTTAAGGATGGACTCACACACACTCAGAGTAATGAGAACCTGTCGCCTTATCTCTGTGTTGTCTGTCAACATGTTCATTGATCTCATCACAGTGCACAGAGAGCTGGGAGGCATGTGAGTGTGTGTTTCTTTGTACTGTGTATTTGCTTTTGCATGTGGATGTGTGTGAATGCGAGTGTTTAGGAGCTTGTGTGCGGTGCACATTCTTCATGTACTTGTGTGTTTCTGTGTGAAAGCACATTTTTGTTGTGAATGCGTGTGTGTGCGCGTGTGTGCGTGCCTGCGTGCCTGCGTGTTTCTGTTTGACTGACAGCTTAAATGAGAACAGGACAGAGGGTATAGACAGTTAATGGACCTCTGCAGACGTTTCTAGTCTTTCATAATGAACCTAAAGCAACACAAACTGAGAATATTAATAGCTACATTAATAACTAGGTTTGATCTATAATAATCTTGTTTTCTTTTGATTTTTTCTCAGAACAATGTTTGATACATTTCAGTTTCTTCTTAAGTTTCCACAGTTATGCTCAGCCTGTAATAGGAACAACAAAGGCATTTACATGCCAGCTAGCTTTTTATGAAATGAATGAAAGAAATCACCCACTGGCTATCTAAATGTCAGGATTAAAAATTCCAAATGATTTCATTTTCTTAACAAGCTGTTAAGCACCCTGATTTTTATAATTTGCCTGAGAAACCAACTTCAGTTTAATTTTTTTTTTGCAATGGTGTGCACTCTTGGCAAAATTCAATCTCAATATTTGCTGAACATGAATTTGATACACAAAACATTCTGGTACGACCATGGGGCCTTGGAAATAAAGCGATCTTTTGTGATGGAGGGTTGAAAAGCAGCTTTCCACTTGAATCTGTCATACTACTTAAATCAAAAAGGTGAAAACGTGGTTAGAGGCCAGTGTCCCACCCTTTTTCTGGGGGGGTGGGGGCTTGTATCACGTATCACAGTAACTGGGTGTATTGCTGTTCACCTCCTTCTCTCCGTTTGAAGTCAATAAACTATGAAGGATGACTCGTTTGAAGCTAATGCTGTTTTGAATGTACCCCATTTGAATCTAATGTGTTTCAAAGCATGTCCTTTGAAGTCGATAGTTGTCCCCCTCCGAGGCCACACTTCTCAGAGGCAGTCCTCTCTGAAGTCAATGCGTGTCCCATTTGGAAGTCAATGCTTGTTAAAGCATGGATAGTAAAGGAGCGTGGAATGCATGGCTGAATAATAGCCTTTTGGTTGGTTGCTTCCTAAACACTGGTTACTGACTGCCCTTTTAGTTGTGTTCAGGTAGGAGTCATTTCCTTTTCTTAATATCTTAGCCTTGTTATTGAGTTCATGGTTAAGCTAATTAGATATTCGTGTGTCTGCGTTTGTATGTTCAACAGCCTGAACCCCATGAATCCGTCTGTTAGAAGATATTTGCAGGTAGCTTCAGTCCGTCAGCTGTTGATTTTATTAGTGTTACAGTGTTACATACAATGTATTGTGTGTAGTGTATTTTCATAAAAACTAATGACTGAGTAGACAAGAGATAATAGACAAAACAATAGCTAATAATGGTGATTTAAAACTCAGCAAGGCTGTATCTGCTTAATGAGTACACACATACACAGCACAGGTGCAATTAATGACCCAATCCACACAGGTGTGACTCCTAAAACTAATGAGCGCAACGAACGTAACCAAAAATGAAATGTCAAGACATTTAACTAAAAAACCACAAAGTCACCGCGTAAATTATTTCATGCACATGTGTATTTTGGTTTCCTGTGATAAAATACTTGACATTATCGTGTGTGTATTTGTTTCTCGGTTGCTTACTTCTATGTATGCAATACTTAATACTCAAAATCAGAGGGCTTTTTTGGTGTGTGTGTGTGTGTGTGTGTGTGTGTGTGTGTGTGTGTGTGTGTGTGTGTGTGTGCGCGCGCTTTTTCTGTTTTTTTTTCGATAGAGAACCCCCTCTCTCTCCAAAAATATTTT
>JBBMJY010000026.1:16109212-16137778 GCA_037833715.1 Toxotes lorentzi | reverse complement strand
TGTGTATTTGTTTCTCGGTTGCTTACTTCTATATATGCAATACGTGATACTCAAACTCAGAGGGCTTTTTTGGTGTGTGTGTGTGTGTGTGTGTGTGTGTGTGTGTGTGTGTGTGTGTGTGTGTGTGTGTGCCCGCAATTATTCTGTGTTTTCTTTGATAAAGAAATCAAACTGGCTCTGAAAAAATGTTTTTTCATACCAAACATTAGACTTGTTATGAAAAGGCTCTTAGCACTAGTTAGATAAAACAACTCAGACGTGTGATTTGATATTGAGCTACTTGATTTCAAGGTCATGAGTTACTGCTGTATCAAAGCAGGGAGGTTTAATAAGGAGCAGAACTTCAACTTTGATCCCACCGCACCGCACCCCTCTCTCTTTTCCGGTGCTATGTTTATTCCAATTTATTCAATTTTCCAAATAACATTTTTATTCAATACTTTTTGGGTTAAATAATTTTTCACATTTTGAATTGCAGGTGCTGCATTTTCCAACAAACGTATAAAGATTCAATAAATCATAAACCTAATAATCTTTCTTTTTTTTCTTTTTTCCAAAAGGCTCTATGTTTGTATGTAGTCTTTGTCTTTATTGAGAGGATGGCGAGTCTTGTCATTGCAGGCCCTGCGATGAAATATGCAAGAGACCCGTGTACATTGTATGGTTGATATGTAAAACAACTCTCTTGCCCCTTAAGTACAGTTTAGGGTTCTGTTGCATTGTGTGCTCTGCATATGTTTGCTGTGTTGGGGTGAGCTGGTGCAAACCAGTTCCAAAACTGTTCCACCGTTATATTATTTGTGATTTTCTCAAGAAGGAGGGTAAAATATGTTTTCTTTAGAATCACTTTCTTCCTTCCCGACAGGTGCACTCTGCTCTTTTTGTGCTGTATGAGTCACACGCTCATAGACTTATGCATGTCAACATACCAGACAACCTCAGGGGACGCATCAGCATAGTTCTGATATTAAGTAGAGTGTTTTTGCCAGTGAGACTTTTGAAGAATGTACTCGGGTAATTGCTGATTTCTTAATGAAGCCCCCAATTCGTTTGCACACAGCTGTAATAGTGATCAGAGCAGGAAGCAGAGCAGACAATCAAAGGTAAAAAGAGAGGCAAGCGACAAAAAATAGATATGAAGAATATATCCTATGAAGTTTTTGGATGTTTTTTTTTCTTTTCTCTGTCTCTCTTCCTCACTCACACACCTTCTGTCACACCCCTACACAGAGACACAAAGTCTTTTTGGCCTTTGATTACACTCACTGGGACCTGCATATCTGTTCTGACATGAGGGTATTGTGAGGACAAGGTGGTTAAAAGATAGCGGAGAGAAAGGGAGGGGAACAAACAGCCAGACAGACAAAGACAGACAGACAGGCAGAGTGAAAGAGAGACAGAAGCGCTGGAACAAATTGTAGTGCAGAAAGGTATGCCTTATCTTTCCACATCTTCACCATAGCTGCATCATAGGAAAGGCAGCAAAAAAAGACCAAAAAAAAAAAAAATGTTTTCCCAAGGCAGTTTTCCTGGATGCTTCAGAGCAAATGTTATTTTCTAAACAAGAACAAGTGAATTAAAGGGGGAAAAAGACAACAGTAGCATCCTTCCTGTAAACAGTCATCTGTTCCTGTGTCCCAGCAGAGCGGAGCCTTGCACCTCCCTCGTGCCTTCTTTGACGGTGACCATTTGATAAGAAACAAATCTCTGTCTCTGTTTCTTGTCTTTCTCCTGCTACCTTCCACACAGCAGCATGAATAAACAAAACAGTAGCTCTGTAGCTGCTCCACGTTTGCACCACCTTGACTTATCGGTAACATATACTTTTGAATGTCATCTAATTCACAGTAAAGAAACATATAGAGAAAACAGCTGACTTTCTCCTGTTTGTTATATGTACTACAGGAATAGTATTCTATAGTCATGAACATAAACATAAATAGTATTCAGCGCCAGATCCGTTCTGAAATTCCGGCATTGTCTGGCCAACAGCTGTTACCTAGCAGAGAGGCCAGTAATTATGAGCAAGTGCTTGCTGCTTCTTATCAATAGCTGTAATTATAGGGGAAAGTCTTGAGTTGCGATATGTGGAAATCACTCGTCTGGTCTAAACACTGATACTCTCTGCATCTCTGTTACCAAGCCTCACACATCAGGCGATGCCTATATAGCGCCTTCTCACTGTGGCAGGTTTTGTGAGCTGAGGTTTCTGATTGTAAGTGCTACAGTGACAGATCAATTAGAAACAGCAGTTAAATGACTTTCTGGCTTGGCAGTATAATAAGCTAATAAACACATCTCTCACTTTAAGTGTTGAGTCTTGACCTTAAGTCTTAGCCAGAGGGGAGAAATCCCACTGTCCTCTCAACATATTATTTCACTGACCATACAATGATGTTTGTTAGCGTGCTTGAACATAAGAGTAAACACAGTAAATTTATCAAATCTTTGAAATAGTGCTCAGGGTCTGATACAAAAACCTTAGTTAGCATCAGTGATGAATTGAGCTGTTTGACACTGCTGAGGTCTGCTTGTTTGTGTTTTTACTCTGCTTAATAAGCTCTGTAGTGATCAAGACTGTGTCATCAGCAGTTTGCAGTGCAACACAGAAATCAATACATACAGTGGCTAAAAGTGAAGTTACAATAGAGCTTGTGCCATAGAGCAGTTTGTATTCATATCTTAACTGTGCCAGATGGAGACTGAGATAGCATGACAGTGATGAATAGTGTGACTAGTCTCACAAACTACCTGACAAATTTCCATTATTTGTGGTGATGCCTCAGAAACTCTCCTTCACCGTTACTCATTAGTGTGTTAGTGTGGGGCACATTGTTGTCGTAGCAGCGGGGGCATATTTAGACGGAACACATTTATGGGCACATTTATGGCTTTTTCTCTCCTTTAACAGTTTGTTTGAGCATAGCAGGTGCACAGGTTGGGTTGAAGAAGTGGAGCATGCCTTTCCCTAAACTGGAAAATGGCATCTCACTTAATGTATTGATATCAGTTGATATTAAAGTAGTACTTCAGCTGAATTACTGGCAGCTGATGTTGAAGACGAACTTCCGTCTGCTGCTCTGTGTTCAGTGGAGTGCCGTTATCAGCAGGCACAACTGTTTGGAAGTCAAAGGTTCCCATGGGCTGTTAAATCAAGAGCACCCAGCTGTCTGAGGACCTAAAGGAACACTTAAGGTCCTCAGACAAGCCAAACGCATGTGTGTGTGTGCATTTCACACACACATGCGTTTGGCGGCACCTTTAAATTCCACTTTTTCCGTGAACAGGAAATGTGGCTTGCTGAAGAATATGGTATCGTACATATTCACGATGATCAAAATCCAGATGCATGTAGAATATTTTGTAAATACTCAGTGGTTTTTATTTACCTTAACTGAAGTGAGGCCTGCCCCCCGGTTAGCTCAGTCGGTAGAGCATGAGACTCAGTCTCTCGGGGTTGTGGGTTTGAGCCTCACTCCGGGCGGAACTGCCTCCCATGGGCCCATCACCTGTGGGAGGTGCTGTAGGACTTTGGTGCATTGTGGACTGGGTGGCAGTCGCCCCTGTGACCTGGGCCTAGAGCCAGATAAGCAGCAGATGATGACATGAAGTGAGGCCTTTGTTTGGAACATGCTTTTACTTTGAATTCCTGATATACAGCACATTCCAACATATTTCATTATTTCCATAGAAAACCTTTAATGTGCACACAGTACTCATAGCTGCTGTAACAAGCTAACTGTTGACTGGTTCATTGGTTAAAGACTTGGTTAAAGGAAGACACACAGTTTTATTCATGTGGCTCGGGTCATCAGTTCAACTGGTGATGAAAACATAATAATTACTGTGATCTCTGAATGTGGCAACACTGCCAAAAACAGATTCATCTGCATCAAGTCTGGCATTGTCAATGGATGGGTTTCCATTATACAGAGTAAAGCCTGACCCATTTTGATCCTAATTAATTAGGTGTCATATACCACTATATACATAGACTGTGCTGGCAGAAATTCCAAATTAATCCATCCATTTGACTAATTACACATTAAATCCCCGACAGGTTTTGCCTCTTTATCCAAAATGAAGGCTGCACTGTATGAATACAGCCTGACAAGAGGAAACAAGAGAAATCAGGGGAAAGTTTTCTCTCCCTCTCTTTGTCTCTGCCTCTCTCTTTTTCTCCTTGACTCCCTCTTTCTCTAGTAGAACTTGAGGAACTTGCAACAGATTGTGTATCTTGAGTATGTGAGTGTGTGTGTGTGTCCGTGTGTGTTCTGGCTGGTAGACCATTCGACAGAGGTTGTGTGTAATCCCTATTGTTGCTGAAATGCCACCGCTGTTATTAGGGAAGATTTATGTGCTGTGCCCAGGGATGGAGTCAGAATGCCAGCTCGTGTTTGTGTGTGTGCGTCCGTTATTAATACATTGCACTGGGGGATAGAGTCACATTGCCAGAATGCATCCATGTTTATGAGTCATTGTCAGATGTAGCAAACATTTTTATACCAATAATTGATTTATGGATAGTATATGGTCAGTTTATTCTTTTGGTCTTGGTGGTGTACATGCTCAACACACACACAATAATTGAATGGATGGCACAAAAGATGTATATGATAAATATGATATGCTGGAACTTATATAATGAGAGGAGGACCACTTTATTCTCTCCGAGTTTGTAATATGCACTCATTAAGTTTTGTATGACAGATGCTAAAAATATGTTTGTGCTGAAAATACCAGAATGCTAACAAAACCATTACCATGCTGCTGGAATAAAGGGTTTAAAAGGTGCATATAGGAAGAGGCCACTGGAACTAGACAGCTCAGTTTTAGCCAACACTCAAACATTTCTTTACATCCGCTAGTATTAGTTACTGACTTGGTACATACGAGATGACTCATTATGACGCATGAACTCCCTCTAACTACAGTTCCTGGCTCCTGTGTCTTCATACTGCATGTTTCCACTGACATGGCTCACATTTGGCCCTTTGTTGGCAGGTCAAGAGCTTTTTACTGATTGCTTCCACACTTGTTGCAGTAAAAGACCAGAAATGATAAACAAAAATATGAACGGCTGAAGGAGGAGATGTGAGGTTTTTTTTTTGGCAGTACAGCTGTAAGCTACAGTTTGTTTACCTTCAACACAAGATGGAGGTGAGGTGTGACTGGTTGCACTAACCTGATGTTTTACTCCTTGAGCACCACTGTTCATTCACATGACATTTGTCCTCTGTGTTGCCTGCAGATATGTTATGATACTGAATATTTCTTGTGCATTTTTAAAAAAAAAAATAAAATTTTATCATAAAAAGTTTTGGATTAAAAAACAAATCTGTGGATTGCACAGAGAATAATTTACTGGACCTGTCCTTTGATTTTAGCTTTTCTTGACCTCAATAATACTCACACAAATAAATAAAAACAAATAGAAACCAACACTGTGATTTACAGCTGATGAATGGCAAAGAATGGCATCAGTGTGTGTGTGTGTGTGTGTGTGTGTGTGTGTGTGTGTGTGTGTGTGTGTGTCTGCGCACGTTTGTGTTTTTTTCTGAGAAATGGTTTCCACCTTCATCTGAGATGGTTCAGTTGGGTTCTAGTCATTTTAATGTGTGTTAAGTCTGGCTGTCATCACAGCATGATGCACACATATGCAAATAAACACAATCATAGGTGCTCATAATATCATAAGAACACAAGGACACACACACACATGCACATACACACCCATATGTAAGACTGATTACTTTTAATCATGAATCAAACATGAAAAACTGAATATGAATAGTAGGATGTCGGTAGAAGGACGCACGAGGACAGGGTCACTCTGTCCTCTCCACAAGGTCTTTTTATATGTACGAGAGCCCTTCTTTGAACCACGTATGGCACTTGTCATTCATCTTATTTGTTCCTTCTGGCGGTGTGTGTTTGTACGAGTGAGTCTGCCTGAGTGTGTCTGCCCTTGTATGTTAATGTGCATCTGAATCATGTGTGTGTGTGTGTGTGTGTGTGTCTGAGTGACTGTTCAAGTGGCTGTCAGGTCATATATGCAGTTCACTGAAGGATGGCACTAATGAGTAAGCAGCACCAATGTCATCTTGAAACCTTCAAGAGGGGAGAGGATGAGAGAGGAGCGAGATGAGGAGAAATGACGCAAAAAGGAAATGAGAGGGCTAACAAGAGAGGAGAGGAAAGGAGGATGATAAGAGGAGAAGGGACTGGAAGATGAAATGGGACAAAAGGAGGTATCAGTGATTTCTACAAACTACTGGCCGGAAGGAATACTCATCTATAGTCTGCTTGTCAGTCAACTCTTTTTTTCCTTTTACCTTTTGCCTTCATGTTTTGAATCCCATTTTGACCTTTTGTGTCGTTTTCCAGCCTCTGCCTTTCTCCCTCCTTCCCTCTCTCCCTCCTTCCATTACTCAGCCAAGCTTTTCTTCTCCTAGGCAGCCATGTCACATTTGTTATCCTTACAGTTCTTGAATCCTTTGCTCTTCCTGCTCTCCGTCGCCTGTTTTCTCCTCCCTCTCCCCCTCCTCATCCTTCTTCTCAGCATCATCTCTGCTGTGCAGCATCGATACAGCTGTCTGCTGCATCAAGGTTTCAGCTGGTTGAGCAGCTTCAGGCTTGTCAACAGAACAAGTAGGTCTTTATTTGACCAAATAATCCTTCATCTGACCCCTGGGTCTGACCACAGTTGTATTTTAATACCTATAGCAGACTTTTCTTTAGCTATTAAAGTAACCATAATTTCCAATGTGCAGTAATGAATATAAGCAAAGTGTCTTTTATGACTTCAGTCATAACTATTGGAATTACTTCAGCTTTAAAAGTAACTTTAGTCAAACTTTTTGAAAAGTAGTTTTTAAAAATGTTCTTTGCATATTCAAAACGAATTATTCAAAATTCTTTAAAATTCTTTAAAATCACAATTATATTTGCAGTTTTGTCTTTTGATAATTCTCTGATCTGATGAACACTTGACTGGTAACTTTGAAGGGACGCCAGGTTCATTTTAAATTAATTTTCTTACGTCTTTCTTCCTATAAAATCACCATTTTATTTTTAATTGCCCTCAATGTGTAACTATTTGGCTAATTAGGAACAACGATTAGTAACACGGCTGTAGTGGTCACTGCAACCTCAAAGCTCTGTTTGCATGTTCTCCTTGTGTCTTACATAGGTTTCCTGCGGGTGTTTTGGTTTCCTCCCACAGTCCAAAGGCATGCAAGTTAGGGGAGTTGAACACTTGCCCATAGGTGTGAATGTGAGAGACAGTGATTGTCTGTGTCATCTGTAGGGTCAGCCATGCCTCTTGTTCAGTGTTCAACTGCTCCAACCCGAGTGACCCTGCACGAGATAAGTGGATATAGATGCTGGATGGGTGTCAGATGATCAGCTGACAAGGTTCCCTCCCAGGCTGTTAATAACAAATGTGTCAAATCTGATTGTTTAGTATGTTCAAGTTGATCAGGTTGCTTACAGTTCAACAATAATCATTTCTTTTGTTCTTTTTTTTAATTTGTGTTTTATTCAGATTTCATGAGATCCATATAAGGACACACATAACTTGGTTGGCTAAACAAATATGGATATATATGAATTTACAAATATAAATAGTAGCATTTCCACACATTTTTAATACATATACATGAGTGTTAAGCTATAGGGGGAAGACATATAGGTCTCATATACACACAAAGATTGCACACTGCTTTATGTGTGAACAAATAATTCAGAAAAGAAATATAGTATTTGACCTGTAAGCCGTCATTTTGCACATCTGAAACAGAGGAATCAGTGAGGCTCAAACAGACAGGTCCATCTCTTTTATCTCCTCTTTGATGTCCCTCTTTCTCCCTCACTTTAATCTAACGCTTAGTTTTATTTTATCTTTCCAGAGTACATTTGTATGTATTCGTGTTTGTTTTAGGTCTGTCCACAGACTTTGCATAGAAAAGCAAGATTTGTGAGTTCAGTCTCCAAAGGGCTTTACACACACACACACACACACACACACACACACACACACACACACACACACACTGCATAAAATCTCATAGTATTTACTCACAGGTACAGTAGGTAAACAGAGTGAACTGTGGCGTCTGCGTCAGTAAGTTCCTTAAGGCTTTGTATCTAACTCATCATTTGAAGTAAAAAATCCACGATGGCCCCTGCTTTCATGACGAAAGGTCGTCTTCAGATCTAAGCACAGAATAACAGATGAGATAACGTATACATCCCTGCGTGGATACTGTACTCAGACACACAGGCAAACCAACACGTACTGTACAAACAAATTCACATACGAGGCGTGAGATCCCAGAGACATGCTTGCCAGTTTGCAGTTTCCATTTCTAGTCTTTGAAGTCAGCGTCCACTTTCATGACTGAGTGTCAGCTCTGTCACGCTGACAAACATGCAGCTTAGCGTTCTCTTAGAGGTAAGATGCCCATTAGATCTGAGGTAACTGTTGCTTTCACAACAGTGACAGTGTAACGGTACAGCCCGGAGTTGAACCACTTTCAACTTCAAGAGCTGCACGTTCCACGCCGATGCACACCTGAAGCTTGTGAGACGTGGTGGAAAAGCCTGGAACCACAGAAGTAGAGCAGACCTCTGAGTCAACACCTCAGCACATGAATCTGCTTAGTTTTAAGAGCCAGAACCAATTATCAAATAATTCTTACTATGGCTGAGACATGGGTGACATTGATTTCTTTCTTTTTTTTTTTTTTTTTTTGGGGAGCATGACAAAAGCGTTGTAATAAGCCATTTTGTCATATGAACTGTCTGACAATGTGGAGTTGCCCTCTCAGGTGCCCAGGTGGAGTCTTCAGGAGGCAGGACATGATGCAAAATGTACACTTCAGAAATTGCAGTGTTTTGTTTACATCACAAACAACCGGGTGTCTTTGCGTTCCATGAATTTGTTTGAGAGTTTCAGCATCGGCCCTTATGGACAGAGTTACACATTCTTGTTGGCATATTCGTGTAAATGACCCTTCATCTTCACCCTTTGTTTGTATTTTTCTGGTTGCATATTTTGCCAGTTAGACATGTTTTGCCAATAGAAACGTCAGTAACATGTCCACTCTCTTGCTGTGTCAGGACAGTGACCTGCTCTGTTGACACATGGGCTCAATCGGACATTGCACAGACTTTGTAATATTGAGCTGGTGGGGTGAAGTGTGTTTAATGTTCTGTCCAACTGATTTGGTCTCATACACAGCTCCTCCAGATGATGTCAGTGTATGCATGAACCTAATATTATTTTGTTTTTTTGTTTTGTTGCAGCCTTTAAGGAGAGAGTGGTTACACCTTTGTCATTCCTATTGGTTCATGAAGTGTGGTGACTTTAATTTCAGCACAGCTTTTTCCAACTTTGACCTGAGCCAAAGTTGAATTAGCCAGAGTAAACAGACACCTGGGTGAGTGTGCAGAGCCTAAAATGGAAGTAAACTCAAAGACACAGCTGAAATTTGAAATCTTATTTAAAATTAAAAAACTAAATTTTAATAAAAGTTGTGATAACTCTCACTTTAATGTCATGGTGACTCACAGTGTTATTTTCCTTAAAGTGACATTCACTGATTTCAACTCATTGGCAACTGTCTGTCTCACTGGCTGAAATGACTAATTTAGGCAGCGGCTTTCCACAGCTGGAGCCTATTAACATTAGTTCAGTGACTTTTTCAAAGCTACAAAATAAAACTCTTAGATGTTGCTTAACTCTGGAAGCCAGGGTTTGTAATCTCCATAAGATAGAGAGCCAATAATAGAGAAAAATTAATCTCAACAAATGAGTGTTACATGATCTCCAAATAAAAACAAGATCTGCAACTGTTAATCTGATTAATTAATTGATTGATTATTAATAAATATACAGTATATTGGCAGTAGAGTAGAGTTAGTGAATTTGAAGTTAATGTCATGAAATTACACATTTATGCACTGAAAAGCCAAATGTCCAGTTTTTCCACCAGCACTTAAACACAGCATACATTTGTGGAGCAGGGACCATGAAACAAAATCTCCACACACACAAATGTTACCTGATCCACGTGTGACAGGCAGTCCATTCTCACAGATTTAACAATCTGTAAATGAATGCCAAACAAATATTTCTAGTGATTCATAAGCACTGAAGCTTTCAAAAGTAAATTCTTTCACATTTAAGAACTTGAAGTAGATTATATAGGTTAAAACCTGAAATTTAGTCAAGTTGTACTGCATTTTGTTTGTAAAATTGTTTTCCATTTATTTCATTGTTTGGTATTTGCTTGTGGATCGGACAGCACATTTGTGAACACCATGAATGAGCCATAAATTGTCATTCACATTGATAGAGAAATTCTAGATTTATTACCATTATTGAGACTAATTTCTCTCCACAGTCCATCGTGTTGTTTTGATGTGGTGAGTCTTTCTTAATCAGCTGGCGTAATCTATCTGGCCACATATGTCATATTTTAGTTAGCAGTTGGGCATACTGACTGACACCTTACACTAGCAGGGACAGTAGTCAGGCAGCCAAATGAACATAACTGATGAATTAAGCAATTCACTGTACAAATTGTACGTCGTAGGCTGCAGAGTTAAACAACTATGATCTTGATAATGTAGTTGTCAAGGCATCAAGGTGTACGGTACAGTTTTAAAATGTACAAACCAACATACTTATTTTCAAAATGAATTTTCATCGAAGTAGCCTGGGTAGTTTCCCTGTTGGAGATAGTCTGCAATTAGTTTTCAATTCCAGACTCCTCAGGATGTCAATACATAACTTTTGTGGCACAGCAGTAGGATAATACATCAAGCTGAATATCCAATACCCTCAAGTGTATAAATCAGTGGGGAAGTGTCTTGCTGAGGCATCCCTTTTTCAACCTATCAATTGTGGTTTCTTTCCCAACTTGATCTTTTCCCACTCCCCTCGTCTCTCCTCTCCTTTTGATCTCCCTCAGCTCCATTCGCAGCTCTTTCTCCAAACTAATTCCTCTAAGGATCTGTACCAGTGTTCAAGTAAATCGTGTTTTCTCACACTGTCTTTTTTCCCATGTCACTTGTTTTTTTTTTTTTTTTTTGCTCTCCACCTCCACTGCCACTTGCCTTTTCTCTTCTTTCAGCTCCATCCCTTTCTCCTGGTCCCCCTCACTCACCTCTCCAAATGACAGCCCACTCTCCCATGACAGCTCCAGGCCACTGTCATCCTTATGTGTGTGATTGTGTGTGTTGTATCTGTGTGCACTAACGCCCAAGTGGCTTCTCAGCTTCCAGTCAGAGTAACAGATTGGAGATTTTTTTTGGATTTATTTAGGCTCTTTCCTGGGATGTGTGTATGTGTGTGTCTGCATGTGTACAAACCTCTGAGTTTTTATTTATTTACAAATCATCCTCAAGGCTTTGTGGGTGCATTTGTGCATGCATGTGTGTGTTCAGATTTCTTACAGATAAGCATTGCGTGGCTGGGGTTGTATTACATCATTCGCCACAAGGCATAACATTTCCGCTCCTCTCCTCCTTTCTTCCTGCTCTCCTCCCTCTGCTTTTCATGCATTTCATGTCAGGGAACCTGGAGGTGGGCAACTACTTGCATCCATTCCAGTAAGTGGATTGTAAACTTTGCATATTATGAATTTAAGAGAAGACATTTATTTTTAAATGCCTTTCTTCTCACAATTGGCCGACAAACCTCTAAAGGTTATGTAAACTTTTGCATCAGATCATTAATGCAGTACACATACTGAACATGTGATACAAGTAGGCCTGACTGTTTATGACAAAAAGGAATAATGATGATAAAAAAAGAACCATTCATGCTGCTGCTCTTTAAAACCCAGGTAAGGTCCTAGGATCCAAACTAATGGCGTGATTTTCCAAAAGTCATTGGTAATGTTCAGTTGTTCTCATGAAAGTACCGTGACAAATTTTTGAGGGAGATTGAGAATCACTGTGGCATTGATGCCAAGTTTCCTGAAAGGATAGTGGATTCATTTTAAGATGCCAGACGAAGAAGAAAAGTCTCCTTTGATTTGTGAAATGATTCCAGATAGTTTGGGGAGTGAATCACCTCTTCATAGTTAGTGTTAACTTTTGGGCTGAAAAAATGTAATGAATATTTATGAAAGCTATTGAGCCAAATACTGAGGTGCTGTATTGCCACCTTTTTGCAATAAGCTGCATTAAACATTAAACAGAAATTAATTTTAAAATTATGTAAGTCAATTATTATGCATTATCAATTATAATGCAATTAATGCCCCATATTCTCTTATTCCAGTTTCTCTTTCCTCTATTTTCTATTACCATAAATTGTTAATGGGAAATTGTGAGGAGCATTTTTTTTATATTTTCTGACATTTTAAAGATGGAATCAATTATCAGAAAACCAATAAACTGAATAATCAGCAACGAAAATGATCGTTAGTTGCAGCCATACGTCAAGCTAAACACTGCCTGTAAGGAGAGCTAAGTGGCTGCCTCAGAGAAGAGCTATTGTGAACTTTGACCTCATGCGAAAGCAAAGATTTTTCATTGTCTCATAACTCCAGAGAAATTTACTGTCCGCACTCACTAACATGACTTATTAGCCTGTTTGTCCGCTCTGTGACCTGAACTCTGGTGTGTGTGTTTGTGTGTGCTCTCTTCTGTACTCCTGACAGAAATGTACTGTTTACAAGGACCATACAAAAAGAATGACCCAGATAGCCAACATAGTGACATAACAGTAAACTGATTGTTGTGTGTGTAGTTGTGTGAAAGTCCTCATAGTATGCATGCTGTATTTGTGTCTCCGGAGAAAAACTGAGACTTTATGGGGACGTGAGTAACAACAGAACTTTATAGAGCATAGTTTACAATGAACAGTAAAACCCATGACTGCTTCACACATTCCCTGTTGCTCCTGACTGACTGTTGTGACTGTGTGTACAGGTCAGGGGGTGTTTTGAGTGAGTGTGTTTTCATGCATCACCTGTGTTAAGTTGTCCCCAACATTCAGTGAAATTTTTGATTCTTAGAGAATAATTTATATCAGAATTTACTATAATAATAGACTGGAGCCTGGGGTCAGGTTCCTAGCAGATGTGGTAATGGGGAATATGTTTAATGTTTCATTTCAATTATTTTTCTATACAATGCAAATATCATTCATAATTTCTCTCAGGCTTCCCTCTTCTCTTCTCTTCTCTTCTCTTCTCTTCTCTTCTCTTCTCTTCTCTTCTCTTCTCTTCTCTTCTCTTCTCTTCAGTCCCTTAACTCATTGTTCAAAGTAAGTCCAACAGTAAAACTTTTCCACGCCTGGTTGGAAGACAAACTCATACATCCATACACCGATCTGATGTCTGCAGAATAGCGATGTCTTATGTGACTCAGTATTCCCTATGCTATGTTTTTAAAGAAAAAAAAATCACTGTCAAAAAGGGACAGTCAATCAGGTAAAACTGCCCAGATGGTGGAAGATAAAGAAAACATGATTTAAATATAAAGTTTTGTGCTGGACCAAGATACATCGCATACAATCCAGTCATAACATTGTTTCAGCCCTGCCAATATGTGTCACGACCTGTCTATGCTCTTTTTTCTTATGTTCCCTAGCTGTCCTGTCTCATTATTTCTGTCAAATCGAGTAGAAATAATATTACTACAGGTAAGAACCCTTTCTCTTTCCTTTTTAGAACTGCCATGTTGGATGAAGCCATAAATAAACAGGGTGTATGTGTAAAATAATATTTACATGATTGTCATTCTCTGCAGTTACATGGTGACTTTTATCCTCTGCCCCTCCTCTCTCTTTCTTTCTCTCTCTCTCATGCAAAGAATGAAAACTAATGACTCCATAACAACTGACTCACCTGAGGAGACACATCTTCAAAGAGACAGTCAGAGACAGAGAATAACGAGAATTTACATCAGTCTTGTTTTCATGTTACGTGACAGATAACATAAGATAGATAGATAGATAGATAGATAGATAGATAGATAGATAGATAGATAGATAGATAGATAGATAGATCTCACACACACACACACACACACACACACACACACACACACACACACACACACACACTCATATGGCCTTCTTCAATTTACTGATGAGGCCAAGGAAGAGCAATGGAACCTTTCCAGATTAGATTTTTGGCCGGGGGGAATATTTTTAAAGTGGCACGCTGAGTATTCTGACTGAGATGAAGGAGTCCTCAAATATGGGGTCACAGTCTGTACACATTAAGAACACACAGGTATGTACTTTTGCAGGCACGCCTACTTAAAAGGATACACGTCTCACTGTGTACTACTTAAATGTTTGCTATGTGAACATGACATGTACAGAGTGTAAACAAACTTTAGACACACACACACACACACATAAGAAATGCACATCCACACAAACACACATTCTTCTAATAGTTTAAGTGCTGAAAGGAGAGCAGTATTTCAGTGAACTACCCTTTTATTGATCCATTTGAGAGATGAATTATTAAATATAAAAGGTGAACCAACAGACAGATATACCATCTGTCTCTCTCTCTCACACACACACTCACACGCTTCAGCTGTCACTCACTTACTTTCATGCACTGAACACAATCACTCCATCACACATAAAGGACACTTGAGGATAAAATATGTTTTATTTTTTCACATTCATTCTCCTTGATCTTTTCAGAGGCTCTGACAGTTGTTACCTTATGGACAATTTCATGTCAGTGGAAAAGTTATGAGAAAGTGCTTGAGAACTGTAAAGGCACAAAGGCAGCAAAACACCAGCTTCATGGCTATCCACTCAGTATATATGGTATGTTTCAGCAGTGATTAATGTGGTCTTTTCATTATCATTATTCTTTAAGGGCTTAATTTGATCTTGGTTGGTAGCTCTGGGCAATGACAAGCCAAAACAAATGCATTCATATAAACAATTCATTAAATTGGTGATGTTACAAAAAAAGTCATACTTCTTAGGGAAATTTTTGGCAGAAAAACATCCCAATCTATGGGACCTTACAGTGGTTATCTGTTGAAAAATTTAAATCCTTACTTTCATTCGTTGAAACCATGGAATGATCAGTTTTCAGTAGTAATTTGTACATGAATTACATTATTTAATGTCAGCGGATGTAAGTTGGTACAATTTCTGCTACAATGACAGGGAACATTGTAGGGAGTGCTCTGCAGAATTAGGGATAATTCACTTTTAAATCTTCTTAAGAATCCAGTAATTGAAAAACTTTTCCCTTACAGCTTCATACGAATGGAATAATTGAAAGTGGATGTTCCTACAGTTTGAATTGGCTCAAAAAAAGAAAAAAGATGAAGAAGAAGAAAAAGATTTGGCCCTAGAGTATGGTTTGACCATTTATCTGAAGTTGTTTTCTGTGAAATCCTTTAAGAAGTGCAAAGCAGCATGTCCTTTGTGTATGATCTTGGACATATTTTTTTAGGTTGGTGGCTTGAATACTTGGTGGGCTACTTCACCAAGTGCACGTTTTTTAGGGAGTGATGTGTGTACCATTGTGACCATTTGTCTGGTGATAAGGCAGTCTGGAGAAGGATGCCCATGCCAGGAGGGAGGTCAAGGCACCAACTCATTCCTCTTCCTAGACACTTCCATTTATCAGGCCTGACTGCATGCATCACACACCCTCAAGGTAGGGCTGTGTGCATTTCTGTGTGTGTTTGTGTGTGTGTGAGTGTGTTGGCTGGAGAAAGGACGAAAGACCCAGAGAGATGAGTAGAATTATGTGCTTGAGAAAGACAGACACAGACACTGAGAGAAACTTTACAGGTAGACCTGGTGGATGTGGAATTTCCAAATGATATAAAATCCACTTACGTCTCACTCTGAACAGATGTAAAAACCTAACATTTATCGTTTAACCTAGAGACTTGGCATGAAGGACTGCTACCTTGGCCCCAATTATCAATATTTTAATGCAATAAATCTTTATGGGGAGTTTCAGGCCTTTTGTCAGTGATGGATTTCTGTCATTTAAAATCAGAAAAATTCAAGACAAGCCAGAGCATGTGGGAGTAGATCCACAGAAAGAAGCTAGTGGTAACATAACCTCAGTAATATTTGAAATGTATAATATGCCAGAAACATACAAGATATGCAAATGAATGCAGCTGCATCACCTGGCATGTTTGCATTGTCAATGACACAAATGACTTAAGAATAAGTAATGTACTTGTAGGTGTATATGTAAGGACATTTAATATTTATTTATTAATGTATTTGTTCACAATTATCACTTTTCCTATGAGGACATGTTTCATACTATACTATACAATATGCACTTTTTGCTGTACTGTCATTCATCATCTGTTTAAACGTCAGCCTCCACTTGCATCTGCTTACAACTATATTATAGTGTATACTGCTTCAATGCTAAATGTACAGTAAGTATAGGGATGAAGCTTAAAGTGTTACCAGCTTTGCATACAGTGAACCTATATGAATGTATAACAATAATAATTTTAAGTTTTGAATAACTGTTAAGATTTTATCACATTTGTTCTTGTTGATTTTTTTAAATGTTTCTTGTAAGTAGGAACATTATAGAATTTTACATTTAGTCCACAATATCTTCTTTCTCGATCATTGCCTGCCCTGTAAATTGTACCTAACAGAGATTGTCATCAAATCTATTATCCACCTCCATCAAGCTAAAATTTACTTTTCCCACAGAGAATCACAACCCCATTGCTGTTTCATGTTTGCATTGTCGTGTCTGTGCTTTATGCCGAAGCTAGAGGAGGAAAGCATGTTCAAAAAAAAATGAGCATGTGGCTGTTACGTAAATCTGTCAGTTTGTGTCATTTTAGACTCATCGTCATGATGGAAATAACCTTTGTGTTGCATGACAGGACGGCCGCCAAAAGGCCATCCATCCAAGTCTATTTGCCTCTTCTAGGAATTCAAGAATAGATGACAGTATCATCCACTAAGCCATGTGGTACATGCTGCTGAACAACCTGCAAATGCAGTGTGTGTTGTTGCATTTCTGTCCACCTCATACATGGACAATTGGATCAGTGCATTTTGATATATTGCCTGAAATCAGTCAATCCTAACCTTGAAAAAGAAAAAGTTTCTAGATAGCATCTGAAGTCTTGAAAAAATAAATGACAGTCTCTGACTCTTCAGACTCAGTCATTATAGTAAATAGATGAGGCTGTCATATAGAATTCAGAGTGAAGAACTTTTCACAACTGAAGTCAAATCAGCTTGAAGATGAGAGCGTCAGAGTGTGAACAATGAAATCTTGACACGTCTTCTGCATATTTAACTGTCATGGTGGTGATTGTAGAATAGCTACAGTTGACATAAATAGACACACACACACACACAGATCAGTGGGTGTAACATATAAGCAATTAAATCCTTGACATGGTACATCTTGAGGTGTCTTTCACACATGCTTATGTTCCTATAATTGAACCCACACTTTTAGGAGACGTGTCTGTAGATAGATAAGATCTGTTCTGATCTGTTCACAGCAGCTGTGTGTGTGTGTGTGTGTGTGTGTGTGTGTGTTTTTCTTAACATCAATCGTGTATGCGAGGCAGCCAGGCCTGAACCTGTGACAGCAGCACAGTTGGTTGAGCACCTAGAGCTGCCAAGCTGTCAGTTTGATGTCTGAATTACAGTGCACACACATCTGCACTAGTCAACCTACAGGTAATCCCAACATCTGTACATGTAGCCACAGTTGACTGCATAGAAACGCAGAAGGTTAGTAAAATTAACACAGGCAGCTTGGATTGCATGTAATCATATAGCTAACACTATGGCAGATAAAGGCTCTTGAGATGGCAAAGTCAACGGTTGGTCAGTTGGTCAGTTGGTCAGTTGGTCCACAACTTTGGTCCAGACTGAAACATTTCTGGATGGATTGCTCTGAAATGTGCTACTTGGATATTCATGGTGATCACCTGACTTTTCCTCAAGCACCATCACCAGGTTGTGCTGTGGGTGAAAGATCCTGACAAATATTGGATGAATTGCCATTAAATTTGGGACATTTGTGTTAACCTCAGGATAAATTCTAATCGCTCATTACACCTGCTTAACATTATCATATTAACATTGTCACCGTGAGCATGTTAACAGGGTGGTGTTAGCATTTAGCAGTGCCTAAGAAGGCTAGAGACTCTGAGACTGAAAAGTGAAGACAGTCAGATACTCACAATGCTCTGTTCCACATAGCCCAGATCCCCACCTACCATAATAACCCATCCATTATTATACACACAAATTATAAAATTCAAAATAGTTGTTGGGAAGTCAGCATTTGTACCTGCAATGAAACACCAAGTACGGAGACCATGACGTGTGCAGGCTTGTCACTTCAAAAATGGGTAAATGTGAGATACAAGATTTGTAAATGACATTGATGACATGCTTCTCCAAATTGCACATACATTATATCTGCATGTGCTTTTGGGTAGATTGAGAGCTCTTGTGTGTAAGAGTCTCTTTTCAGGAGTAGCTCTGCTCTTGTGTCTGCATGATAAGGGCTTGGCTCCAATGACTGTTTCAATTCAAAATTTGTAATTTGTAATGCCATTCACACATTATCCATTCAGCTCAGAGTGATCTGGATGGGAGAGGAGGCTGCACATCCAGTAGTAATTCTACTGATACAAAATTCAGGTACATTAGCAAAAATAACCCTGAACAGGATACTGTAAGCAGTTTGAGAGGCTGAATGGACTAGTAAAGGGGTAAATGGAAACAGAAGGCAACGATATGCAATAAAAGCCTCCAGCTGGAATCAAACAGAGGATGTTACATGTTTCTCACCAACACAGACACCCACCGAAAGGCGCAACTATGGCATTGTAATGTAATAATTTACACCTGACATAGGTGACGGAGCGGCCACTTTGTAAGCCTCTTGAAATCTACACCTATGTTGCCAAGAGGCAGCAAGAGACTCCGCTTTTAAAGTTTGCAAAAACTTTTTATCCAGAAATCACGTGCATGTGACATTCATAATGTGCTGCTAATGCTAATGCTAATGCTAATGTGTGGAGCTAAAACTTTCCTTGGCATGTGTGAAAAGAGCTTGGTATACTAATATGTTTGCAAGCAATAGAATTGCAAAACAAATATATATTTTCAGCATTTTAAAAGTCATTTACCTTCCATCACAGGGGAATTTGTGTAGATTTCTGTAAATTTCTTTGTGTCTGTGTGTGTACTCCCATGCCCAGTGGGAAATAGCTTCCTCTCAGCATGTGTTACGAAGTAGAAGTTGAGCATAATTGTGTAATCCACACAGCTGCTATTACCAGGTTTCTCAGCACTGATAAAACACAAGCACACACACACACACACACACACACACACACACACACACACACACACACACACAAGACTCAATCCACTTGGACTCCCATTTACTCCTCTGGGCTTGATCACCTGCACTCCACAACATCCGATAACATTTACATGCACTCAGTATTCCTTCCCCCCCAAGTGTGTGTGTGTGTGTGCCGGCCTTTCTCTTATCCCCCTTTTCCCTTCCTGTTATTTTTTCTGTCCCTCAGTTAGGGAGGACAAACATAGTGAGGGCAGAATTACCATGGAGATACACTCAGCCTAGCCAAAGGCCCTACAGAGGTATTAACCTGATAGGATCTGTGGTACTCACAGACATCACACACTGACAAATGCACACATATTGCCTCTTGCATGTTGGCCTGCATGAACATTCATATTCAAGTGAATGCACGAACGCACACACATACGCACACACTTACAAATACACACAAATGCATGTTTACACACATTCAATGACTGATTGTTCTTCCCTTATCTGATCTCTTAGCCAATGGTTTATTTCCATTCCTCGGCCAGGGAATTGTCTCCAGAATGCTTGCAGTGAGAAAACTCATTCCGATGATCTGGGTCAGATAGAGGCACTTCCATCGGCCAAAGAAAATTCCGGCTCGGAACGACGACAGAACCTTAAAGAGAGAAGGAGAGGGGGCGAGAGACTGCTTCAAGACAAGATGCAGCACAGATGATAAAACAAGGGGAGCTGATACCCACCCATTGGTCTGCCAGACAGATAAATACATTGCTCTCTCTATGTCCCTGGAATGAATATTCACAATCCAAAAACATTCTCAACTCCATCAAACGTGTAAAGCTACGTGCTTATACAGACCCATTTCTCCTTTTGTCATGTGGAGCTATAAATTGCTCCGTGTCCCTCGTAAATCCATGGAACACCACTTGGAAGGAAATGGTTTCTGTTTTCTCCGCTAGCACTTTGGCTTTGGGGAAATTGGTTTGCAAACAAAGACATGCATCAAAAATATCTAGCTATTCCAAGTCTGAGGAATGGCTGTTTTTCTTTTTCATATCATATCCCTACGAAAACTTTGCCAACTGCAATACAGGGGAATACAATTCAAAAGCAAAGCAGAATAAAGAGTTTTATTTAGCCAAGCACACAATGCATCACAAACAAATTAGCAAATAAATTCACATTAGACCCAAAGTCACTTTTACATTTTCAGTCATTTTGCAAAAGAATTTAGCGTAAAAATTCTGCTACCCTGCTTTGATACATCACGTTGATTGCAGTGGAAGTTTATTGAAACAAACAGGAACACCTTTGCTCGGAATTTTGATGTAGCCATCTGCCAAACAGTTTACATTTCCAGTGCTTGTTTTCTGGGAGAAATAGAGGAGGTGTGAGCAAATATTTACAGCATGTGTTCTTTCTCACATACAGACAGACCAGGTAAACACAGGTGTTTCTTGTAATCTCAGGGACAAATTAGAAGATTTGAATTTCCAACCCATCTTGACAAGAGATGTCACTGAAATCTGTCTCTCAGCAGTAACTCCCAATCAAACGTCAGGCAAGGCCGCGTTACTGTGGTTAACTCCTGACCTGTGTAACACCAATGGTGAGTGAAGGAGTGAATCTCAAAGAAACCCAGGTGTATCAATGTGACTTCATGTGCCTCAACAACTGACAGTTTCTCTTTGGCTCCTCTTTACAAACATTACGTTAACAATTGGCCGATTTGCTCTTGGTATAAATCACAACAAGCTGCAGAAGCAGAGTGAGACTGTAAATATCAAACACGTAACGTTATCAAGATGGCTGATATCAGCCTGTAAATTGATTGGGGCGGTTAGGGTTGAATCCATAAAATCCTCACATTACCAGATAATCTGTGTTGACAATCAGTTTCCGACCAAGCCTCTGATCAAGATTTCCCCTCCAGCTGACAGGATGAGCAAATCTGGTGTAAATTTGGCCCCATAATCCTCAAGTGTGTCCTTATATTTATTGATTACATCTACAGTATCATATCCATTTCATTCTGAAAGGGAGGTAGGTCGAGGGGATGAGATGGCAAAGGAGATGGTGAAATAGATTGAAGTGCACAATATAGACTGCATGTGTATAAAAGTTCAACTCTATATTAGAGAGGCGTTTTTTTTAAATATATATAATTACACTATAACATAAAAATACTAATGCAGTACAGCAAGTGATACACTGCATATAATGTGTCAACAAATTCTGCCAACAGTAAACATCATGAAGACACTTCACATTCACAAAGACTGGGACCAGACCAATTATTACGATCAATTAATCCGATTAGAGGGTTTAATCCTTTGATCCCTTCCACCTTGTAGCTCTCCTTGTCACTTCATCAGACCCGACCCTTGCTCTTTCACATCATTTCATTGACCTTCCCTGTCTGCACCCCTTCTTCTCCCCCCTTTTAATCAGTTGACTGACTTTGTTGATGCAATGACTGAAATCTACAGATTCTAATATACTTGTATTAATAATTAAAGGGACAGACAGAAATCACTACAGAAGAAAATGAGACAGTAGATCAAAACCTGACAATAATTGGTTTGGTTTGCTAACGACTGTAAATAGAGCATCTGCTCATTTATGAATGTATGCACAAAAGCGGGTTTGGCCCAACATGAGACAAAACCACATACAGCTCTCCTTGTCCCTGCTGTCACTGTCTGGAGAAAAAATATGTAATCCATCATTGCAGTGATGGTGTGTTTTGAGGTATTTCTTAATAAAATAAACCACCAATGCCATTATGACTTTAGCTGTAGCCTATAGGTTTAACTTATTCCCCTACTACAGTATAGACAAGAAGGCACTTGGTGCCGTCAAAATGATTTTTAATCAACATGCTGTCTTGGAGTTCTGTTGATGTGGGATCAACAGTTGTGTGCAGCTGATAAACACCTTTGACAAACCATAATGAAATTTTCTGTCCTGCTTTTATTCAAGTCATTTGCTTCTGTACCTACTTGTCCTGTTGTACTGGCTTGGAGCCCATTTTGTTTTGTTATATTCATGCAGTAAAACGTAAAGTAATATTAATGTGTGAACATCAAAAAAGTCACAGCTCACTTGCAATACATACACAAAGTGCTAAGTGGTTTATTGCAAAGCTAAAACCGTGTTCTGGATCCTCCTTGTGCCTGTGCTTTGTTATGATTTGTTGTTGCTGTATAAATTGCTAAAAGTTTGCTGTTAGCTCGTTAGCTATCTAGGGCCAGCTTGGCCTGTTCATTTGCACTGATAACACATGTAGTGATTTGGTTGTTAAGACTGAAATTTAAGTGAATGTTTCACTTTACTGAACATTTTGTTTGGATTATGGAGAAATTTATTTGCATGGCTGATGCCATTTTCCTTTTTTTTGGTTTTGGTCTGTTGACCGTCATGTGGAATAAAATTCATGAAGGAGAACGACTCTCATGCGTCGTAAGTGGAAGAGTTAGCTGTCTGCATAGCTGCGTTGGAAAGCGGTGAGGGTTTCTCAGATTAGTTAAATGAGAGGTGTTCAGAGACAGAGGCTGTGGGAGGCCTGAGGAGGAGACAGAGATACAGATATAAACTGAGGGATTGTGTCAGGAAAAGTCTGCATTAAAGTGATGTACTTTATGATGCTAAATGGAGTAGGGAGACTGTCAGTCTTCAGCCCGGCAGCTTGATGGAAATGACACTTGGGTTTTATTGTAGTCCTAAAAGAGAAGTTTTGTCTCCTAAATCATTCATCGTGGAAGCTGTTTTAAAACTTTGGGGATAGCTACCTGACTTTTGCCGTGGATTTATGTCTTTTGAGGGATTAAATGTATATTAAGGTGAGTGTGAGGACACACAGGTGCAGGTCCTACCAGCTGATTTATGTTACCAAATGGTTTGTAATGCCTGTCTGTCTTCATTCCCAAAGAGAGCTATGTTCAAACTTCTCTTTGAATCAACATGTGCTAGATTCTCTAATTATGTGCTTGGATTCCTATTTTTCTTCAGTCCCTCTCAAAAATCAAATGCTTGTTTTTCATCTCAAATAACTACTTCCTATCCTGTGCTGTTTTTGAAAGTCTGCCTCTTTTTTCTCTCACCTTCCTCATGGTTTATTTTTCAAAGAGATACTTCTTCTAGGTCCTTCTTCTAGGTTTAGATTTCCTCAGTCTTCAAATCCACTTTGACCTTACTTTGAAGGAGAATTCAGGGAAAATAGTGAATAAAGTTCTTGTTATTAAAAGCACAGTTCTCAGATCAAGAATCGTACTTTTGCCCCTTCTTTTCTGTTGAATCAAGTCAGGCCATCTTTCATTTCCTTCACTTCCTTTAACTCTGAAGATTGACTTTGTCAAGGTCTCATTGGAAGCACTGTAAAGAGCATATGATGCTCTATGGGAGTGTGTACAAGTACAACATGTAGTTTTACAGAATGTATTTTAAATAAGTTGTTCAGATATAACCTTCAACCTTTAAAGGCTGAGAGAAACTGTTTTGGCACATTATTTGTTCTTTTTTTTTTTCTTTGGTTAATGACCAAAACTTTCCCAGCAGTCCCACCTGTACTTCGCCTCACCACCACTACCTTTACTTTAGGGGTAATTAGCAAATTTAGCATGCTAGCAGATTAAACTAAGATTCTGAACATGCTAAACATCATAACTTAACATCAGCTCATTCATATTTTCAGATAGAAAAGTTTCATAATGTCGAAAATATCAACCAAAGATAAGTTTATTCCCCTTTCTTTTCTATTTGAAAACTAGTGAGTTGATCTGAGTTGTTCTGCTAATTACCGTTCAAGCCACCTGGTCTTTTGCATTAGTCTTAAGAATTTACTGCTCCTATCCCAGGCATAGGAGCCTCCAGTAAACATAGTGAGTTTTAAGTAGTCATGGATGTCTTACATGTATTAAGAATTAATAAATATGTAGAATAAAACATTCAGTACATTCTTTCCTTCATTTTCATAAAGATAGAATGTATATCAGCCATTAAAGGTCAGCTTTTCTTTTATTTCATATCTCCTCCTTTCTGCATGCTTATGTGACCCTGAATATAGATAACTCTTCATAACTCTACACAAGGAGGTCATAGAAAATTCAAACCCTAACAGCCCTTTACATGAAAATATGTAACATTTTAAATGTGATCCAACGTTGGGCAGGCGTTGGGAACACTGCACTGTTGAATGGCTGGCATCTGGTGTAATAAATTATACCCTAACTGGGCGTGTGAAATATACTTACAAATTCAATCCAAAAAGCAATTCTTTTCTTTTCTAAATAGGCTTGTGTGTGTGTGTGTGTGTAAGTGTGTGTGCGTGCGTGCGTGCGTGTGTGTGTGCGTATCAATGGGAAACCATATGTCAAGCTGTTCAATTTTAAGGGACAATATACTGTATGCTGCATTTTATTTGTCACTTTATTTTCACGTCATGTTCAGTGGAGGCAAAGGAATAAAAAATAGAAGCGCAGCAGTATAAAATATAAGAATAATCAAGATTTTAGGAACTATCTGTTCCAATTTAGTGACAGGAGATGCAGCTGGCAGTTTAATCAAGGGTTTAAGAGCAAAGTATAGGGAAATCATACAAAGGAATGATCTAAATCAACAGCGTATATAGACTATTCTGGCTTTAATGCATGCGAACACACTAATAACTCACAAACTGACATTGAACAGAAGATTAATAATATACTAAAAGTTTTAATTAAATGAATACAAAAAGTGGCATACATAAGTAAACCGCTGCACTTTATGAACTTTATGAACTCTATGGTAGCTGCAATCACTAAATCTGCAGGCATACCTGTTTGTTTATGTCTGTGTGCTCAGCTAAACTACTATTCAGGTAATATGATTTGAATAAGAATGCCTCATGTGTCCATTCATGTTGTGTGTGGCTTCTGTGCTGTGATACATGCATATGCAGAAATAATATCTGTTTAAAAAATGAACATTTTCATTTAAGTATGTGCATATAGTGTTTGTCTATATCTGTTTACAGTGTCCAGTGCATGTGTGCTTGTGTGTGTGTGTGTGTATGTGTGTGCACTTTGGCACAGTAGTCAGTGTTAGCACAGCTGTCCAATCCAAAGAGACACAGGAGGCGGGACACAGGTGTCACATCCACGGCAAACCACATCCATAATTATCGCACTGTGTTTATCTCATTGGCAGTGTGTGTCGTTTGTCCGTCTGTCTGCCTGTTGGTCTGTCTATATCAGGGTTTTTTTTGTTTGTTTGTTTTGTGTGTGCGTGTACATGTCTTTCTGTGGTTGTGTGGACAAATTTAAGTTCCAAACCACTGCTGTGAGGACACCTTGGCCGGTTCTTCGAAATTTAAATAGATTATTGAGGGTTAAGACTTGGTTTTAGGGTTTCGGGTTAGAATCAGGTTTATGTTATGGTAAGGGAGAGAGCTGGGGTTAGGCTTTTAGTTGTGATCGCTAAGGGTAAGAAGCTAGGGAATGCATTTTGTCAACAAATGCCCTCACAGCTATAGTTAGATAAGAATGTGTGTGTGTGTGTGTGTGTGTGTGTGTGTGGGTGTGGGTGAGTGTGTGAGCTTGTGAGTGTGTGTGTGTGTGTCAGTCTCTGCACGTTGAGTGAGACAGGAATGATAAGAAATGTGCCAAAGCAGAAAAAAACCACTTGCCTTGGCGACTAAGGGCACTTGTGACTAGCAGAAGAAAGTAATGGCAATATCATAATTACCCTGGAGTCAACGTCATTACTGCCCCCTTGAGTTTTGGAGGTCCCATCACGATGGCATGATTATTACTTAAGGGGCTATTAGTGTCCCTACCCAGTCATAGCTACCAATGCCAGGGACCTTTATTACTGCTGCTCCAGACTCTGACTTTACCCCCAGAGGGTAATTAGGAACTAAGGTTTGTCGTAGTAGGACTGCCCATGGGGCAGATTGTGTTCCATCATGTTATCACGTTTTAGACCGCTGTCCCTGTGATGTTTATGAACATCTTTCCTCAGAGGTCTTTGATGAGGTATTGGACACAGACAAAGGTCATAATCCAGCAATTTAATAGAAATCAGTTATTCCTAGAGAGTTGGTATGGTTTTGTAAAATGTGGTTTATATCTTCATAAAGCTGTTGCTGTGTTTTGTCCATTTTGACCTCTTTTAAGCCAGAATATGTTGAAATGTCATCTTCACACATTTTAAATCAGGCTCATTATATCAAACTCTCCTGTTAAAGGATACTCAGCAGCACCCGCAGCAGTTACGGGTGACAAATTAGGTGAAGGTGCAGTGTGTGTGAGTAAGTTCACTCAGTAGTTCTGAACAAATTACTAAAAAAAAGAAAAAAAAAATTAATTACAAACATCCCCAACTTGCTCCACCATTTTTGGGCTTTTTCATTCATGGCACATTTGTCATTGTGTGTTACCAAAGATTTACCTTGAATCCATTTTTACACATCCATTAAACCTGGAGTGCCCTTCTACCTCCGGCACATTGATTCTGGTAGATTTGCTTTGGCAGGTATTCAGTGACCTCATCATGACCGCAGACGCTCAGACGTTTCCCTCGCCGCTCGCAATCGGCGGTTATCTCTTTTCTCTCTTCTCATTGTTGAATGTTCCGATGCTCAATTCACCTCTCCTCACCAACAGGTGTCACAGCGGAATGAACTGCAGGGAATTGAGTCCAGAGATTGGCAAGACAGCATCGGGGATAGTGAGGGTGTGTGAGGGACAGATTGTGTGCAAGTATACCCAGTTGGGGGCATGTGTGTGTGTGTGTGTGTGTGTGTGTGAGTGTGTGTGCTGACGGCTGTGAAAAAGGTTTTTCATATTACAACCACTTTCCAACCCCCTACCTCCCAAACCCTGCTGAGACAAATGGAAATTTAAACCAACCACTTCAGAAAGCTGATTTTTCTACCCGGTCGCCGGTTCTCACTTTCTCTGGCTGTAGCTAACAAGGCAATTGACAGGGTGATATGAGCACCATTTCCATTCTGGCATTTCCTAATGTTAAACACCAGAGTAATCAACAAGCCTGCCTGCCTTCCTGTCTGTGTCCCTCCACAGCACCGCTCGCTCGCTCTCTCCGTCTCTGCTAACGTTCATTTAACACATCCATATTGGATTTCCTAATGCCTACAGCCAACCAAGTGGCTTGTGCTGCTCGCATCTGGACCGCTTTTGTTACAGACAAGCCCGATTTGTGTTTGTGTGTGTCCGTGCACCTGCCTGTGTAACAGAGAAAGGGAACGTAACTGTTGCTGTGCTTTTGTGTGTCCGTGCCAGAGTGTGTACTTGCTGTTGTATTACATGGCCAAGTCCAATTTGTGTCAGAGGAATGAAATTGAAATCAGAGCACATCACGTTCACAGGCTATGCATAAACATGGTGACTTCTTGTTGTGTTATGTATAGGATTACCAGATGCATATAGGTCAGAGAGTCAGGGAGCTGGAAGCAAGACATATAAGCAACAAGCATAAATGTGAACAAGAGCGTGAACCATGTGAGGAACAGTAGTGATGGGAATTCCAGCTCTTTAAAGAGAGCTGGTTCTTTTGGCTCGGCTCACTAAAAAGAGCCGAGTCTTTCGGCTCAAGTGGCTCCTCAGATGTTTTCGTTTCTTAAATTAATTTATTACCAAAATAAAGTAAAATTATGTGTAAAATGAATTACTAATGTACAAAACATATTTACATGGCTTATTGTATTTAGATGTATATCCATGTGATTGAAATGGATTCAAATTTTACGGCATTTCCTGCGATCACTCATTTTCTGTTGTCTCTGTCTTACCTCGAATCACACACATGTCCTAAATTAATATTTTGTAAATGTAGTAATATGAAATTGTTGTCAAAATAATTGTCAAAAAAATTGCATCACAATATGGGGTTTTCTCATATTTCATATATCCTACCTGTTTCAGTGGTTTGAGGTTAAATTCATAGTTAAATTCATAGTTTTTATACGTTTTCTCCACTAAAAACTGATGTAAATGTTGAAATAAATTAGGCACAGTGTGCATGTTTCTTCTTGAGTCCTTCACAAGGATAAACCTTCACTTCAGTGGTTTATTTGTTGGTATTTATCATGCTACAGTTTGTTTATCCCCACTAATTACTGGGAATCAGGATTTGGGGGTACTTGTTATTCCCCTGTGTGTGTGTGTGTGTGTGTGTGTGTGTGTGTGTGTGTGTGTGTGTGTGTGTGTGTGTGTGTGTTTTTTTTTTT
>JBBMJY010000026.1:16094292-16109112 GCA_037833715.1 Toxotes lorentzi | reverse complement strand
GTGTGTGTGTGTGTGTGTGTGTGTGTGTGTGTGTGTGTGTGTGTGTGTGTGTGTGTGTGTGTGTGTGTGTGGGTTTTTTTTTTTCTTCCGTGCCTGCCAAACTGTCAACCCATCTGACGTTTGACGTCTGTGAAAATGAGGCATCAAGAATCCTCATAAACTCGCTAAACGCAACTGAACTCCTCCATGGAAAATTTTCTGTCTTTTGATGGTTGGTAGATTAGAACACCAGAATGTTATTAATGAGCGAGATTACACCCAGCCATCGCTAACCGGATTATAGTTTAATACAGCTCAATTTTCCTGTGCTATCCAGCTCTACTACTCCATTTCTCTTCCATCTGTCCATCTTTATCGCCTTCCTCTCTTCTCTCACCTTTGGCCTCTCTCTGGTGACTCTGAGAGTGTGTTCCAGGGTTGCAAGCATCTGTATCTGTTCGTGTGTGTAGCATTGTTCTCAGTGCAGACGCTGGGTTCCAGAAACGACATGTGTCAGCGTGAGGACACATGCACACAAATTTCTGCACACATAAACATGCACCAAGAGTGAACAATGTGTCAACACTGAGTTAATGATGGATAATAAGAAATATGCTAATGGACCAGCAGGAGGCAGAGAATGAGTGCTGCACCATCAGAAGTCGAGAGAAGTTTAAAGAACCCTATTTTGACAACTTAATTACTTCTAGCTGGGATATTACTTTGAGTTTTACTGATTAACCCCATTAAAAGAAAGACAGAAAACCAAGGAAGGCACAAGAGTGTAGAAAGACAAAGATTGTTTCTAGCAGCTTTTGTAGTTGGGCGACAGTGAGAGGCGCTAGCTTCCATCATTCGGTAGAAATGAACAGACATGAAAGGAGGGTGAGACAAAGACAGAATGACAGTGACTGTGAAAAGAGTTTGAAAAAAAGAACAACAGATTGGGGATGGAAGCAGTACTTAAGTCTGTATCTGTAGCATTCTGCTTTTTCACTAATTGGGGATGCCCTTTCTCTCTTCTCCCGTCATCTTCTCGTTTCCTCTCGGCATTGGCTTAGAGAAACAATGGGACTAACACAGGGTTTAAGTGGCCAGAACCAAACTAAATCAAACATTTTGCTGACGGGGGTGCCACGGTAATCCTACCATTTTATTCTTGTTTTTTTCTCATCTTTTTTCCCCTTCTCTTTCCCTTTTTGCAACCCTGCACTTGTCGAGAGCCTTCCCTTTTGTAATCAGGGCTTTGTTTTTAAAGTTGCGTCCACCAGAGGCACTTCTCTCATATTAAGAGTGTTTAATTGGCTTGAAAATACTAGTTGTGTGTTTGGTTATGGGTTATGAAGGAGGTTTAAATGTAAGCTCAGTGCAAAACACCCATCATGATGACTGTCTGTTAAAGGGCATGTGTAGTGGTGGAATGAGTCACTGTTTAATAAAGAAGCATTCTTCTTCATTGAGGCCTGAATGGCCCCAAGGCATGTTTTTTTGGCGAAGACGCTGAAGAGGAATCAACATAAACCAAGTATAGAGAGATTAAAAGAAGGAGACAGTTGGAGAGATGTGTGTGTGATGGCAGTCATATCTGGGTAGTGATAAAATAGCACTGAAGAAACGAACATGTTGGTAGACGTGAGAGAGGAGATCAGTCCACGTTGACTGAACTGGTTCTCTTTCCGGAGTAACTACCTGGAAACTGATCTGGTATCATTCAGTCATCAGCAACGTGTACGGCCAAAATGCCCCCCTCAGAACAGGACAGATGGTTAGCATTTTGGACTGTTCAGAATTCACCACATGCTCTGGAAAGAGAAGGGGAGAGTGGGACACTTTTGGAAAAAGCAACAGAAAAAAACATGGATGTGTTTGCAAACTCTAGCTTTCCATTTACATATTGGGATTTAGATTTTCATGAGGACCAAGTATGGGTTTGAGATGGAACAATCAGCAATATTTACATGAGAAATAAAAAAAGAGAAGTAAGGGGAGAAAAATTACCGCGTTGATTTAAATGTCCAAAAATACCCAAAATTTAGGAGACGATCAGAACAAGGGTAAAAAGAAAAAAAAAACAGAGGATGTAAAGAAAGATGAGAAATGAAGGGGTCAGTTAGAACAAAGGCAATGAATAGGCAAACACACAGTCACAAGAAGAAAGCCAGGCCTTCGAAACCCCTCCAGGCTGTGTGAACGCTAAACGTGTACCTCGTTAATGGAGGTGTGAAACAGCACACACTAAACACTGCTTCCTTCTTTCTCTTCCCTTCCCCTGTCTCTGTACTCTATTCTTCTGTCTCCTCCTAGGTAAGAAAATGTCATGTAGAGGGGATGCTATAGTGGCTGCTTTGCATGTGCTATGATAAAAAGGTGTCAGGATTCCCTTGGGGGAGATTTGCACTACTGGAGATTTGGCTGTTCATCGGATAACATCGTCAGATAAGAGAAACAGGGTGGAAAGGAAAGGGAAGGAAGAGGGCCACACAGACACACTGCAGCTGGAATACTAAATGACATAAGGAGATATGGACATGTGTGCATACCGATAAGCACATGCAAGCCAGACTAAGATGAAAATATGGGCTACACACAAACATACCGCATGTAAGAACACATATGGCATACAAAACAAAATTGGATGTAAAAGTCATTAAGAGAAACCTAAGACCTCAGCCAAGTATTACGAGGAATTATGTCCATACCACATGATTCCACGTCTCACAATTTAAAGGAATATTTTGACTTTTTTTGGTCATTTTATGTCGGGTTATGATGTGCCAGACTATTTCTTGGCTCTGAGTAGTTCCTGGGTAACCTGCAGAAATGCTGGAAAGTTACAGTGCCTGGCCAAGACATAGTCCAGCACATAAACCCCCACTGAACAGCTAATTGATGGTTTTTGCTGATGTTTATACCAATTAAATAAGCAAGATATAAGATGTTAATTAGTCATCTTAGCCCTGGCTGTTTCCCACTGTTTTCTGTCTTTACACTGAGTGAAACCACTGCTGGCTGTAGTTTCATATTTACTGTACAGACATGAGACATCTAACTCTTTGCCAGAAACAGAATACATGTATTTCCCAAAATGTAGAACTTTTGCATTTAGCCCAGCGCCAACATTCAGTGTCGATGCAGTAAGTATTGTACCCTATAAACAGCAAGGCAGAAATGGCAGTAGAGTTTGTGGTGGTGGATGGTGTCCAGCTTTCATGCAAGATACCGGAGACTAGTTTGCATCCAGTCACAGTCGTCCAACTAACAATGTCTTTGTTAACCATAACCATGGTCTTTCCCCGAAATTAACCATACTGAACTTGTCATGTTGCAGAAGCATGAATTTTAAGATTGTTGATATGTTGCCTAATCTGGAGTTTTGCAGGATTCTTCAGTGGCAATGCACATGTGTTGAATGTATAGCTGAATGTAGAGTGAAATCTTTGGGATTTCAGAAGTGCCACTAGGTGTTCACCAATCAGGGAATGTACTGATCCTTTAACATAATGCTGATCATGATGTATGATATCTTATCATCTTGTGTTGTCTTTCATTTGAATAAATATCTCTAAACAGAGTGGGAGACATAAAGAAAACTCACCTGGGAGCATCCCAACAGGCATTCAGACAGCTGTTCATTTAAAAGATGTATTACAGCTTCATTTACAAACTGTAATTAATATACATAGCTTCCCATATGCAGTGGAGGGAGACAAGAATAATAATATAATATCACAATAAAACACTCCACATCTTGGCAGCTGGGGAAATCGTCCATATTTTAATGCATGTGTAATAAAACTTACTTTGAATGTGTGTCAAAGAGGACAGCATCTCAGGAAAAGTTAGCAACTTATGTTTAGTATAATTAAGGGAATAGTTGTTTCATTTCCATACCAAGACAGGATGGAGAGATAGATTTTGCCTCAGGCTCCAACAGATTTGCCTAAGAGGACATGCCATGGATGAAAATTACCCAGAATCCATGAATATGTGGAGGAAACTGAGAGAGAGCAAGGTATAGGAAGGTGAGAGTAGGGGGGGTTTCATAGGTACACAGGATAAATGACTGAAAGTCTTGACAGAAGATGACAGAAATTTTTGAAAAAAATAAAGGCTTTGATGTGTTGTAGACTCATATTTTGAGTAAACAAGTGATTATCATACACAATGGATACAATAATTCAAAGGCAAACATATATGTTTGTTTTTATCATAAATTATATATATTTTTGCTTTTATTTTGTCTAGAGTGGGGACACTGAATTACCTTACCTTCCTTTTCAGGGAGGCTGCAATCATGATGGGGTTTGTCCTGTGCAACCAGCCCAGACAGAACAACAAAACAAAACAAGGCTGCGAGAATACTTTGAACGGTACTGCAAAAACTTTAAAAACTGCAGAGAAGTTTATCTTTGAAAACAGATTTAATGTACTGGCATCCAACTACAAAGTATGGACCATTACAGACCCTAAAACAATATAACTGTGATAAAAAGGAGTGGTAGTGGTAATTGCATCATGCTTAATCCACTTTGACCTTGCAGAGCACAGGGAGCTTTGTGGCCAACATAAGCTTCTAAAATGGCTGATTATTTATTTTGACTCCATATTTATTTCCTTTATACATATCTAGACCTTACATACCTGCACATACAGTGCACACACACCAACAACACAAACAGGAGCAGCAAGAACTGAATTCAACAACACTGGGTCTATAACAACAACCATGTCCCTCACAAGTCAACAGAGTATGATGAAAAGAAACTACAATAGCAGCACACAATACAGCAATATGCTGGAGGGGTATGGTCAGTGCGGCTCCCTCCCCCTTCCACTGTATCGTACCGATGGGAAAATGTCAACCGTGCTATTCAATCATCTAGCCAGCAATCATTTAATGATCATTCCTCTTCAACGCCTGGCAGAGGCAGAGGGAAAGGAGGAGGGGGAGCAACAAAGGGAGAGAAAAAGGGAAGGAGAGACAGCATGTGACTAAAGCGAGTAACAGAGGCATGGAGAGAGAAGAGGAGAAGACAGAGACAGAAGGGGTGCAAGCAACAGCCTGCCATTGGTCTCTGAAGCGTGGATGTCTCTGACAGCAGACAATAAGCCCAGATGGTAACTCTTCCTTTGTTAACTTTGATGGATATTTCATATTCAGTGTCAAGGCTGAGAAAATTACTATATCACCTACAGTCAATTGTTAGCCATCATTTACCTTATGGTTCCACCCCGAATGTTTGTGGAGGAAGTGCCTCGTTTAGTGTGCTAAATGCTCTTATGCTTATGGTCACACAGTGTTCCTGAATCAAATCAATCAATAGGCTTATGTATGAAGGAGTCAACTGAGTAGCCTTGAAATTACTCTCCATCTAGCATGATGTACTTCAGAATCAGAAAAACTTGATTGATCCCCGCAGGGAAATTGCCATGTCACAACTGCTTAACATGTCAAGTTTAAAAAAAAAAAAAAAAAAAAAAAAATTAATAATCAATGGGCAAGGACCAATAGAAGAATAGACACAATTGCAAAAATGGAACTGTGCAAAGTAGCCTGGGCCGTGTGTTTGTTTAATGGATCCTATTACTTAAACATGAATGTAGGGACAGTTACCCTGGGTGCATTATTTACAGTCCTGAGGGGTGGAATGATTTGAATGAGTGGATTTAGATGCTTTTCCAGCCGACATGGATAGTTTCTCACCTCCAGAGCACATAGACTGGGGTTACAGTGGATAACCATAGTTGTATTTCTCACAGACTTTGCCCTCTGATGGGTTTTATAGACCTAAAAGAGTGAAGCACAATGCCTGCATTCCCTGTTGTGACACCAACCTGACACATGACTTTGGGTCACATAAGGATGTGGGCCGTTGCTCCAGCACCCTTCTGTGGTAGGGGTGTGAGGGAAAGACCTCCCTAACCAAGCTTGACTGCCATGACACAGTCCAACAGTCATGCCAACAAAGCAACCCCCAGCTGTGCATGACTTTGAAAAGGGAGAATAAGCTGGGAGAAGCCCAGCAGTCATGTCACTCCCAGAGTCAGGTACACTGATCAGGTAACTGGTTTTAATGTTATGGCTGACTGGTGTATAGGCAGTTATTTCTACTCTGGGTACACACTAGATCCGTTACTATCAAAGAGTAGGATGTAGTCTTGGGATGGCCAGATGACACAAATGCCATCAATCACTCTGACAAGTAAGGAGGTGGTGGATTGCTTATCATTCCTGCATACTAACTGAATGAATAAAGAAATATATAATCATGCCTTTCAGGACCTCCATAGAAAATAACTAAAAAGAATAAAGAAAAGTTATTTGAGTTCCATAACGGCATTATTAAAATATTGTTCAATTTGAATTAAGTTTCTAAAATAGATCCCTTTTTCTTTTTAAACTTTTGTCTCCTGCATAATGAAGAAGATTAACTGCTGCCACTGACTGGCCCATCATTCAGAATGCTTACTGTACGCTCATTTAGCTTGAGATACCCATTTCAGCTCATTTAGTGAAGATGAGGCATAATAACTCTAGGAAAGAACATAACTCTGTCTAGGGCAGAATTTATAAATAAAGAACATAGGAATAGGTTGCATCACATTAGGCGGAAACAGTCACAGAACTAGATGCCCCTAACTGTAATTTAATCATTGTGAGAGTCAGGATAAAGATTTAATTATAATTGTATTTCCGCAGGCATCCGGTATCGGAAGGTCAGATTGAGATTGGCACCAGTGTTCCGGTTGATCTCCCACATTCCAATGCAACTGTTCCGCAATAAAAGGAAAGAACATACCGAAATATCCCCCGTGTAACTGAGACAGATAAAAGTGTGTATAGAGTTCAGACAACACACTGGGGAGGAAGTAAGACAGAAGCTTGTAGCCAAGGGACAATGCACTCCTGTGATGCAGCCAACATCAGAAGCCAGCATCTGAGAATTCTCCCGCATAAACACTTGTTATTGTTGTTCATTTGTTGTTTCTCTAGGCGGACAGGAGTAACAGTGTTTGAAAATTAATTCAAATATGATTTCAAATGTCTTCTCTCCTGCTCTTTCAGGCTGTGATGTGTTGAAAAGACAAAAGGTGAAGTAGCGAGGAAAGAGTACCCTCACTGAAGTAAATAGCTGAGTGTGAATGTTCGTGCATGTTCTTAGTGTCTTAGAGTTTTTATACTATATGTGTGCAGAGGTTTCATAACCCATGCAAAGTAATTCAAATGCACCTCTGCCTTCTCTCTCTTTTCATTTTTTCTTTATGTCTTTTTCCGCCCACCTAGTTCTCTTTCTCTTTTATTTGCTTGGTGATGAGGAATTACTACACTCATTCTTGAATTATACAAAATTACACATTGTCTGTAAGTGTGTAGTTTATATCACCTCAGTGTCTACCCCAAGGTGGTGCTGTGCCATTAGCAATTAATCCCATACTCTCCAAAAAAAAAAAACATGTTTGTGGAACAAACTACCATGTATACTCACGTGTGAGTGTGTGTGTGTGTGTGTGTGTGTGTGTGTGTGTGTGTGTGTGTGTGTGTGTGTGTGTGTGTGTGTGTGTGTGCATGCAAGCATCTGTTTGTGTTTGTGCAATCTGAAGGATCTGAAGATAAGGAAACTAGATGAAGCTAAAATGCTAATGTATGTTGCATGTTAATGTGACTTTAGATTACTCAAGGGGTTTTGGGCAACACACACACACACACACACACACACATGCACACACACGCACAAGCATATATACAACACACTCTCTCACACATACACACACACACACACACCTAAATAGCTCAAATACTACAGCAGCTGAAAGGCACCTTAAAGATTTGTGCATTTCATGTGAGCACGAGAAGTCAGGTATAATAGACAGATAATTCTTTGGGGGTATCCACACTCCAGCGATGTTTGCCATGTTTGCAGTTACCATAATGGAACATACATTAAGTGGTAACCAAAGCAAACTGATTTGACATGTTACAACTGCAGGTGCAGGCGATGTGTGAACCATATCAACATCCCGAGACCCAGGAAATACATATGATGAGCGCTAAAATATTACGTACATGTGTTGACAACTCAAATCTCGCACAGGCTTGACATTATTCTGACTTACATGCTCGGGAATATCTTACTGCTGTGTGCTTTACATACTACAGGTATACTAAGATGGTAGACTAAATGACATGCATGATGGTGGTGCAAAAGTAACAAGGCTCATAATGTATGTAGAGAATGTGTGTCATGCACGGATTCATGGAGTAGACATCAATATTTCACAGCCACAGATGGAAAACTCAGCCTTTGCTTTTGCTTGGAGATGCCAGGTTCATGGGACAGATCCATGGAGTGTGACAAAGACTGAGTAAAAAGGGAATGAAGGAGCTAAAGAGACAGAAAACAAGCTTGTTGGTGTGACTGCTGTGATTGTGGGGTCATCTGACATAGTGGTAACCATTTTGGCTTATTTAACCCTTTATCTTATAATTATGAAAGCCACTTCACAATAAAAAAAAAAAAATCCATAAATACTGGATTATTTCAGTTTGCACATAACATGGGAGTCTCTGTTATATGATGCAGAGTGTATACTACTGACAGTTTGTATTCATTAGGGATACTCAGTCTTTCAGGGTTAATTTCCTTACCAACGTCTGAGAGAACTGAAATTGTGCTCCGTAATATGATAATAAGTAGAATTTGAATTAAGAAGTACTATGTTGATATTCATCACGTCACAATTTTCTCAAAATGATGGACTAGAAACTACAAATTAGATGAGATACTGCACAGAATACCTTATTTTACTTGTAAAAACAGAAACTGAATGAAGATGGACTTGAAAGTGAAGGTGATTTAGAGGAATTCTCTCAGTTATCCTGCTCATGATTTTGTATTTCAAATCTTTCAAGAACACATAATATTTCATAGTCTGGGAAATTAATCAACATATTGGACCCATTGGATATATCCTGCTGTGTTATTCATATGAATGTGACACTATACCATCAGATCCCAGTGAATTATAGAGCACATTAGATAAGTTTGGAAAGACAACTCCCTAATTGTTTGAATCAGGCACGGCCGCTCTAGCTTTTCCTAACCTTCCTTGAATCCAACACTGCTACCTGTCATTGGGGTTCTCATGCTATTATAATGATCTTTCTGAGGTAAAGACCAATTGAGTTTTGAGCTAATTGCCTCTTCACTGGCTGATTTCTTTTTTTAAAATCATCATTATTTTTCAGACTTCAAAGGAGTCCCTCCCTGATTTTAGTTAATAGTAAAAATATGGCAGCAAATCTAATCATTATTTAACAACAAAAGGGAAAAGGAGAATAGTGTGCTCTTTGTAAAATTGCACAGCATATCAATCATTGCCTTGTGTTTTTTCAGATATTTATTGTCTCAAAGCAGATTAATAAAATCATAGAAGTTTCTTTTTGAGGATTCATGTAATTTAATACCCTTAAATTCAGCATTGCTGTGAACACCATATTTACCCTTTATGATTAATGATAGTTAATTGTCTTTTTGAAGTTATGAAGTTGTATGTTTGTGAGTTAACACTGTTCATTTTACCACTTTGAAAAATGAATAATTTTGCGGTAACAAATTGTTATGAGTGATAAAATATAAGCATCATCAAAAGATACTATATAAAAAAGCTGTACAGAATATTGTCCATTTATCTGTGTGCATGTGCACAGCACATAAACACAGATGTGCTGTGCACATGCACACAGTGGCAAGAAGCCATGAAAGTGGAAAGCGGGGGACACCAGACAGTTGAGAAAGGAGCGATGCTGGAGGTAGAAGGTGTCAAAAGGAAGCATGACTGAATCGTTACATTAAGGTCAGTGTTTAATTACAACCCTCTGCTGTACACTTAAGTGGCAATAATTAACCATTGATTGAACAGGCTCATGATGAGCAAATATTATCATGATGGTGTGCACTAAATGTAATGTCTGCATTTTGTGTGGTCATACCTTAAAATCTCAGACTAATTCTGATACTTGACTAATAGCTGGGTCTTAAAGAACAATGAAACTGACTGAGAGAATGCCAAGAGTGTGCAAAGCTGTCATCAGAGTGAAAGGGCGGCTGCTTCGAAGAATCTAAAATATAAAACATATTCTGGTTGGTTTAACACTTTTTTGTTAAATACATAATTCCATATGTGTTCCTTCTTAGTTCTGATGTCTTCAGTTTGAATCTACAATGTAGAAAGTGATAAAAAAAAAAAAAAAAAAAAAAACATTGAATGAGAAGGTGTGTCCAAACTTTTGACTGGTACTGTAAGTGACTTGCATGGGAAATGCAGCACATGTACATTTCCACAGCATTATTAAATGTCATCAAAACCACATGGTTATGTCATACCCATTATTCTGTGGGATACTTCGCTTCCCTGCTCTCTTACTGATAAATGAATGCTGATCCATTCAACTATGCTGCCTTTTCTTTACAGTAATATATAGTTTCCAACCTGCAAGAGGTAACATTTTGCTAGTAGTCTCTTCATTTACCTTACCTTTATCCGAGCTTTTTTTGTCAGTTGCTCGGTTCAACACGTGGTCCAAACTGAAACGTCTCATCACCAACAAATGGATGGAATTTTGTGCAGACATGCCTGAATCCCAGAGGATCAATCCTACTGACTTTGATGATCCCCTGACATTTCCTGTAGTGCCACCATGCAGATGACACTTGGCTTTTTAAATTAAGTATCTTAACAGCTATTGGCTGAACTACCATGAAATTCAGTTCAGATATCCCAAGATGGGGCCCATAGAATGAACTTTGGTTTGGTGATCCCCTGACCTTTCATCTACCATAAGGTCAAAATTTCATTTTGTCCTATACTTTGGTTTATGACCAAATTCCTGCAAAACTGACTCCCGTTTTGCAGCCGGGGCAGGGGCTAGAGCCAGTCTCAGCCGACAAGAGGCACCCTGAACAGGTCTCCAGTCTATCACATGGATGCATAAATCCATATTGATATATAAACAAACATATTATACACAGGCTTAATTTGATTCTTGCAAACTGTATTCAAATTTACTATAAATTCTATATTCACAGGAAAAAAGAACAAACACAGATGGATTTTGGAATGTATTATCGAAGGTTAAATTCAGTAAATCTATTTCCTTCTCAGTTGTACCATGCTGCAAAGAAAACATGGCATGGACTCGTGTCTTACCTTGAACCTTTCATCCCAGTCTGTATAGTGCGAATGGACACAAAGACTGAAATGGCAGTTTGCCCTTCTGACATTAATTTCATAATAACCTTAAAACTACCATTTATGAAATATAAAATAATTTGTTGCTAAGAATTTTTTGATTAAAAAAAGTTCTCAGTTCCACAATCGCTGTAAAATGTCACAAAATTACAAAAATTACTGTAAAAGATTAGTTTCTTATTAACAACTCAATGACAAACCACTTCTTGCATTACACGCTGTATTTTTAGACAGTATTTCATAAATTCTTAAACAGAATGTTGAAATGTTTTCTATTTCTACAAATGTGCTCTTTTGTTGTTGCTGTTGTTTTGTGTGTGTGTGTGTGTGTGTGTGTGTGTGTGTTTACTTGTAGATCTGTCCTTGTGAGGACCAACGTAGGCTGTACAGAGTGGGAGTTTTGGGAAAGTGAGGACATTTTGGTCCTATTTGAGGGTTAAGACTTGGTTTTAGCGTTAAGGTTAGAAATGGGTTTTGGTTAGAGGTAAGGTTAGGTTAGGGTTATGTCAATGAGTGTGTGTGTGTGTGTGTGTGTGTGTCACTACTCATTCACCCTTTTGCTGTGCAGTAGGCAGGGACCAATCCATATTTAATCCACTTCTATCTATAATTCACAGACCAAACCTCGGTGCCTTACTAGTTAGGGACCCTTAATAGGATGGGACATCTCTCCTATTTTCCCTTTTACTCTTGCTCTCTTACACTTTGTGCCTTTTTCTCTTTACATCTCTCTGTTGTCTTTGTCTTAATGTTTTCTGTCACACAGATAGTCTGGCTTGATTATCTGTCCACCCCCACCCCCATTGTCCGATGTAAATTTCCAGTTTTTATCAGTAGCTGTTATGGAGCGAGAATGTTCCTCAACCCATTCACAAACCATAGCAGCTTGGTCCAGAGATCTGTATCCAGTTAATCTGCAATCCTGTAAATGAAACCGTTTCCTCCAGACATATACTGCACTCCATATACTGCACTATGCTATATTCCACAGGTGGATTGATCCACTAGCTGGAATACACTGCGTTTATGTATCTCACATCTTTTGGCATTACTGCATTACTTGGCTCCTGTTCATTGCAATATCCAGAGGGGTTACAGAAATTGGTCTCTGCTACACTGGGATTCTGCATCTTTGTCCAATTTGAAATGCATTCAATTAATTAAGCATGTATTCTCAGAGACTGTGTGTCAAGCTCGTTTTCCACAGGTATACCAACAGATATTTCACTTTTGTGCTGAGAAAATGTGAAACACTTGGATACGTGTAGATATGCTTCACTGCCCTCCAGGTCATTTGCATAGAGAGGTGTAAAAGTGATAATACATGATCTAAACTTATTATCTATTAGCAGATTAATCAGTATACTAATTAACTAGTTAGATTATTCATCTATTGAAGTTACCCAACCATATCACATCTTACCGACCCCCACCCCCCTTCTCACTTTCTCCAATTAGCTGACGTAGAGTAGTTCTGCAGCCATTTTACTCTTGCACAATATAACTCCCACATTTAATCTAAATCATCAACCTTTACTAATATAGCAAATATCCTATTAAGATTATCTGTCCTCCAGTTTCCACCCCCACAACTTTCTCCTCTCCTGCTCTTGTCCTTTTCTCTCCTGCCCACTCTCCTCTCGTGGGCTTTGGTAAGTAATTATGGAGGATATAGGGTCTATTCTCACCTCCCCCTGGCTTAAGGTACCTTCGCAGACTGGTCAGCAATAGACTGTAGACCACCATAATCTGTGGCTATGGTTCACCTCACTCTGCAAATAGATCACCCAATAGATCCTTTGTCAATCAGTAATTATTTGCTTTGTCTAACGGCTTTGTTTTGTTTCTCTCTCATTTTTTTCTTTTAAGCTGTCCTTCCTTTAAGTTTGCATGACTATTCCTTTTTCTTTATCTGTTAGTTGCATCCTTGATGACCGCTTTACTGTCCTTCTCCCTCCATGTTTCTTTCTTCTCTGCATCTGTCTGTGAGCACCTGCCTCTCATTTCCTCTTGTTTCTGGTAAAAGACAACCACTTTTAATTTGCTCTACTTCCACTGGCTCACCCTCACTATGTAGTATCTCAAGGTGTGTGTAAGGATGTGCACAAAGCATGGCATCAAAGTTATGAGCGTGTATATACATGCATACTCATTTGTGTCACGGCTGGTGGAAACAGCACAGGCAGGGAGGACCCAAACACAGACGCACAGGCAGGCAGGTGCAGTGAGGTTACATTAATTGATGAAATAAGGCTTACAGGCAGAGGGGTGGACAAGCAGGAAGGCAGGCTGACAGACAGGCAGGTAAAGACAGGATACAGCGCAGAGCTAGCAGGTACACAGTGAAACCCAGCAACATAGAAGATCTGACAAAGAGCTGGTGGCAATGGCAAGTTTAAATACTGGCTGGGTGATAAAAACACTGGGAACAGGTGTGTGAGTGGGCAGGAAAGCTCAAGTGATTGTGAAGAGAACAGGTGAGCAGATGGATACAGAGACAGAAAGAAAGTCCAGGGACATCTGGCGGGCGGATGGAAAAAAGCAGGTGTGGTTAGATGAAGGGACAAACGTGGCCAGGGAGAAGTAAGCAGCGGCTGGAGACAGGGGCCGGGGGAACTGAGGAACAGCTTGTGACAGTTTGGCTGTATCACAACAGGACCGATGTATCTGTGATCCGAACTGCATATGTGAAAGGACCCAGTGTGACATGGTGTTATCACCTAAAAAAGATGATATATTCATGTATGGCAGTCATAGCCTGCTTGTACTCCCTCCGCGAGTGTATTTATGCATTACCGGAGATAGCAGCATGAAACTCAATGCAACAATGATATTCTTTCCTTAGGTGTGGTGGGAATAGCACAGCTAAAACCAGTGCTCTTTGTGAGTGTGCGTGGGCTTGTGTGCTGTTGCTGTGTTACTGCCTGCCTTAAGCCAAAATATAGTACAACCTGACTAAACCATTGTGACAGCAGTTTATATCGTGCACTCAGCTAAAGGTTTTCAGAGCCACATAGGTGTTTCCAGTGGGATGAATTGTCCAAAATGAGTAAATAATTCTGTCACAGAATAGATGCTGACAAAAGTTTAATTTTAAAGAAGTGCAGGATATTTTTCCTCAAATTCTGGAAAAATGGTGAACAGTTTGAGGACAGAAAAACTGTAAAGGGCTCCTTTAATACATATAATTGTCTGAGGAGCAATGCAGATCACTGTATGGGTTACTAAACTGCATACTACCAAAATCCCAGTCCCCCCAGTCACCGTTCCAACTGGTGCATCACCACGTCATCTTTGTGGTCGAAAGAATGAACTTGGATGAAGGTATGAATGTGAGAAAAGAATGAATGTGAGTCTGAAGTTGTTAGTTAATGACACTTCAAAGTTTACTTTGGTCATGATGATTACCTGAGTCTCTGCTCAGACAGACACAGATTATCAAAACACTAATAGTGTATGGTACAGATACACAAACACACACTGCAAAAATGTATATGTACACTCGTGACGTTCAGTTCCCTCACACACACACACACACACACACACACACACACACACACACACACACACACACACACACACACACACACA
>JBBMJY010000026.1:16067151-16077715 GCA_037833715.1 Toxotes lorentzi | reverse complement strand
CATGTCCTCTGTTCATGTCTGACATCACAGCTCTTTATCACATGTTGTCCTCTGTTCATGTCTGACATCACAGCTCTGGACCATTCATCAGTTCTCTTCATGCCAAAGTGAAAATTCTACATATGAGAAAATTGGTGCAATGCCACACATCCTCTTAAATTCCTCTTGCGTGCTACCTAAGAATACATGTGTTCATACTACTGGCTCTTGCATGGGGTCTGTTGCATTCCTGGTGATTTGCCCTACATCACTCTGCATTTCCATTTCATCCAGGAACTTCACCTCATAGTTGCTAGGATCCACAATGACTGTGTTATCTGAATAATTAATGAGAAACATCTTGATGTTGCCAGTGTACAAGGTGAGGAGTACAGGTGAGATGACCTGCAGTGATCCAGTAGAGGTGGGCCAGATAGACCTTAGCAGAACATTAACTTTAACCTGCTGTTGTCTGTCAAGAATAAATTAAAGCATCCAGGAGGTGAGGTGTAGATTTACATCCATCTTCAACAGCTTTTGTCCAAGTAGATGAGCGTGCCCTGTGTTAAAGACAGTGGGGAAGTCAACTAAAACAATTCTTGCATCAGCCTCTTGGATTTCCCAGGGGAGAAGTAAGTTGGCTGTATTAGAGTGAGGACTCCATCATCATCAAGCCCCTGTTGTTGCTTACAGGAAACATACTCATCAGTGTTGTGACATACCTCCTTTAAAGCTTGAAAAGAAGGTCTTCAAAGGTCTTAATCACCAAGGATGGAAAAGCTGCTAACCTGAAAAGTAAGGTTACCTGAGGTATTCGACATGTTATGAAGTCCTTCTGAATCACCAGGATATGGTGCTTTGCCTGGGAGTGACTGAGGAAAATAGAAAGGAAATGTAGTTGCTGGTCTGCCAATGGCTCCCTAGAGCTTTATTTGGGATTGACCTCTTAATTTCAATTTGTACATGGGATAAAGTCATAAGTTGAAGCAGGGGGCTGATGTGTTTATACAGTTTAAACCTGCAGTGGAAGTTTTTCAGTCTTTATGTCATGGCTGCTCTTTCATTTGCCTTATGTCCCAGGTGGGTGAACCAGGAAACAAATCTTTGTTCTTTTAAACAAACTTGTTTGTTCATGATTGATTTATATGAGTTTGGCTGCGACCTTATCACCAGAAAAGAGAGCAGTGTTTTTTTCATTCAGGGCTCCAGGAGCTTTGAGGTATTATCATGTATGTAGCTAGTAACAACCTCAGCCTTCCATACTGACTACCACTCATAAGTGTAGATTGATAGCATTGCGATAATAAATACATAAATCAATGCAACAGAATAATAAAATTGCAGATTTTTCAATAAGGTGCTTTGTGTTTCCAACGTTGGTGCTCCCCAGTGATAGTGTGCACTACTGCAGCAGCACATAGTGTCATGGTGTGTGTGACTCTGTATTCATGTGCACATGGAGCTGTTGTTGTTTCTTTCATTTTCACAAACACACACAAGCAAAGTATGGTGGTGGAAGGCTGAGAGGGCACACTGTCATCAGAGAGAGTCGCTGGGGAAATGGAGACATTGAGAGACTAGCAGTCATTAAGAAAAGCAATATGCTACTGAAATTGCATCATCGTTCTTGCATAATAAATACCTTCTGTTTGTTTTTAAACAGAAATACAGTTCATGACTGTGGCACACAGGAAATTTAATATATTAAGATGGAACTGTGGTATTTTGATTTCTAACATGTTAATGTGTTGAATGTAAACAGTTTCCTAGGTAACTGTCATTAAGCACCTGGAAAAGCGCTTTACAAATTTGATGTATTATTATTATTATTATTATAAAAACCAATTCCATGACAGGAAATTAAATGCAGTCTTTGAGAGATGGTTTCAGGGCCATAATAATTTCACCTCTGACCTTTGCCGTGGTATTTGGGATAATGAGAGGAGCAGGAAAAACGTAGCTTGTTTTTACCCTATGGTGGCTGATCAATAAGTAGTTAGATTGCCTCAGCAGTGGGAGAAAATGTGAGATCAAGGACAAATATAAGACCTGAGCCAATATGAATGTGAAGTATCATATGTTTTTTTTTCTAATATCTTATGGAATAGGTGATATTTCCAATAGCTGGTGTAGAACAATCTTTATTAAGCCATGCTTTTTTTTAGAACATTTTATTGTTTTTCATAAAAGATCTCATAGTTGGAACAGTATCATTATTTGTAATACAACACTGGCAACAGAAGTCTCATTGGCTCTGTTTGCAGTAGTGAGGATGTTGCACTGCTCTTAGGGAGAGGTTAAATCTCTTTGTCAGAGATGGCCCTGTAATAGCTATATCCATGATTTATCACTGGATAGAGTGATAAATACATTTTAAATACATAAGTACATTTGTATTCACAGTTTGTACCAATGAGATGTGGTGGTAGTAGTTGAAAGACTATTGAAAGACTGACTACACATGAATGACCACCACCACCCACTATTAGAAGAAAGAGAGCACAGAACCGAACTAGTTCATCTTTACTTGCACCATTTCCAGAAGACCTAAAATGTGTCTTGTAAGCAGAAAGCGTAGATTACTAACACAAATCTTCAATAGTGGGCAGTAAAATGGAAGGCAATGCTACCTGTCACTCTCTGCAACCAAAACATAAGCTGCGCTGTTGTAGGGTCAGTCTGCCTGTACTAGTACTGAGGTATTGACCAGAGCAGAGTCAGCCGCAGCTGCGCTCGCATACTGTGGTGGACGCAGTCATGAGGAAGCAGCAAACCACCGTGAGAAATCCACTAATCTGCTTAAAGCATTGACTTTAAGAACAGGGTGACACCACTGCAGTGAGAAAGGATCCCGACCCAAGCCAAAGTCTAAAACACTGCTGCTTACACGTTTTATCTCTCTAGCCATGAACCAAAAACAGCTTGTGTTGGTCAACTGTGGTGACCGAGGAGGGGCAGTAAGAGAAACATTTCCTTTTATGATTACTTTTGCTAAAGGTGTGACTGAGGTCTAGACTGTAGATGGGTGAAGATGAGTGGCTACATACATGAAGAAAGGAAATGCAGCTATCACTGTAAACCAAACAACTGGACAGAGACACTTGAAAAGGAGGCTCTCAGTCCACTTTGAAGCAGATTCTGGTGCAGTTTGTTTGTGATTTGAAAGCAAACATACCAACCACAGGATTCTGTGATAACAGATATATGATTTTAGAATGAATTCAAAGGCTAAATCATTATTAAATCTATCTGCTCATTTGGTGACCATGCTAACATATATGCACATCTGCACAAGTATGCTGTGCTTTTATCCTATTCATTAATATCCTGTTCATACATACATTAATCCCCCCTTTAATATTGCCATACAAGTTGTCTCTTTTTCATCCTCTTTTTCACATGTGGTGGATTTGCAGTCTAATAATACTAATAATGCTCATAATGACTTAGTTCTTCCTGAGCTCGTTATGACACCAGAGGATCATAAATATACACATGAGAACTGACACAGTGACGTGCTGCATGACTAGCTGTCAGTCACTGGTCCTGATTATGTCCTCACAGTCTGCGTAACTTTATGTTTACTCCTCAGAGTTAGTGAATGAATCAAACTACAGTTTTTAACACGCTCCAGATTTCACTTGGAAATGCACTGCTGTAAGACAAAGAAAGAAAGAGGAAAGTTAAAAGATAGGCAGCATGTAAGAAAGTAAGAAAAGCACTGTAGCCCAATAGACTTCGGGAACAGATGGTGTCAAAACATCCCTGCTGAGTCTAGAAAGCAAGAAAATTAAGACATCCAAATGTTTTTTTTAAGAGAGTTGCTGGGTATGTAACTGTTTCAAATTGAATTTCACCGATCCTCTGTCTGGTGATGAACATTATTCTACAGAAGATCAAAGTATGAGCATTCTTACACATTTATTGGACCATAAAACTAAATTTTAATCTCAAGAGGGAACCTCCCTAAACACTGGTTCAGCAGCATACTGCCAGCTGAGAGTTCTGTGACGCCAACTCCAGCCAGTGCCCCCTGTCAGCTTCACCATGTGCTGCCAGAGACCCAGATGATTCAGCCAGACAGACACCTGAGAGCTGCGGGAGGTTGCCAACAGGCTGCAGTATCTACCCTGATGTAACCCTCTAACGAGCGCTACTGTAGGCAATGTCTATCCATCATATAATTTTCACCCAGCCCTCAAAGTCTTAATTAGTGTATTAATTTGGCATCATCTCTTTTTGGCAATGATGCTTCCACAAAATTTCTTCAGTACATAAATAAAGAAAATGTCTTAATTATTGATTCCTCTCGTACGTAGTTGCTTGTCTTCTTATTTTGGCAGTTACTGAAGTATTCAGAGTGAGTTATCTTGAGAAAGTATTCCCACCCATGAGTTTTTTTGAATCCTTCAGTAAAAACACTACATCCACTCAGATCTGGAAGCTGTTACCAGTGGATTAGCAAAAAATATCAAACTTTAATCATCCCTCATCCTACAGAAGAAAACTTTGAGTAAAGAAGTTGTTCTTGTGTGGCGTATCAGAGATTGCTAACAATGATTCACTGAACTCCCAGACTCTACACAAACACTGAAGACGCTGAACATGCCAGGGTCTCCTACATCTTCTAAGTAGTGTGTTTGTCTGCACTTGCCAGACATTCTTGGCATACTATGCTGAAAAAATGTCTTTTTTTGGCATGCACCAAGGATGTGATCCTAATGTTTATGTAATTCTACTTCCTGTCCACTGTTGTGGTAGACATGTCCTAATATCCTAAGATGAAGTTTCCTCAGTTTAGCACTCTTGAATAAACAGCCTTGATCAAAGTTTTAAGTTTTGCCCTGTGCAATGGAAGTCCCAGAAGACTAAGAGAAGTCCCAGGGACACCAGAAACACCAGCTGGTGCAATATGAGAAACCACCGGACTACTTTAAATAAGACGCTTTGGCTCTGAGTATACACGAGAGACAATAGAGTTTGAGAAGAGAAAGACACAAAAAGGTAGCAAGGTAAAAACATCGCGGCAGCTGTCAAATCCCTTTACAGTAAATGACAGTGCTGCCTGTCTTATTAAACACACAGAGGCATGTTTTACTCTTATGATAACAAATAGAATATGACTGTGGGCAAATGTGTGCGTGTTGAGATGAATGCATTTACTCCTCTTCTTTTCGTGACTATATTAGGGTCAGGGTAAGACAGTAAGAGATGAAATGAAAAAAGATGACATCATTCCTGCCATCCTTTTCAATTAGAATAAATGCAAACACCATTCATTATACTATTAGAAGTTACTGGGTAAGATCATGTTTAATTAGGTATTTTAATTAAATACATTTAGATAACTTGCAGGCTATCTCACCATAGCTTGCAGGTAGATAGGTACTATACCTTTAATAATCTCAATTACTACTATGAGACAGTGGATGGAGCACAAGAAAGCCATGTGAGTGAAGAGGAATGTTTAAGATTAGCTGACTGAACAGCACGGCTGGTCAGCAGAACACTATAATGTGATAGTCTGAGCTAGACTTTACTAGAACCATGGATCCTGTCCCAGGGTAGGAAGGTTCAAACTCTTCCCAGATTGTGAAGCTTTGAAGTCAGTCTTGTAGAGCTTGCTCCTCAAGAACTGTCTGCCAGTAATACATACACTGTAAAGCTGCCACTTGAATTTTACAAGGCGAACGAATGGACAGCACTGTCTGCATGTCAATGGTATGAAAAGTGATAAATAAAACGACTATATAGCTACATGTGGCTCAAAGAAAGGAGAAGAAACACCTAGGAGTGCCAGCATGTGTGTGCTCTTAAAAACAGAATTTGTTATAAGTGATTGGATTGAAATCTCAAATGTAGCACATGCTCAGTCTTATGGCAGCCGTGTTTGCATACTTGAAGGGGGAAACCCCCAAAAATCTAAAAATGCACCTCACTTGACTGCGAAAGATGTGTCAAAGATGCTAAAGTGAAGATTGACATGGCTGATGTGATGATTTGATGCTAGAGCTATCATGACAGGGAAAAAAGTGATAACTAACAGACTGTCATCTTAGTATAATAGCATACGTAATCAATAGCTCTGAAAACTAAATTAAATCCTGAAATATTACAGGAAGTCAAACTAATTTGAAGAGGATTATGTGAGGGGCTACCAGATCCAGAGAATAAAGGAAAAATTTAACCCTGCGAAGAGTCATGAACACTGAACTGGAGGTGCTTAAATTTCAGCATTTAAGCATTGCTGTGTGAATGTGCATGTGTATGTATGTATATTTGGGCATGTGTGTGCATCACTTGTGCGTGTTGGTCTGTTGAGGTGTGTAAATGTCAGCCTGTCAGAGCAGACACGACAGTGAGAGCAGGTGTGTTGTGACAGACAGGTGTGACATTTAACTTTAGTTTTTATACCTGAAACTCCATCCATCTCTGTCTCACACACACACACAAACACACACACACACACACACACACACACACACACACACACACACACACACACACACACACACACAAACCCAGAGACATTAACACGTGCACAAACTAGACTCTCATATACATTTTAACACATTGTGTTTTATTACGGAATAACTAGCATTATCGCTGTAAAACGCACTTCATTTTCCTATTTACAGACTATATTTGTGGTGTCAGTAAACAGAAATATACACATCCTTTCATTCGCTCATTTAGTCAAGAATGACATAATCACAGCTCTGAGCGGCATCTAAACTGCAGCATTTTATACTCAATCTGTGTGGAAAATATGAAATCACTCACACTCGTTTAAAAAGATTTTAGAAATCCATCTGGTGACGTGGCAACGCATTTTTCACTTTAAATGCTAAAATGAACGATCCTGGGTTCGAATACAGACCAGGGCTACTCTGTGTGAGTGCGTGGGTTACCTCCCAGTACTCTGCCTCCCCCCAGGCCGCCACCCCCCTCTGTGACCCTTAAGAGCATAAGCAATATAGAACATGGATGGATGCAAAAATTAGCCCAAATCTAAAGCCATTAAAAGGTTATAAACGTAGTTTTTTTTAGGTGAGCTGAGGTCAAAGCAGTATTAAATGTACAACCTCTGTCTTTCGCTCTACTCGTGTTGCCTCAGCAACACAGGTGTTAGAATGACTTAGGTACGTGATGCTGCCTCAGCAGAAAAGGGTGAGAAAACATTACCTCAGGTGACACCAGACAACGTGGCCTTATCATCTTCTTCTGAAGGTGTGAACAACAGCAGCAGATTGTGTTGCTTCCACCTTTCTAAGGGCAAAACCTTGCAATATCAGTGGTAATCAATCCAAATCACATCATGCTCTGCGCCAGGGTAAAAACAATGGTTACCATACAAGGGCACCAAGGGCGGAAACTAATGAGAGCATGAGTCAACAGAATCATCTATGGCAGTGTTGATACAATAATTTCACAAGGTAAACTCTGCTCTGGACCTTTCAATCTGATCACACGAAGTTCCTCAGCAAATGGAGTTTTCCTGGTTACCGTGGAAATCTACGTTGAAATTTCTCGTCCATGTTGGGATTGAAAGTTACATCTCACCACAAAGGCTACTCAGTAGCTGTCTATTTTTTTTTTGTTACTGTTACTTTCTGTAGTACAATATAGTACAATAACTTCTATTTTAAAAACGTAGTTACAAAATATAGCATAAATCTGAATAATAAAAAAAACAGTTTTACTGTTTAAAAACACCTTTAAGCATAGGGTTTGATTCAAAGGAAGCCTTGATGACTAAATCATGCAGAGAATATTAAAGCAGTCAAATCCTATTCCCAAATATCTTCCATGTCCATGTACAAGTGAACTTATCATATGTCAATGTCTTTTCAAAGCAAAGCAAATTTCTCAAGTTGCTGTGGTTGACAAGCTTGTGTTGGCCTGTAGGTGCTACTACCAGCGGCATACAAGCCAAAGTCTCAGTTTGGGAGAGGAACAGTAAAGCTGGTTTGGAATGCCGCCGCTAAGACAGCTAAGCCATTCAGATGCTTCAGCACCAAACCTGACACCACCATAATGGGAATTATAGAGGGATACCACACAAATCTGGGCTGTAGGAAGGAGGAAAGCAGAGAAGGACGATGGAGAATGTATCGTATGTGTGTATGTGTGTGTGCAGGGTAAACACAATGTATGTTCACAGGTAGAATCAATGGTGTGTGAAAAGGGAAACACAATATGTTTGGCTAATGCTACAGATGTCTGATATCTGTTATACTTCTCTCAGAGTTACTCTCTTTCCGGACTATCTTTCTCATATAATCCCAGGACTCTATATGCTGAGCCTCAAGAATGCGGTATGTGTGTGTGTGGAGCAGTATGTGTATGCATTAGTGTGTGTGTGTGTATGTGCGTGTGTGTGTGTGTGCAAGCATTGACCAAGTTTGTTGTAGAGCCAGAAGCCTCTCTTTTTAAGGGCATTAAAACCTCAGTACATTTGGTTGGCTCACAAGTCTGACACCTTGGTACAGCAAGTGCTGAAGGGCTGAAAAAGTGGCTCTAGGAAGTAATTAGCTGTACTGTAATTGTAAAACGTACCTGTAAAAAGTAATTAACTAAATCTGCACACAGGCAGCCCCACACTCAGCAGACACTATCAAAGAATTCAATAGCTCCACTCCCTCTGCAGACAAAAAGATGGAGCACATACACCAAGGCTAGGATGCTGGGGAGTGAAAAAAAAAGCACTGATAGCAGCATCATATTTTGGAATAAATGGCATCCTGTTAGGTGTGAACATTACATGTTTCCAGTGTGGTGTTGTAACGCTGTGTGTAGTGACATCCAGGTACACTTTCAATCTTTTGAGGACCAGTTGATCATCATGCCAGTGTCACTGCGAACATGAAATTGCTGCTGACCCTGTTGTCCATGCTCAGCTTCAGTTAATATTTCCAGAGGGGCACTCAGGCATAACCTGAGGCACAAATAATCTCAAAGTTTTGCCAGGAACATGACAGTTCTGTAGTTTTTATTTATTTATTTATTTATTTTAAATAGCCTGTGCACACTTCACATCCCCAGCCAGCAGAGTGTGTTTTGGATGAAGTGAAACAGGATGTAAAAAGTGGCAGAGGATGTAGGGGGTACCTAAATAGACATACTGTATCTGTCATGCTACAAAGCTCAGCATGCTGCTGAGGCAGTTAGCCAGATTCCACATCAGTTTCAATGGGAAGATAAATGATCGATCAGCGTGCTGCTGTATGAGGTACGGGCAGATATATCATGCCTTAATCATTTTAATTGGCCTTAACTGTAAAGGTCAGTGAAATAAAACCCCTGAGGCTGATTAATTGATGGCAACTCTTTGAGAAGGTGACATTTAGGAGTATTGTTTTTTAACTTGTGATGTACACTTCTGCTGCAGTAATGAAACAGTAAAGGAGCAATCACTGAGAAAATTATGCAATTTTAACAGTTTTAATGTGGGATTTCTCAAGGGCTGCATATTTTTCTGTTGAATTTTCTCCCATTCAACGTGAGCAGGCAGCTAGGTGTGCACAAAAATGTCCTTTAGTCAAACAAAACACATCGGCAAGTCTGAAAAAGTGTGCTGTGTCAGATCTAATTCAAGTCATTTCCAGCTGAATGCATCCTGTGTATGCATGCACAGACACACACAGGCTTTCTAGGTGCTAAGAGTTTTCAGACTTAAGCATCATTTATTGAACTTCTCCCCACAGGGAAAGGAAGGAGACATCCCACTTAACCCAGGGCAGGTCTCAGCCTAGGAGTGAAGTCTTACCAAATCACAATCGAGAATTTACACTTGGGACAAAGTCGACAGCTTCATGAAACTGATACGCACCTCCAGTGACTCATTTTGACAAGCATAATTTCGTGTTGCAAATTAACCAAATACTTAGAATGAACAAATGATAATCACTGCAAATAACTGCAGGTGGCTGTTGTGAAGTGAAAATAAACTTCACACTGAGTTTTCATTTTTATAAAAAAGAAAATACAACAAAATATTTTTACAAAGTCTGATTTGAAGCCACAAGGCTGGAATATAATACTTTTTATTTCTGAATTTCCACTTGGAAACAGTTTCGGGTTATTTGGAATTTGTAGAATAAATACTGAGCTAATTGTGGTGTAATAATCACTTTATAAAATATATAATCTTTGCACATTTAACACCCATCTCAATTCTTTGATGTATTTTCTTTCTCTATAAATAACCACATTATCCATTAAACTGTGTGAGGAAAGACTGTTTCAGAACAGGGGCCTTAGATTGCATTTTTATTTTATTGTGTCTACCATCTTTCTATTTCTTACCCCCTCAGGCCATGGTGAAAATCAAGTGTGACAGATAACAAATGTGACTTCACATATTGTTATAATGAAAGGATCTCTCTCAGTGGTAGTAATCCTTTTAAGTGATGAATGCAGTGTTTACAAGACTTTTTAAAGTGTTTTTTTTTTATAATGCAAGTCCTTGGGGGGGGGGGGGGGGGGGGGGGAACAGGACTCTGACTCCTCCCCCTTCCCCCCCCCAACTGACCCCCCCCTTTTCCTGTTTTTCACCCCAAACCCTCTTAAACCAAAAAAGCGG
>JBBMJY010000026.1:16016172-16067051 GCA_037833715.1 Toxotes lorentzi | reverse complement strand
CCCCCCCCCCCCCCCCCCCCCCCCCCCCCCCCCCCCCCCCCCCCCCCCCCCCCCCCCCCCCCCCCCCCAGCACTCTAGCTAATTAACCTTTCAATCATTAAATGATACTCCTCTTTTCATGGTTGTCACCCTAAATTCTCTTAAGCCCAATATCAATCTGTTCCTTATTATCTTTCTTACTGAAAGATAAACCCTCAACAGTCTGAGGAGGAGGACCTCACTTTGGTTATCCTCTACAGAGGTTTGTTGGGGGTGCTTTGGCTTCTTGTACAGCTTGAGATCAGTTGTGACTATACTGTACTGCTGTACACGACTGTATACTGAATAAATAACTGTTAATAACACATGCTTTGCAATAAGGCAGTTATTAAGTACAGGAAATACTGTTCACACCCTTGTACCACTGCTGCTCCTCTACCATTTCAAAGCCCCACCTCCACCCCAGCATCCACCTGTTGACACCGACTTCAAGTTTCCGTGTAGTAGGTTTAGCCAGGCTAACAGCTTAATGTATATCCAATCTCAAGCCTTTAAATGTGTGTATGTGTGTGTGTGTTTGCACACAGGCACGCTTCCAAATGTCAGGGAATTAAAAGGCTTGACAGCCCAGGCTTTATGCATTATTTGTTGTTATGTATTCATTCTAAACCAAATGCAGGCAGAGACAGTCTGATAAAACAGACCTCTTATTTTCCACTTGACTCATATTGTTAAAAAATATTATAGTTCAAGATCATATTACCGCTCTTATTTTCAAGATCCAGAACCAACATGATAATACACAAAGACACAATGGATGCTATCTTAAAGTTTACATACAGATGCTAACTCTAGTTAGATATCCCTTACAGCATGGTTTGGCAAGCAGCAGCCCGGTTTGTCAGTTCCCATTGTGGCTAACTGACTTCCATGACTAATTGGTCAAGAAGTATTTCATTGTCAAAAGTTGTAGTTGCAAATGTGACCCACATATACTGAGCAAAGGCTCTGAATGTGAAACATGCAACATCCTACAATCTGAACAAGGACACTCTCATTAGAAACTCCAACTTATCACAAGTTCAAAGCAGCTGCGTTGTTAAGGCTGGAACCCACAAGTTCAAGCGATGGCTAAGAATCTAGTGTTTTGTTTTTGTTGTTATTTCACCTCGTTACTGTTGATGTGCAGCAAATAAAAACACAAATCCATGTATCCAACTTACTGTGCTGATGACGTGAGACAGCATCGCACTGCCATTGTCAAATTGACAATATAACCTGACAAACACTGTCCACATTTCTCAACAGCAGAATATGGAGTACATCTCCAAACAGAGAGAGAGTGCTGTTTTTTGTGTTCCATTCTCATTCCCACTTTCCATTCAGCACTTTGTCTCCCACAAGTATATATCAATTTAATGAAAATATATGTTTCTGGTCTAAGATTAGGATTTATTTCAGTGGGTTATGTTCATCCAGTACTCTGGTCCAGAGCATGATATTTCAGCATCTCCTGGTGAAGCCATGAAATTAACTGCAAATATTCATTGTCCCCTGAGGAAGAATACTAATGATTTTGTGACCTTTCTCGCTATGGTATTAACAGGCCAAATTTTCCACTTGTAGATTCCTGTGAAAATGAATTGTTATTGAATGCACTGATGCTTCCCAAAGGATGAACCCTTTTCATTTTAGACACTTCATGGTTTTTATGGTACAGGCATTAAATGTCAGTCCAGTGAATCATACCTGGTTACTCCTGAATAGAACAGAAATGGAAAATGGAATATTTCGTTTTCTTAAACCAAGCCTGTGGTGCTCATTTTCAGTACATCAACACAGAGCCCCCCCCTCCCCCCAAAAAAGAAAGAAAAAAAGGAAACTCTTGTTAACCATAACTACTACAGCTCATTGGCCAGATTTAGCTAAAATGATATTTTTTAGTGTCTTATTGTATTTTTTCTTTAAATTAATATATGCTGTGGTGATTGAAGAAGAGAGGTAGCTCTGGGGAGGGAAAGAGACAATGATGTGAAGAGCAAAAACAAGTAGAAGTATCGGAGAGAGGGAGAGAAGGTGGGGGTGACCGGTGAATTCTCATTGGAGTTCTATAATTACTTCATGCTATTAGACCTGCAGTCTATAATTAACTACCTACTGGGATTAGCGTGAGCAAAGTCACTGGGAGAGGGAAGAGATAGAGAGACAGAAAGAAAGAGAAAAAGCAGAGGAAAGAGAGAGAGAGAGGGTGGTGAGTTGTAGGAAAGACAGAAGACAGGAAGAGGCATAGAGAGTGAAGGTTAATTTTTGTATTCACTGAGTGCAGAAATTAGATAAGTAGCTAACTAGCCAGTAAATTGACTGTATTTATGCCCATATTGTCTGTGCTAGAGTCTTTGTGTAGACAACAGACCCAGAAGGTAATAAAGATTTGTTACTCATTTGTTTGTTTGCTATAGAACACTTCGGCGCTGGCTCAAATATTTCGTGTTGAAGAAATGAATGATGGCCTTAGTGAGTTCGCGGAGGTGGGATGATGGACTTGAAGACAGACCGTGAGCTGTCCTTGATGTTGATGATTGTGCATGGAGGAATTCGGAGGAATCCTGAAGCATAATGGAGGAAATATTACGGCAATCATAAAGGCTGCATCTGTATACAGTTTATGACAGGGCTGCTGTGATTTGCCTTGAGGAAGGAAGAGAAATTAGCATTAAATGAACGGGAAAACCTGTGACAAGGACAAGTTGTGCTAATTCCATAGAATGTTTGGTAAAAAACAAAGATTATACTGATAGAGAATAATCATATGAGCATGAAACCATGGTTCAAGGGCCATGGAGGAATAATGCACATTTGAGCTAAATCATCGCTCAAGGCTGCTCCTGGAAGAGATAAAATGGGTTAATTGAATATTAAGTACTTCATGGGTAGTTATATTTTCAGTTTCCTTCTCATTTAACTAATACTAAATTCTTAGTACATTACTTTTGCTTGGTAAACTTTACAAACTTTATTTGCGCTGTCAGAGCCTTCATGGGTTAATGCCGATATGTGTGTGTGTGTGTGTGTGTGTGTGAGAGAGAGAGAGAGAGAGAGATGGACATAGGAAGACAGACGGGGAGCATGGGGGCAGAGAAAGAGACAGAGAGAATTAGTGTGTGTGTTGAGGTGTGACTGCCCTGCTCTACTTGACTAATGAGCTGGTGTTAACTCAGAGGAAGTCAGAGCTCATTCTGGCTACGCTTGACCCGTGTGCTAACACTAACGCTGTGTGACAGCTACATATACACTGACTGCCACCATCAACCCCCAACTCTATTCATTAAGTCCCTTGGACTGAGTGTGGGTATGAGTTTGTGTGCATATGCATGTCTGTAAGTACCTTGCACCAAAGCATATCTGACCAAGTAATTTAATCTTGTCATTTCATACTGAGTCTTAAAACTGCATTGTTTTTTAAGTTAAGTCAAAATAATGCCAAACCTAACTGGTCAGTCCTACATTCACCACTGAAGTAACTGGGCAACATTTTAACAATTTTGGTTCTGAAGGAAGAAGCGCATTTGTTTAGTCACTTTGATTATAGTGCAGCCCGTAAATATTTGGACATTTACACATATACGCTCTGTGCTTCAGTACATTCAAGTTAAAATAAAATATTGGATACTGTATTAAAGTGCCAAGTCTCAGCTTTAATTTTATGCAATGGCAAGTGCAGAGCACTAGGTCTTGGATGCATGCACTGTGTGGGCGTTTCCAAGTGCACCTGTTAATTTGGGTCATGTAGGTGTAGCAGTGCAAAGTGCAAAAGACTCAGGTGGAACATAAATCAGTGGGTGTGGTGATTAATTAATTCCCTCTTAGCCAGTCACATCACTGATCTCATCGCTCTGAAACAGCTGTGCCAATCACAGTGATGCCGAACAAGAACAGCTCAACAGATGGAAAGAGGGTCTCCAGAAAATTATATTGTTGTCTGGATGGTGAAGAACGGCACAGTGTGAACACACGGCACCTCAAATCTGCAGCCAGAAAGATGCTGTGGGGTTTTTATTTAACTTGTAAAATAATGAGAGGATTAAATAATAAAATATGTTAACGATGCCATCTATATGACCAAATTAATCCAACACTATTGAAGTTTCATTTCTATTCTATCTCACATAATAAATGGTCACATCATACCATTTAATCTGACACAAAAGTGCACAGTAATACATTTCAGGAATAAAATATAAAGTGCTAATTAGAGACCATTTGAAATGAGACAATGACAGAATTAATGATGAATAATATGTCATTGACATATAGATATTGTGTGGTGTTAGTTTATAGCAGTCTGCTGTCATTTGCACCTTAATAAAGGTAAACACAGTGGAGAGCTGCATGTCATAGCGCTACACTCTGTATAGATTCTGTGTAGATTTCTCAACATATGTGTCCTGCTGCCTTCAGATGGCTGCAGGGATTTAATGAACTGAAGGAGAAGCTTTTAAAACAGAGTAAAGCATATGTGGACAACAGATACTGTAAGAATCACTGATTAACTGATTACATAACATTTTTGAAATGTACAGCAGCAGACTGACTTTGCGCCAGAAACAGACATGGTTCTGAGATGTCTATTCTGAGCGTAAAAACACACTTTCCACCAAAATACCAGCAGCTCGCTCTGTGCTGCCTCATTTGACCGAACTTCCCATATGTTTCCATCTTTCCTCCCACCTGTGCACCGTGCACTCTGCTCTTGGCACCACAACACCACACACACAGACCAAAGCAAATTTCAAGATACTTTTAGTCCGGTCTTCTGCAGGTGGAAAGCAGCTCAGCCAGATAAAAATCAGGTGACTGACTTGGCCAGTCAAAGATATTCCACCTCTTAACCCTGAAAAGCTGTCTGGCTGCTTTGGCCGTATGTTTAGGATCGTCGTCCTGCTGAATGATGAAATTTTGTCCCATGAGTTTTGATGCATTTGGCCAAATCTGAGAACAGAATGCTCCTGTATACCTCTGCATTCATCCTGTTTACTCCTTCAGCAGTGAAATCATCAGTAAATGCCAGTGTACCAGTTCCACAGGGAGCCATTCATGCCTAAGCCATAACAGAACCATCCATGTTTAACAGATGAGGTGTTGGCTTTGGATCATGAGCCATTCCTTTCTTTTTCTCTGCACTTAGCTCTTCTCATCATTTTGATAGAGGTTGATTTTTGTTTCATCAGTCCATAGAATTTTGTTCCAGAATTCTACCGGTTCCTTTTTGTATGTTTCTGTGAAACCTGGCCTTTTTGCTTCTGAGGCATCTGAGCTTATGGTTGTTAAGACTTCTCTTGATCATTGACAAGGAAACATGTACGCCTACATCCTGGAGGGGATTCTTGACTTGTTGTGCAGTCATAAAGGGTGTTTCTTCATCATTTTTTTTTTAGAATGCACCCAAACCAACTACCTTTGATATCTCTCTGAGGGTTTTGCTTTTGTTGAGCCTCATTATTATCTTCTTAACTTGCATGGTCACCTCTCTAATCTTCATATGAACAGTCAACTTGACCTCAATCTAAAGGGCAACTCTCAACTCTGAATCACCTCCATATGTGCTCTTTTTATGCAATGAATTTTATGCATGTTGAAATGACACAGCGTTGCACAAAATATTTAGTAACCAAATGTCCAGTGACTTTTGGACCCTTGCAATTTGGGCTCTGTATGTTAAACGGGTTATACATCCTATACTGATGTAAACCTACTCAAATTAAAGCTGAGACCTCACCTTTTCAGGTGGTATCATTTTATTTCAAAATGAATGTGCTGAAGCACAGAGCCTGAAAAACAAAACGCGTCACTGTCCAAACACCTGTACACTGTACACCTGTTGTTGTTGTTTTTTTTTTTGTTTTGTAGCCCACTTGTTTTTTCAGAGATGGTGAGACTTTTAAAACAGCTTTGAAACTGAAGGTGACAAATAGTCACAAAGTAATGGACCAAACATGAGTTTCCCTCTGGTCATTAAAGACGCACTTTATTTCTACCACATGAATGCTGTGAACTTTGAGATAGCTGGCAGGAAAGCCTGAGGCGAGAGGCAACCTGCCATTTACTGTGTGTACATGAGACCCTCACATCAAATAGGCTGGGCAGAGGAGGAAGCCCTTCCACTGAATAACTGTGGGAGAAAACTGAATTGGATGGCTTATATTTGAGAGTTTACTGCATTATATTGAAAGCGATTTCAAAATTTTTGCTTGTCCACTCTGACTTAAATGATGGTAGACAAAATATTAGAAACATCTACCAATATTGTGCTTAACAGGTAAACACGATTACCATCCGCAGCAGTTGTATCTAAATGTTTCTGAAGGTCTCAACAAAATGTCAGTATAATAAGTTTGTAAGGATTGTAAGGCTTTTGTATTAGAAAGCCAGGTTAGCTTAGTTGGACCTATTTGGCAACCTAAATACATTTATACTGCAATAATACTGAATGGGGTCGAATAGATAAACAGCAGAGAGGGAATTCCAATGAAGAACTTTACAAAGTTTGTAAAGCAATGAATATGAGTAGTTAAACAATATGCATAGAGGGCAAGTATGGTGCATTGTTGTGAATTTGTAGCTATGAGTCCCCTGGTATTGTATAGGTGGTCGCCTGTAATAGCCCTGACAAGGGATTGCTGTCACTGACCTGATGAGCCGCTAGTCACGGTCCAGATGGCAGTTTCTTGTTTCCCTTGTGTGCCACGAGTGTTCGCTGTGCATGGTGCCGCAGTTGTAATGCAATGATGCTGATGCTGGTCTTTGAGTTGTGAGGCATCACTGTCACAATACATGGATACTGTACATACGAACAGACAGCTAAACTAAATGACTTAGAGCGAGAGAAAGACAGAGAGGGAGACAGATAGCAAGAAAAATCTGTGACAGATATACAAAGAGGCATTCATACAAGCAGTCAGTTGTTTGATGATGACTTGTGTCATAACTTTTCCCATATGCTTTGTCATATCTCTCTCTTCTGTACCATGGCACAGCTGTATGGAAGCTGGGGATACATAACTATCAGGCTATACATATGGGAGCTGTCTGTTCTGGATACCCCTTGGTACATCAAAACTACAGAATCTACTGAATCATCTTTCCATTGCTGAAGAGTGAGTGAGGAGGGGTAAAGACTCAAATAACTGTGCAAGATGTACCCGTGGATGGATGTATAGATATGTGGATCCAAAATGATGGAGACCAAAGTTATGGAGTTATGGAGTCAAATTAGTAGGACACATATGGTGTTTATCTAAATACAACACTGGACTCCAGGTTTTGGACTTTTAACACAAATGACTTTTCCACCTTTACTTGGAACCTTGACATGGTAAGATTAGTTCACAGAACTAAGATGCTGGCTGGCCAAAACTTTACAAGTACAACATGGTGATCAGCTATCAACCTTGACAAATGTTAAACTGATGACACTGTCACACCTTAAGTATCGAATGGTAAATGCTAAACATCTGTCCTGCATTTCTCCCATCTCATTTCCTTTCTGTATTCCCTTCCCTGCTTTCAACCACCCATTTATCCACCTATTCTCTGCTCCCTTTTTCCTCACCTGCCCACAATTTTTATGCATATTTATTCATAACTCCCCTGCCAATCAAAGACCTGCGATGAAAAGTTCAGCAAGAGTGAAATACCGCTAAAATCCAAACATCTCTAGGCTTCATTTGCATAAAGCCAGAAATAAGCTCTGGTGTCAACACACGCCTGATTGGTGACACCTCTCTCAATTTGGGAAATGACATTCATTTTATGTGGGCTCTTACAAGGAACAGTGCACATTCTATAAATCCATTTAAGATGACTATACTTTAGGAGTGCAGACAGACAGTATGAGGATAGATTGACTAATCATACACACAAACATACATATATACATATACGTGTGTGTGTATGTAAAACTCAGACTCAAGACATGAATTTGATGACTGCAGATTTGATAAAATAATAAAAGATTTGCAACTCGACAAAAAGTGTGCCGGGAATGAACTGACAATGGATACGATGAATCAACCCCACAGCAGCCAATCATGCTGCACAAGCAGGAGAGAAAGGTGCGTCTGACAGCGCACACCATTATCACATTCACACATTAAAACATTCAGGCAAGCAGAATTCAATTTTTTGGCAGATTATAGTATACAAGCTGTAAATAGCACCTTAACAGGAACCTACACAGCCAATCTTGAATGGGCCTCTTTTTTTAGACTTAAGACTGAACTATGATAATGTTTTATTTTCTGGGTACAAGCACTGGCCAACTACTGATGACCAATATCTGAAATCAGAAAAACTCACTGCGAGAGTGAGCCTGAACAAGATGCCAGAGACACTCAAAACACATTTTAATCAAAACCTCTCTGTCTTTTTCTTTTCTTTCCCCCAGTACACAGACACACACAGACAAAATCTTTAAACCTCTCCTCTTTGAACAACAGCACCAAGATATAGGCTAGCCTACCATCAAAAACACTGCGGCAACCTGCAGGCAGTCTTTAAACCTCTCTACTCTGATAAAACACAGCCTACAACATTAAGATGATTAAAAAAAAGACAAATAAATAAATAAATCACACACACTCATCAGTTTGTTTTGATCTGAGAGGAACAGATGATAAAAGGAAGAACATTTGTGAGTCATAGGACAAATAAAAAGATGCTGGAGGAATGCTTGATGCATCTGTCAGGCATGGTGGTAGAAATGTGATGGTCTGGCGGTGCTTTACTGGTGGTAAGGGTTAAATTTTTACAGGACAAAAGAGATCTTGAACAAGGAGGCTATCGCTCCATGCCATGTCCTGTAGACACTACTTGGTTGGTGCCAGTTTCCTCCTTCAGCAGGACAATGACCCAAAGCACAGCTTCAAACTCTGCAGTCCCTGGATCTCTTTGGTGAATGTGTATAATTACTTGCCTGAGACTTGAAATGTAAAGTTGAGGACCTGACTTCACTTGTTTTGAGACTTGTTTTGACTTAGGTCCTAATTTGGGACATGTAGGTCTTGACTTACGACTTGACTTGGGACTTGCAAAAGAAGGACTTTGTCTGACCTCTGATATACAGTAAATGTAAGAGCCACTGAGGACATGGTAGCGCACTCATACATGCGATTGTTGTCTTGTGTAAATTTTGCGAATGCACAAACAGTTGCAGTGATAGCAGTATTTGTAGTTGTAGCGGTTGTGCAGATTTGTGTATGAAACAGAGGGCAAGTGTCTGCTCCTGATACAAGCATGCTTCAAGTAAAGGCCTGTTACCTTCTGTAGCTGAGGTAAATTAAGGCCCCTGATACTATTTGAGGAGATTCAGTATTTAAACTCTAACTTCATTTGATCTCGCGATTCCTTGCTTTTGCAGATTTTTGCTCTATCCTGTCCTGCAATTAGATGAATTTAACTGGGTCGCCTGTATCTTGAAAAGGAACCGTTATCCCTGAAGGACCGAGACAGTAATATGATAGTCTGACTGCAGCACATTCACACACAAATAGGCACATTCTGAGTGTGAATATATACTGCATATTAATGCATACAAAACTGTGCACATAGGCTTAATCCTCTCTTCTCTAGAATATCATGTTTTCATTTATAGAGGTATTTTAAATATCTATCTCCATTCTCTGCAGCTGTATTTTATAGAGCGTCATCACCATGTACCAAAGATCAGCCAATAGCAAATGGCTGTTTCAGTACTGTACATTTAATGAGTAGATGTCAGGCTTCACAGGTTCAGGGTTTGGAATTTTGTACTGTTTCAGGGACATGTCAGCAAGTCTGTCTAAATTAAAGATCTCAAAAAAAGTTTGTACTCTTCCTGTGAACATACAGGACCCATTTACTTTGAATTTGAGTTCCAGTACTGTGGCAAGTTCGGTTCGTCTTTGATGTGTTTTGCACTGACAATTACCCTGTGAGTTGGACCACACATCAGCCTGTCATTTTCAGAAACACCTGCAGAAAGAGTAAACTCTCTCCTCTCACCTTCTGCAGCGTGGGCATGCACTCATGAAAGTTATGGCCTCACCTCTTTTTTCATTGCCATCAGTCAGGGTGTGAAACTTTGCTTACTGATGTTGTGTAGGTGTCACAGCAGGTGGACATAGAGCCCATAAAAGGGTGTAGCACTGGTGAAGTAAGACCTGTAGCTTCAAATGTATCAGCAAGTGTCTAACAGATAGCCCCTAACCAACAATTTGGTACTGCTGATGGTATGACTAACAAATACGTTAGATGGAAGTCGTAGAAAGCCTCTTAGTGACCTTTCTGCTCACTGAACTAAGGGTACAATAAGTAACCTTTTATATTACCAGTATTTATAAGTGAAGGTATATTTTTGTTGCTGTCTCTTTCTGTTCGGTCTCTCTTTTGTTTCTTTCTATCTCATTATCCCTTCATCGTCACAAAAGCATGTACACAGCCACACACCCGCTCATGTCCACACATACTGATCAGACAACTCTCAAAGTAACTCAACACCTCTTTTATCTCTATCTCTCATTCTCTCCTTTGTCCTCCCCCCTTCCTCCAATCCCTCCCATCCATCCCATTGCCCCTGTGCCTGCTGTTCATCCATGTGTGATTGATGGAGGGGTGCATCCATCCCTTCCTCCGCCACTCAGCATTCTTCTGTCCCCAAAGCCCCCCCATCCTTCTCTCTTACCTGCCGTCACCAGATGGCTCACCACCTGCCTCCAACAGTCAACAAAAGCTGCAATTACCCTTCATGTCCAACAAAGGGAAACTCACACTTCAACAAATGCACAGTGCACACACACACACACACACAAATGCATGAGGAGCCAAATAAGTAACATACACAGAAAACTGTGTGACCATGCACACCATCACACACACACTTTTATTTTTTTTAATATCAATCATCATTCATTCTAATCAGATCAGTCTGGCTTTACCAACATTTTGAACTGAAATCCTCATCTACTTGTGTCAATTGTACATTTTCCCCTCTATTTGATTCATAATCAGTGGGAAATCACCAGACTTGAGCCAGTTGAGAAGAAAGCAACACACAGATACAGCAGAGAGCAAATGGAACATTGTTCTGCTTGTTCACCAGGAACATTACATGACATCATGGAAACACTTCAGGATAACCTGTAGGTACTAAGAACAGTGGTAGTGATATCCCTATATTTAACTTGTGAGTTGTATGCACCGAGCAGAGCTGATCAGATACAATTACTTGTTACATGCAGAATCTCACATTCAAACTCAAACAAGTGCACAGAGACACAGGGACATGCACATTTACATACACACCTACACAGCTGAGTTAATGATGGGTAGAAGAAGAGAGATTTGTTAGAACTTCAAGTCTCTGTCTTTATACCTTAATGATGGTTATTATTCTGTCATACTGTGACTCTCACTATGCAGGCACGTTACTGACTGCAAGATATTTCCCTCTATACACCATAATTACACGTGATTGATTGTGTGTGTGTGTGTGAGTGTGTTTGTCTCATGGTGTGTGCAGGCAGTTCCCTATTGCTGCTGATAATTACAGTGATGACTGACAGCTGTAATAAACTCGATCACTGGTACACCTACCGTATTCTGTTGCCCTAGGCTGCCAGAAATCAAGAAAAAAAACACGCAAATGGAAAGAGCTCTGAACTAAGCATTATCATATATACACACTTACATCCCTGACTTTCCTTATTGAAGTGGAAATGAAAAATAAAATCCTTAGGACCATTGTTCAATACAATATGCATAATCTTTATAACCTCTTATTCAGATCAGAAGTGTGTAATGTAATAATACAGCATTGTTTTAATTAGTTGTGCTCATGTCAGATGTGTTGATTAATTTATGTAGTTGTGATTCAACATAGGCACATGTTTCAAATGAGGAGGTCAGATTCATTTGTTTTGTGGAGACCTTGGATGAGATTGTTGACTTTAGTAGCAGAAGCGACTTATGGCCATTGTCCTTGTGGTGAATGTCTGCAACCCTAAATTTGGTTGAAATAGCACATTGCATTTAAGACTTTTTTATGTCAAACGAGAGATATCAAAATGTGAAGCGAGTCATAAATGTTCACATTGTGACCCATGGTTAAAAAAAAAAAATGCTCTAAAAACATATAGGTCTGAAACATGATGAACGTAATATAATAAATACAACTCAGTGATTTAAGTTGTACAAATGTGGCATCTGTTAATATAATATTATACATTCATTAGTAAATCGAATTTGTGGCCCTACCTTTTTCTCACACTTTATTGTCACAAGTGGGTCGTGTAGTGTTCTGGAAGTTTTGAAGATCTGCATATTTATATATATGTTAGCCCATCTTAGGCTAGATGATGACCGGGCTGGCAGAGACAGCGGACCAACAGGATTCTAACAGTGACTTCCCAGAGTAGTTCCACAGAGCATGATTACTAGTTAAGACAGGCTTATTTCAGCAATAATTTCAATACCCCCCACCCTTCCAAAAAAACTTTCACAAAGCAGGTTTAAATAAGCTTGAGCTAAGTTAACATGGAACTGTACTCATCCAGACAAACCTGATCCCTATCAGGCTAGCTCTCTGGCTGAGTATCAGCTCTGGCTTAATCAATGGCCCAAATGAGCCACAGTGCTTTCTCTGCCATTATGTTTGTTTTTATGTAGAGCCTGTAACCTCAACATCCACACTTCTACTTTAGGCTTTGTTACATAAAAGGCACACTACTTCCTGAACACTGAACACTGGCATTGGACCCACACTGTGCATTACTGAGGCATTCGGTATAATGGGATACTGGACTGAATGTTTTACTGTCTCAGTTAGTTGTAATAAAGTTTGAACAAGTAGCCATATGGCTAGTTTCACCTGTACATACATCACAGTAGTTAGTTAAGATAATCCAGAAATCAATAAAAGGCTGATTCCTGATTTCTTTGGTCCATTACCATTCTAAAACCATAATCACGTTTAGTGGAGTAACCATGACAACGAAGGTCCTCTAACCTTCTAAGAGTCCTTATTTTAACCCAAACCACGATCTTTTCCTAAACCGAACCAAGTAGCTTTTGTTCCAAAATCTAGCCAAACCATGACCATTCCATAACCTTAACCCTGTGTTTCCATGATGACAAAGGTCTGGCGCTCCTGCCACTGGTAGGTTCCTGCTGGTCGTATCCGAGGGCAAGTGACCTTTAGGGTCATTTAGGTTGGAGTAATTTATGGCTAGCATAAATTATTTTTGTGGAATTCAGCTACACTACAGAGAGAAAATCTGCCGATTACAACCTTAAAATCTCAAGAGTATAAAGGTCCTCAAAGAGTAAAGTGTGCTGCCCCAAAATTCATCAGACTTTGTCCATTTTATTTCTTTATTGGCCCATTTTATTTTGCATTATATGCAAGAACTTTCCTGTACGCATCAGTGCCTTTCAATAAACTCACTCCTTCAAATTCATACCCAAGTGAACATTGATTTGGCTTTATTGAAAAGTGGATTCCGTATTTGATGCATGGCCTCACGATGGCTTGAGCCGTCAGTGAAATGTCCATAAAGAAGTAGAGCAATGAGAATTACAGCTGGGAAAGTAAAATGAAAAAAGTCCGCGTTCCTCCATGCATCACACTGCCTCCCTTCTCCCTTATTTAGTCAATTCCTGGTTATGATGGATATATCAAATATGATTTATTCCCCTCTCATATTTCACATTGCATTTGAATATATATTACTGCAAAATGATGTTATTGGTTATTGCTGCATGCAGATGTGAATGCACATGCACACACACACACACACACGCACACACACACACACACACACACACACAGTCCACCCATAGCTAGATGATGTTTCTTGCACAGGGAGGCCAATTAAACTCAAATTTCTTCTGGTGCAGCAATCAACAATGACAGGCAGAGCAATTACATCAGTTAATCATGTAATATCAATTATTCCACTCCACCGATCATTTACTAACATCATATATGCAGACACACTTTCACACATTATAACACTGCATTATGCTTTATTACATAAAGCATAAAATATTATTAAAATTTTTTTTTCAGTAGTAATCCACTACATTCCATGATATTCTACACATATTGTATCATACTGACACTGTTATCATTAACTGTTGTATATTTAGTCTTTTTTTTTGGACATTTTAATAATTACATTATGAAAATGCAAAAACAGCCTCTCAAAAAAAAAAGCGTAATGATTTTGACAAATTATGCAACTGCAAAAGAATTATGCAACTAGTAAGAAATCTTTAAATCCTTGAGGGATTAATTACAATTTGCTAGTATTTATCAAAGTCTGTCCAGCGTTCTCTTTTGTTTTCTGCCAAACGGCAATGGGGAGGAAAAGTTCAAAACTATTGCCACAGATTTGCATTTCCCCCTCAAGTTTACCAGACAGTAGCACAGTGTGTGCCTCGGACTTAACAACCAAACCCCACTCTCCCCTCTGACAACTCTATTACAACACAATCAGGGTGGGTGGTGGGTGGGTGGGGGGCGTATGGGAATGGAAGACATCCCACCAAGCTGAGTTGGCAAGCAGTAATTCTACAGTGAAAATTGAACTTAGAATCCAATTCCATGGACAGATTTGATGTGCTTCTCAGACCTGCTGCAGAAAATAAGTAGAGAGCAGAACTGTATATGAGGAAACACAAAGTATTGTGTGCAATATTTGCAGAAAATCAATTGTATTTATGCAGATTAGCTGTTTGGTGAACATATTGTCAATGTTCCTTGTTTACTGGATATTTCAGCAAATTCTTATTCGTATGCATACTGTACCCTGGGGCTTGTATTTGTGTACTGTATATACATATACTGATATTCCATTTTACTGTAGAATACTAAGCTTGGTTCATGTGTCACAGTCTTGTACATAATAATTTTTATCCAACGACAAGCAATGAAAGAAATTTTCAATTGAAGTTTAGCTATTATCAAATTGTCATTACATTGCAGGGAGATGCCTGAACAGCTCCAAGCGATTCTAACATGTCCTCCAGATGCCACCATCTCCAACAGTCCTGTTGATTTACATGACATCAGATCAGTAGAGTTAATACCAACTAGTGTGGCATGCACAAATACTGGTTGTGTTTGCAAGAAATTTAATCAACATGACCAGTGAATCTGGTGCGTGTAATAGTGCTTTGACTATACATGTTTCTCAAAATCGAGTATCCGCTTCTTCCTTGCAGAGCAAGTTAGGTGCAGGTTCTAAGGTATAGCTTGGGGAAATAACACTTGCTATGGACCTGCATGATGACAGAGCCAACACTGGCATCCCAGAAAATGTAGGGGGTTGCCCTGAATTAGATGAGTTTATATAAGTCCATGAACAAACAATAAATAACTTAAAACTGATTCTTAGAGAGAAAAACACAGGGAAAGAGGGTTGTGGCTTTGTGTTCATTAAACTAGAACATGGCTTCAGTGAACTGTGAAATCACAATAGGCTTCCACTGGTACTCTTTTGTTAAGACATTTACATTGTGCATTTGGCTGCAGTACCACAGTATTACAGTGAGGCATTAGCTATATCAGCACCATTTCCACCTTCCACTGCTCTGAGCTTCTGCAGGAGCTTTTACTCCATCTTAGTCAGCCCTGTCTGCCTCTCAACTCTCTCACCAGGTGTTGTGTTGTATGCAGTTTTTCATAGGCTTGAAAAACTGCATACGGATGATCTTATTCTCTCAGTATATTTTTTTATTACTTTTTGTTTTTTATTACTACTTTAGCAGTATTAATAGGAATCAATTAAGACTGTTTTTTTCAGATGGAGCTGAAAGGCCTTAGTGATGTTTAAGAGCTCTACCCGCTTGGCTCTCCGTTATTTCAGAATGTGCCTGAAAGGGCTTTCCAGGTGCTGCATGCATGCCAAAGTACATCAGGCAGCAATTACATAAAGTAAAATGGACAAGTTTGACCTGTACTTTCCCATAGCTAAGTCTAAGCCTACTGTCATAGCTTCCTCCTAATGATGGCTGTTGATAGGACTGCGTCATTACTGGAACATTTTAAATACTTTAATGTGCTGCAGTTGATTTGAAACAATCCCACTTTTACTATGAATGCAGCCACTTGCTACATTACAGTCCATGTGTATGTTCTTTTGTGATTGCGTGCATGCAGGAGTGGCTTAGTATGGACACTTATTTTTTCACCTATTTGCATTTAAAGCTGTCCATTGTTTTTGACTAATGAATCAGTTGAAAGTGAAGCACCCTCTCCACAAGTCAATTAAATCCATTCAAAGGCTCAGTAATTGTTTAACACTGCCTCAGGTAATTATGTCATATAAAATACAGTCACTGTCACCTGATGTGTGTGTGTGTGTGTGTGTGTGTGTGTGTGTGTGTGTGTGTGTGTGTGTGTGTGTGTGTGTTTGTGTGTCTGTGTGTCTGTGTGTCTGTGTGTGTGGTTAGAATCTGGTTGTGGGGGCATAGCTACTTGCAGGTGTGCTTTTCGGGTCTATAGAATAGATAAATTACTTATCTTTAATTTGAATGCACCCACGCTGTGTATTTGTGTGTTTGTATGGTATCTAATGTAAGACGGCTGTATGTGTGTGTCTCTAATGTCCCCTGTGTGCAAGTCATGCGTCAAGTGCCAAAAAGAACAGACGCCCTGGGAAACCAGGGCTCACTGCAGGAGGCGGCGATGTTTAATAAACCATTTGTGATGTGTGTGTGTGTGCATGCAAGCACACACACGTACTGAATATGCACATACACATATTCAGTACCTCTGACATGCAATAAAAGTTTGACAGTATTTTTCTCTCTCCTGCAGGTGGAGCAGGAGGTGGGATCAGCAAGAATCAAGGAATTCATGTGTTTGCATGAATGTGTGTTTAAATGTGGTATTGCATGTGATTTTCTGGTGTGTGTTTTAGAGAGTGTATACGTGCACATTCATCCAGGAGGCTAGTTTTGGCTTGACGGCAAAGTAGAAATTCTTTGCCTACTTGTGAGTACACACATTTGGCAGAGAAATGCAGATGAAAATGGCTTGATTGAATCCGGGGGAAGGTGCTTGGAGTTTTGTGCTGTGTTGTCATATGGGGCTAATGGTACAGGATGACAAGGTTTAGACTTGGCATTTTAGAGAATCAACCTGAGAGCCTATTTCAGACTTGTCCAAGACTTCCTGACTGGATGGCATGATGAAATGCATCTTTGAAAGGCTGTCCTTGTGTGTCCTATTTTGACCAGTGTGTGACAGAAGGAGACATACATAAAATTACACTGATTTTTAGGTGTGGCTCTGGTGGTGGTCCACCACTTTGGTCTGGTCTGAAATATCTCAGCAACTTGTGGATGGATAGGTACAGATATCCATTATAAGACAGACTGGTGCAAATACTGGTGAAGATATTTATGCTCCCCATAGAATGACTTTTGTGATCCTCTGACTCATGTGGTACTACCAGCCAGCATCAAAGTCTGATTTTGTCCACTAGGTCAAAAACAAAACACTGATCACATTCCCATCAGCCTGAGCTGTACTTTGTTTTTAATGCTAATTAGCCATTGTTACTATGTTCACACGCTAAACTATCATTATCTGTGAAACCTCAGCATGCTGAAAATAAGTGTATCACATTGACGTTAGCATTCAGCTCAAACCACTGATGTGCCAAAACACAGCCTCTCAGGATCATTGGCATTTATTGGTTATTCAGACCCAAAAAGAGCCCTCTGTTAAAAAGATGGAAGCGGCTGCATTGGTACCAATTAAACCCGAACTGTGACTCAGGAAGTCCAGTTTGAGTGACAGATTCATGAATATGAAGATTTATGAGATGATAAAACACTGCAAAATGATGTATAATATCCTAAGACATCATTTCACAACTGTTGAAGTTATGGTGGACATTACGTCTTTGTCATGATGATCATGGGGTAAACAGTATGAATATATCATTTACATGACAAGTAATTTTTCAAGAATGTGCAGTTGCTTGTATTTGATTGGCCATCACAGTGCATTGTCAGGTGACGCACTGTGATTTTCCAGAACTTGAGCCTGTTTCAGCTGTTTGTCCAGACAACCGTGCATTTTTTATTTTTTTGCCAGAGCCCTCACTGCATGAGCATACTGCAATGACAGGGCTGTTTCCTCTCATCCAGGACTTGGTCTGAACCCGACCTCAGTCTTGTATGTTTTTTCATGTATCCATCTAGTTTTCAGCTTGGGACCATAGGTGCGGATCACTTCTATATTGACAACATGCTTTATGGCTTAGGTCTCCAAGTGTCTCCAAGATGTTAATTACAAGGACCATTTTGGTATTGTGTCTGATCAAAAACAAGGAATACTGAAGCATATTAATTCACATCACAATAAACATCAAAGGCTCTTGATTTAGTGTCCCCTTTATTTCATTAGCAAGAAATGCACTCCAGTGCAATCCAAGTGTAAAATAGATGAACACTCCCTCTGATCTAATTCAGCTAGTCCATGTGGTCTCATCAACCATCACTTACACACTCCAAAAATCTGTTCTTGGACACATTTGCACATGCCTTTGCTATATATCTGAGAGAGAGGAAGAGCCAAAAGACATTGTCTCATTGTCTTTCTGTTAACCTTACATAATCAGTAAAAAAGGGGCACAAGAGAGCGGCTGCCTGTGGTAATGACTGATAGATGTTTTATGTAATGAACTGGACTGGCTTGTCAAGATGTGGCAAAGAGCTAGTGGAGAGACTGAAAACAGCACCATCCCAGTGGCCAAGACCTTAATGATCTCAGCCAACCACAAGACTTCCACAGAAAACAATAATAATTAGGGATGGGCAGCAGATTGATACTGGGTCTCTGTGTGTGTATTTGAGTTAGTGTGGCTGTGTGTTTGTGTGTTTTGCTTGCTTTTGTGGGAGTGTTTGCCTCAGGGGATATAAATCAATGTGTCACATAATTGCTTGAGTGACCTTTGCTGATAAGAAACGGTAGCCTTTTGAAATCTCTATCTGTCTCTGTCACTTTGGCCATCTTCACCTCTCAACCACTGCTTTCTCTCTGTCACATGCTCACACATCATTATACTCACACACGCGCAAACTCTTTAAAAATCACTTGGCTCGTGAAGGCTGTGCATTGATTTGCTTATTGTTAACCCATGCACAACTTAATTCCATTTCTGACCACTGATCCAATCACCCAGCCAACATTTGCCAGTGCTGCAAGAAAGGCCTACAGAAGAGATTACCATGACCTTTAATAACGTAGCCATACATACCGTATCACCAATCAAGCGAAAGTCAAAAAGTATGAATTGTTTTTACACTAGACTAGTTAAAAGGAGCCAGTTTTGTTTTTGAAGAATATATTAATATTTCAATTGTGTACGAGCAACTTCAGACCTACTTATTTGTTATAACTCAGGAACATCTTTCATAAATACAGCTTTAGACAGATTCATTCAGAGGAGAAGGCCTCACTGTTCCCCACCCTCATCATTTGAAAAATATCTAGATAATCACTTAAATAGAAAATAGACTGGAGTTTAGGTGATGTCCGTAAAAGTGAAAGCTTTTGAATAGGATTTGTTCATGTCAGGTTTATTTTGAAAAGCTACAGACAGGCTGCACAGACACAGTAATCCTTGGCACTAAAATTACATTGCAGCATTTGATTGTCACTAACATTCCCTCAGAGGGCACTGGGTTCGTATGTGGCACTTTTTTAGAAACGTCTGTTTAGAAAGGTAAGCCTCACTTAGGCCAATGCCCTCTTCTTTCAGGAGGACCCCCAGTGTACAGTATGTAATCAAAAAGACAGAATCTCTGCTTAGTCCCGGTAACAGGATTTCTTCTTTCTTCTTCTTTTTTCATTTCTTATTTCTCTGCTTGTGTTAATTCATCCCAGTTTTTCCCAGTCTCTCAAAAGTTGTGCCCAGTCATTTCACATCATGGTTAATTCATATCCACTGTAAATATCTTTGACTGGATGTCTCACTCTGTCGCCTATATTTTGCCTTTCTTTCTCTCATCTGCCAATAAATCTAAATCCCCTCTGCAGTTCTCTCTTCCCGTCCACCCTTCCTGCAGGTTTTTCTTCTCATGTGCCTGACGGTTTTGTCATTTACAGCGGTGTGTCGTGTTAAATCTCTCCCCTGCTGTGGCAGGAGCCTGTGGAGTAGGAAGGGAAAAAAAGGGGAGGAGGAGAAATGAACAGAGGAGTGATTTGTCGTTCCAGGTAGTTGCTCCTTTGGGAGGTGTAATGGCCGGCGGCTCTTCAAAGTGTCTCCCGTCTGTCATAAATGTTCACTGCAGATGGACACATACAACAGCTCACTACCTGGCTGGGGCGCAGCTGCGTGTCAAAGATCGAGACAGCATTTGAGCATGTGAATGGTGTTTGTTTGCTGCTATGTGTGTGCATGTGATACCTTGGGTATGTATTTGTTAAGGTGACGGTTATGTGTGGTTGCAAAGTATCAGTGTCTGGATCTGTGCATTGAAATATTCTTGCGTGTGTGTGTGTGTTTGCGGGAGTGTGCACACATCTGCAATAATTACTGTAATGGCTGAGAAGGGAAGCAGGCTGCAGTGAGCTCCTATAACAGTAGACAGAAACAGGGAGTACCTAACAGCACTGTCACCTTCATAGGTGTAGCTCCACTACTTTTTATCCTCCAAGTGAGAAAATAGAATATTCGCAGTTTGCATAATCCATTTGAAATTTACATACATTTTTTTTAAGCACTCGAAGATCCAGTCATCTCTAAAGCATTTGTTATGCAAGAGAGTCAATAAAAAACGGAGTCAAAACTAAAATGGAACAGTCAGAGTTGTCATATTGATATTTAAGGTTTACTGATTGATTCCCATCCTCAACTCATGCATTGAGCAACATGCAAGAAAACATTCCACCTCAAAAGTGGCCGGTAGCTGCCAGTAGCCTTTCAGTGGCACAGTAAATTAAATTCTATTTACCACCTAGCTGTTGTTAACTAGTGAAGATGAAAAGGCACCAAAACATTCTTTCATTCATCATTCACTCCTCTTTATTTGTGAAGGATTTGCAAAGAAACATTACAAATCCAGCCTATTAAACTTGGACAGCTTGTTCTGCATCCACAGCTGCTGGAAATGAAAGCCTTCTTAGCTGTGTTTTCACAGCCTGTCAGAGGAACTTGACTTCTGCCTGCAGTAAAACTTTTCCTCTGAATGGATGTTTCAAATGTGGCTTCATTTGTTTGGCACAGGCAAGTAAATGACAATTCAAAACTACAAAACATAGACTACTTGTATTCATTTGCCTATATTGTTCAACAACACGCTAATTACGACCTGATACATCCATGAGATCATCTCATACTGCTTAACTGGATTTTTGACTGACTGCCATATAATATTCACACACAACACAATTAAACTATTCATGAAGTCAGTCTAACATTTGATTGTGCGGTCAGTTAGAATTGACTAATGCATGTAAACTTACCACTGAACTGTGCATCATTGGTGTGCTGTTGTACTTAAGTAGCACTCTATACCTCTGATCACTTTGCTCTACGCTCAAGCTCCGGAAACTGCTCTACAGCACTGTTGTCACTCACACTTCTCTCTCTCCCTGTAATGCTGCCAGTCCTTTCTTTCACACACCTCTTTCACACTTCCTTTCTCTCTCCTCCCTCCTCTAGCTCAATCACTTTCTCTGTCTTGGTCTACCACTTGCTTTCCTACCTTCCCCTCCGTCTGCCTCTCTGTCTGCTGCTCCACGTGATTCCCCTTTTCATTTCAGACCTTATCTGTCTGTCTTTTTTTTTCTGCCTACGGCCTCGTTTTCCTTGCAGCTTAAAAAGACACCGCTGCTGTAGTTGTCGAATAATTTGTATCATTTTGCCAGAAGGAGCATATAACCCCCCCTGACTTTTTGGAAAAGAGCACAGTACTCGGAGAGCTGAAAATGGCTTGAGTGTTTTTCCTTAATCTAACGGCGGAACGACACCCAAAGAAAGTCAAGTCATTGCCTTTGTCTTTTTTTCTCTGCTTTTGCAGTACTGGCACATTTTACCTCTCACTGGATTTTTGCTACAATTCAACATACTCATTCATAGAATCATCAATATTTGATTTCATCTAGCCTTTTTTTAATGTCTGCTAATCCTAATCAAGATCGTGGAAGGCTGGAATCTATAAGAGGCAAGTTATGGCTAATTAGTGTTTTCAGTTTTGCATTTTCACCAGGCTACCAACGAACATAGGTCAAATATGGGAAGAACAGCCTCTCGGTTGATAATAGTCTTACTCAAGGACACTTAAGAAGGGAGGATGCTTGCAGTCACGGTTGCCTAAATTCCAGGCCCTCCAGGTGAAAAAGGTAACGACATAGCAATAGTCTCGAATACATTTCTTAACACAGCACAGCGCAATGCTTTGAAACACACTCGAGCAGCAGGGGGTCTGGTTGTCTGAGAATTATTCCAGAGACAAGAGTCAAGGTAAAAAAAACTTTCTTGACGTATTAAGAATGGAAATCATTATTAGCACTTTAATGCGGCATTGTTTAATTTAAAATGTAAATTGTTGCATTATTGATGGTCTGAAAAAGACGATTCAGTATTCCTACGCTTATTAATTTAACATCATAAGTCACAGGACTCTGAGGTGTGTGCAGGTTTGCTGTAAATAGTTGATGAGGTCTCATTGTAATTGGTGTAAATATTTCATGGATAGGAAAGATGCAGAGAATCAGGGACAGACAGCCTGGAACGTGACCTGCTATATGCTCGGACACACACACACACACACACACACACACACACACACACACACACACAAATTTGCTTAGTCTCTCACAAATATCACATGACATTCTCACTGACATACACCTGCATATACATTGAGAAGCACAGATTTACTCTAATAAGGCAGTTTTTTGGGACAGTCGGGTGTTGGGTAAGTTAAGTTGGTAATGTGTCATGGGAGTTGAGTGCTGCTGCTAAAAGGTTTTCTTCACACATGTGGATGAAAGATAATAATACTAATAGTTTTATTTCATTGGTCCTTGTTTCAGTTCATGTTCCTCAAGATTTTTGTCTCTGTGTGTGTTTATGATCAAATAATTTATTACTGACTCTACTAAGTTATTCTTATTATGAGTCCCTGGAACAGTTGAACCACATGTTCTGGCCCATGTAGTTATAAATCACACCTTTACAACTAGGCCTTATTCATATATGAAACTCATGTACAAAGGTTAAAAACTTTAGAATGTATAAAAGATGGCAAAGTATGTCAACAAGTAACTTTGGTCCATGGGGTTTCGAGTCAAATGATTACAAACAAAGGCAATGTCCATTGATTTCTTCCTAGTGTGTTTCAAATGCCAATCAATGAAGTATAAGTGTTCTGAAGTACTTTTCTTCTGTTGATTTCTTTGGGATAGTATTTGCTGTGAGCAGACATTTTGGAGAGTGCATCTTTGACATTAAACAGAATCGTGTGTCTTACAGTGTGTGTGTGTGTGTGTGTGAGAGAGAGAGAGAGTCTACGTATGTGTGTTGGTGTGTCTGTCCATCAAGGCATCTTGCATCTTGCAGAGTACAGTGGCATAAGGAGCAGTGATGAAAAAGTGCTGCCAAATCGTGTGATGTATTATACTTTCTGGAAAACAAAAACAGAAAATGAACAAGAAAGCCACACTATTAATGTGTTTCTAAAACTTGGCCTCCAGGGCGCCAAGTTTTCATCTACGCGCACTGACATTCTTTTTCAGAGATTTCAGGGACATCTTTACCAGTGAATTCACTCTTTACCAGCATGTCTTAGTGCGTCTTATCTTTACGAATTCTCTCAACTTTACAGTTCAGTTGAATTGTAAAATAATTAGTCCTCCTTTTAGTTCACCACTATCACGGCATGCCTCACCATGAGTTGGTACTTCTGCTGCATGGCTCCTCAGTAGATCCAAAACAATGCTCTCTGCACTGGTTCCCCTTCAGCTACAGAATTTAATCTAAAAGTTTAGTGTTTAAACTGAGTTACAAGTAAATAAAATGCTGTGGCTTTGCCCTAAATGACTTCTTGATCAAGCTATATGAAGAAGCAGACATATTAGAAGAGGTCCACAACACAGAGCCTCCAGCTCTGCCATAGAGCTGAATTAACGCCGCTGACACAGAGTCAGCAGGTGGGTGGTGGAGGCGTTATATTGTCACGGTCACAGCTTGTCATGTGTGCACTTGTACACAAATATGATTGGTCTCCACTTTAGGCTACATTTCTTTTCCAAGTGTATTGATTCCTGGCAGATCTATTAGCTGTGACTCAGAAAATTATACTTTAACTTTCTCCTTTATTGGGGTTAAGCCTCTGGTGGTCCTTTCCCAGTCAACCAAATTGATCTGTTGTTAAATGTAGCTTTCGCCTGCCTACATCTTGCCATCTTTTTTCAGATGCTCCACAGATCTCTTGTTTTCTGGTTTTGTTGGTTTTCACAGCTATATTTTCCCAAACTACATTTCTCCTCTGCAGCTGGGGAGGAGTTTCCATTTATATTTTTGTATTTTTGTTCTTTCCTCCTTAGTTGATATTTTATATACCTGAGGAACTAAAAAACTTGCTGTAGGATCTTCTGCATATCAGCACCTTCACATTTTTTTACTAAGCACTTGCAATTAAAGTGATTGGACTGGAGCCAGCTTTGCATTTTTACTCAGAATGAATGTTTAAGGTGTTTCCTCAGGAATAACAAAGGTTTCTGGAAATTGCTAGGTATGGCACACCTCAGTTTTGTCCTGAAATTAAGAACTGCACTTCTTCTGAATGAAGAATAGAGGAAGAAAAGCAGAGAGGAAAGAACAAAGGTAAGAGGGAAAGGAAATTACAAAGGAAAATGAGCAAGAGGGAGGAGAGGGAGCTCGAGAGGGATGGGAGCACAAACAAACAAACGAAATGGTGCCACCTGCCACTGGATCGTTGAAACATACATGCAACCACACACTCCCCACATACACACACACACACACACACACACACACATACATACACCCCACCTGTCTGGGTGTTTGGGGAACTATTTAGGCAAGTTGAGCAACGATCTGTCTCATTCATCTCCAGCGTAAACAAGAGCAGTTGCCGACGGTTACAGGTCTGTCGCATAGAGCTCTGGAGACTTTATGTGTGTGATGAGTTATTTTGAATGCATTTGAGTGTGTGTGTGTGTGTGTGTGTGTGTGTGTGTGTGTGTGTGTGTGTGTGTGTGTATGGGCACGAATCTTGCAATTTGGGATGGAGTTAGAGAAAGAAAGAGGGAAGCATGGCAGAGAATGAGTCTACTCATGACAGGTGGCTAATGAGACCAAGGGACACTCAGGCTCACTCTGCATCAACACACACACGCAGACACACACACATGCCCACACAGCTATTAAGTATGGAATATCTGGGTCTGTGATATGGATTAGATATGGATTTGCAGACACTCTTCACACAGAGGCATTTTAAACACAGACACACAAATCAATCCCCGGCATTCATACAGAAATCAATCCTCTGAGTCGGCTTCTCACCGTCTCTTCCTCTCCCTCTGTCTGATGCTCTCTCACTCTCACAAACACTGTCAGTCACGTGGACATACACACCTGTCTTAAGTCCCAGCAGGGATGGTACAGGAAGCCATGAAGCCAAACGGCAGCCAAGCATGAACAGTGGTGGAAGGTTTTCCAAACAAAACTTTCCTGCACATATGAGCTACTAAATGGATTTGTTTTATTTTTACACATCTTCTTAGACTTATCATTGATAAGCATTTGCAATGCTGACTCATGATTTGTTTATCAATACAAACAGTTTATCCTGGGTGAAAGTTACAGTGAGGACGATGGAAGGGATGTAACCACCCATTCAATTTCCTTTTGACAGAAATGGTTTAATTTCATCTCAGAACTCCTGATACCCATTGACCTTTATTCTACATTAAATTGCCATTCTTGCCTTTTTTTCACCTGGAATTTATTAACTTTATCAAGCTCCTACAAAATGAAACACACATCACATCCCTCTCTCTCATACAGACACACAAGCGAAGAAGAGGCACTCAGTACATAAAGAAAGAGGTTACAAGGTAGACAGAAGCTGGAGGGAGAGGTCACAGAAACAAATGAAGATAAATATAGTAGAGAGATGAATGGACTTGCAGAAATATTCTTTGTATTGATCAGTGTGCCTCGGGTTTGCTAACTACCTCCCTGATTCATTCCTGCACGGGCCCACTTTCATCTCCCTGTATCCCTCTTGTCATCTCCCTGCATTCAGTCTTATCTACTGCCTCCTCTGCCTCCAATCTAACCCCTTATCCATCTACCGTATAACCCGTCTCTTTCCCTTTCTCTCTCCTTCCTTCCAAAGCCCCATTAGTGTGATGTTAGCATCAGTTACACCTAAGTACAGTTGAGGGGGAAGATGGGATGTTAGAGGGAGGAAAGGAGTGAGTGAGTGAGAGGTGCTGGTGAAGTTTGGGAGATTTATGTGTCCAAAAGTTTCTATCTGCAGAGATCCATCTTGTAGTACGCTGAACTTTCAGGATAACTTGCTCCATTTTCAAAATAAAATTCGGTATGTAGATGACAATTTAAGCAGAATAACAACTTGACTGGCAGTGAGATTTGTGTTGGATGTGTGCGTAGCTGTTATCGAGAGCAAATACAATTTAAAAATGAGGTGTTGAGTAAGTGCACTTTGTGTGTGAATTAGTACTTTAGAAGAATGGAACTGGAGTGTTTGTGTGTGTGGTTGTGTGTGTTAGTTACACTATTGTGTTGATAGATGACAAGTGCCACATCCTCATCCCTCATAGCCCATCAGAACTCTGACAAAACTACAAGATCAATAACCATGTATCACGTGTCCCTGTGTGTGTGTGTGTGTGTGCGTGCGTGCGTGCGTGCGCGCGCGCTTGTGTCTTTGTTCACCCTATCCACCATATCTATGTTAACTACAAAGTGAGTAAAAGCTTTCTTAGCTGTGCTCAACTAGAGGAATCAGAGAAAGTGTACAGAGGTGGAGGAAGTTTTCAGATCAGTACAGAAGTATTATCAATAAAATGTGTGTTTTATATATTGTATACCTACAAAACAAGTGGAATTGCAATGTGAGGATTTAATTAGATTTTTTTTAAATAGTTACTGAAATTGTGGCTTCACACGTGTGAAGAGTTTTGTTTGATGTAATGCATAACAGTGGAACGTCAACTTGATAATTTTTGCATACATTTGTTAGATCATGACAAATGTCATTACAACAAAAACACTCGTTATCAATATTTGATATTTCAAAGATATAAGAATTACCCTATGATGCATTAATGCCTACAGGAGAACATGCAAACTCTGAACAGAAGAGCTCGAACCTGGAACCCTTTTGCTGTGAGGCAACAGTGCTAACCATTGCACCACTGTGCCACCCTAGCAGTGTTTTGTGTGTTTAATTTTAATGTGAGATTATCTAAGTAACTGCTAACTAAAGCTGTCAAATAATTATTGTAGCATAAAAACTCCTGTAGCACTTGACAGCACAGCTCGCTCTTAAGTAATTTTGTTGAATGAATCAGGTTCTAATAAAACACTTACTGGTTCCTACTGGTCTTTAAAGGTTGGCACAGTGGAGGAAAACAAGTCTGTGGGGAACAAGGGAGTAACAAATGGGCAACATCTTATTATAAGATTAAGGTGAGGGTTATTACCAGATTTTCTTTTGGGGCAACCTTCTCTAATAACTGCAATTTAAAAAATGAGCAAAACCATTTGTTTTTGTTGTACTTCATCCATAAGGGAGAAAAAACACCAACACTGTATTCAATGCTAAGAGCATAAGCTGGTAGACTAAATCACTTAAGCAGTTTAACCTGTTATAACCCTGTCAGGAACTTCATACTGAGAAATTGAAGTTGAGCCTTTTTGTGAATCTGGTTACCCAGTTTATGAGCTTGGTTTAAACTAAGTTTAATTCATGCTAACTTGTTAGAATCCTGGAAAGCATCTGGCTGTTTGGAGGCTCAAATACTTTTAACATTATATTCCTATGACCACTTGTCCGTGTCCTTTTGAGCAGGCTACATCTGCACTCACTTAACACTAATTTAAGACCTTCCTAACGTTCACAAATTTTTGATAGTTGGCTAATTAAAGTAACTGCTGGTGTTTTTGGAGTTGGATTTGAGTAATGAACATTTTCAGTTAGTGAATCCAGAGTTGATGAAAGGTGTTTTTTGTATTTGATACAATATGCAGGCACTTATCTGCCTCTGTTTTAGACTTTTAGAATTTCACCATTATAAAGAGTAAAGCTTTTGTCTGTGTTAGACAAGTAAGAATTTGCTTTGTGCTGCCTGTAGTAAACATACAAAAATGATAATGTGCAACATTTGCTCAGAGTCCTGCAGGAATATACTGACATATGTGAGGCACATGCAGAGTCACAGTTGTATTCATAATTTTTCATTCACGTGTGGCGTTATATACAGAGTCAAAATTGCCCCTTCCAAATGCTACCATTTGAACTGTCATTGAAGACTATCAAGAAGTACATGCCATAAGTCAGTGACATATTTTTATCAAACTTAAAGAAAAACAATTCTCTGTTGGGCTTTATGAAGCTGACATAAGCACAGTGACTGATACCTTAAAAAGAGATCACAGGGAAAATACTGTTTTGGAAACAGCTGCAGTTATGTTGATCCTGCATCCAACTGTTTTGGCCAGAGTGACTCAGACAAAGAAAGTTTTTGGCGCAGTATGTTCCTTTGAAGAACACCATTGAGTCTCTTTTGCAGTGTGGGAGCAACACAAGCAAGTAGGAACTGTCATCAGAACTGATAATGTGCTTCAGGATACGTGGGCTGTCACAAATATTGAAGGAAACATGTCCTAGAATACAGCATCTTCTTATCTTCCTTTGAGGTAGTAAACCATCTGGGATGCATCTGGTACCACATCACACCACAGTCTTAGTCAAGAGGGGTGTTTTACGTATTTTGGCCAGGATCTTGTGTTTGGCTCCTTTGTGAAAGACTTAGAAGATCTTGAGTGGCATTACCTTGCCTGACTTTCAGATCTGCAAAGGAACCCTGTGTGCATCCCACAGTCTGGGTTCACACAGTATTGGGGGTTTTGTTGAGAGGTTTTGCACAGCAGAATCATATCAAGAGCAACACACAATGCTGAAGGAAATGGCATCTGTGTCAAATCTGACTCATTCTTCAGTAAGCGTGATCATTTTCATATGCCAGTCTGTATAACCTCCCTGTTTTGCCCATGGCCTTTTTTCCAGAGTATTGTTCCTCTGATTAGCCTGATTAAGGCAAAACTGCTGCATAAATCAGTTCAAATATTTTTGTAATGACAGCAAGTCTTGCAGGTACATCTAGACACTGGGAAACTCTCTGGCAGTAGAAGCAGAAGTGTTTTCTCATGATATTACCAGTGTTAATTGTTGCTTGTGTGTATGCTCTGCATACTTGCTACTTCTGATGGAGGAGTATTTGCAAACCAGAAAGCAAACCTCTAGGGATTATCCTCTGAAGCCCAAACGTCTATATCTGTCTGACTATCCATGTATAGTTAAGACCACTGATCTGAGTTTGGACATTACAATATGAAAGCAAGCATAGTTCTTTCAAGCAGTGTGCAAGGAAATTGCATAACTTCAGACATCTGTCAAACTCTTGCTGAAAGGCATCCGTTTTTGCAGGCTTTTCTAATTGCTGGCACTCTCTTTCCACCAGCTGCTGTGGTAGACAAGGGCACAGAGTTTTTCTCAAGAGATTACAATGAGGAGTCACTCAGCTGCACATCTTGACTCTGATCCTATAAATACTCTGATTGACCATGATGTGACAGTGAAAGGGACAACATGTCGAAGCGACGTGTTTGCTGTGACAGGTCATAATGATGTTGGCTTATCAGTAGGAACATTTTTTAAAAGTTGTTGTTCATAAAAGCTCTGCAATTTGCTTTATCACTGAGAAGTTTCAGGCTGTACATCTTCCCTACATTCATTCTTATCATACCACACTGATGCCAAAATCCTACTGCTGTGTCAAGCAAGAGGCCGTGCTGGATTTTTACCCACTGCCTGAATGTATATGGTCAGGGGTATGTCACTGCAATTTACTTCAACATTCTGCCCCTACTTTTTAGATCAGTGTCATCCTTAGGTGACACTCTAAAGGAGATCATCCTCAAGGCTTTGGCCAGTCTGTCTGGGGACAGTCAACAAAGGCTTGCATCTGAACTTGAAAGTTCTGGGGTGGAGTCTGTGAAAGACCTTAAATATGTCCAGCAAGAGGACATTTTAGACCTGCTGCCTGATATATCCACCAAAATAAAATAGGATTTAGCCAGCTAGTTCGTAATAACTGATAACTGTTGTGTTTTAAAGAGTCGAGTATTGACATAGAAGTAATTCATAGTATTTCTGAGTAGTTTGCAGGTAACACAGTCTTTGTTTCAGAAATTACCACATTCAAATTGGATCTCCAGGTTTTTCCAAGTGACTCAAAATATCTGTCCCCTCTCTCCAGTCTCTCAGCTGTCTCATGGAAAAACATTCATTCAATCACTCATTCATTCGTTCGCAGTCTTCAGTGCAGACATAAATGAGAAGGAAGAAAGGAATGAGATGGAAAAACAGATCTGCAAAGCAAGTGGCCTCACCTATTTACACAAAAGAGAATCTTTTCTGATTTTGAGTTTATTACTGATGTGCGTGTCCTCCGTGTCTTGAAGCTGTAAACTGAGGAATGAGGAAATGTAATTATGGAGTATTTCCACACAACGGAGAAGGCAAAGATGTCCACTCTGTCTCGTCACTGAGACACCTGAGTGACCTGAGGGACTGATCCTCATACTCAACGCCGATGATTAAATGTGTATGTGTACATGTATAAACTGTCAAAACCACTGAGGTTTTGACAGTTTACATGTCACTTTTCAAAAACGGTACAGTGTTAGATTCTGTGAGTTCCCCGCTGCATCATTGGGATTAACCCCGAGAGGGGAACGAAGGCCAGCTGTAGGAAGACGGTGTCTAAGAAGACAGGCAAGCTTGTCCAAAAAAAAAGTGCAGTCTTACTGACTGCACTTTTTTTTATCCGCATGTCGTCACTCTCATTAAAAATCTGATGGATTTTGAGTGACACTTCATAAAGGTTAGTTAGGTATCCCTTCATGTCTGAAGTGTTTCTCTGACCTCCAGTTGTTTGATTTCTCCCTCTGTCTCGTTCTCTCTCTCTGCTCAGCTTTCACTCTTGTCTATATGTCACGCAGTGAGCGGCCAGTCTGGATACCTGAATGCCAAACCTCAAGCAGAAGCCTTTTTAAATCATTATAAGCCAAGTTATTGCACAGTAGTTCACAAAGCAGTTATATATGTTAGGACTAATGACTTGATTTAGGAAGCAGCTCAGATCATTATTATTGATAAATTTACATTGATGCCTTGAAGCAGGACATTTTCATTTTCTTTCTAAAATATATTTTGAGTTAATATACCACAACTAGTCATACATATCTGCCTTTTAATAAATTCTCTGTTCCATAAACATGCTACTTGCCTTATCTTCTTCTGTGTTAGGTCTTTTAGTGGTTGTGCATTTTTAAAGGTAAAACAGGGCTGATTCTTTTTAGATCTCAGTTCTTGATAACAAACATTAAAGACACATTGTTGTTCACTGTATATATATAGATTGCAGTAGCAACTCTGTAGTAATACAGTACATTACCGGAAAGTCTAGTCACAGTATTACATTGTAAACCCCAGTAGTATTTCAAAGTGACACCAAAACTACAAGATTTCCTCCTGTGAAGTAGTTCAATGGAAATACTCAACTAAAGTACAAGTACAGTACAAATGAACTTTTATGTTACTTTCTCCATCTGGACAAAACGTACAGTACAACATCAGACATGTCATATTAACAAATTTAGAAACTGTTGGTTAGCAATGTGTGCACATGTGAGTTCAACTGCAGTTTATAAGATGAGACACAACATTTGCTCATCCTGGGGGCAGTACCCCCTTCAGCAGCCCTTAGGCATGGAAACACACACACACACACACACACACACACACACACACACACACACAATAATATCACAAGAAAATCATCTCTACTGTGTTAAAATACTGGTTGAGAGGTTTGGGACAATGGAGAAGATTGTTCTGAAATAGTGATGGCTGTTCTCTGGTGCTCTCCCAGTGGATCTCATAAGTTTTATTTCTGCATATCTATTTTTTATACTACATAAAGCCAGTCTTAAAGGAGAATTAAGCTGTTTCAGTAAGCATATGTAAAATATCTTTATCATTCAGTCTTCCATACCCTTCAGTCAGTGGTGCATCTGTCCAGTTTTGTTTCTTTGCCTCTGATCTGTTTCCTCTTTGACATTCTGACTGTGTCCTGTCTTATTATGCTATATTTTCTCCACTGTTCCTCTTTTTTCCTTTCCCTGTCACTCACAGCATATTTTGTCCTTCTGTTCTTTACTTTCTTTTTCCAGTTTGACTTTGTCCTCTTACTCACATGGGGAATTTGGTCTCTGTCACTCCTTGCAACTGCAATATAGAAACTTAGATATGCACTCACATGCCATGGTCAAGAAAACACACACACACACACACACACACACTGAACTCACACACAAAAATGAGGTACTGGATTCCATTTTAACAAGGCAGACAACAAGGTTGTTTTCAGTCACCTTTCCTCTGAAGATGCTGTTAACAAGGGGACAGATTCGAAGTTAACGAGGAGGTGTTATCTGCCTCCTCTGACGTGATCCGTACTCACATAGACACGCACACAGCCTTCATCAGTCACTGTGGTCTTCAGAATGTCTCCGAGACATGTCTGCTGCTTTAACATGTCAAACCTTTCATCTTCAAAAAAAAAACATTTTCAGTGGCCGAGAACAGAACAAACCCTTGTACCCGACCTCTCTGGAATTTCACAGTTAATCTTAGAAGAATATTACACTGCCCAAATCACTAAATGTCTCCATGTATGTTTAACAACATACACACACATGCACACACACACACTCTCATACACGCCAGTATTATCATAAGTGGCTTTCAAAGTGGCCACCAAGGATTCAGCAACACTCTCAAATATCCATCACAGTAACAAACCACACAACAGTGACTCAAATTCCTAAATACACACACACGCGTGCATGTAAGCATGCACATGCTCAAACAAGTACAGCGCCCCCACCAGCCCCAACTGAACTGATACACACAAAGTCCGCTTTTAACAAACCACAAACCAGTGGCTTTGTTCTGAGCGACTGCTTTAATCTTTAATGTGTTTTGGTTGCTGGTGGCTGCTGATGTTTGGGCCTTTAGATTGCCTCAGACTCTACTGTTGTCACACTACAGAGGTCAGTCCAATAACTTACCTCCCCCGGGCTGAAATAACACAAACCACGTCAGGCCAATTACACACACTGGCACGTAAACATACAGGCATGGATACACACACGGACACACACACATTGATGCTCACCAGAGTTGTGCACTCACCCAGAAATAACCTCCCTCCCACTGGCAAACACACACATACACACACACTGTTTTCCTCACACATAATCTCCATTCAGTTTAGTGTCTCTAATGCTCTCCCTTTTCAGTTCACATCAATTAGCGATGCTTTGTGTAAGTGTTTGCCCTGTCTTCATAGTAAAATTGGACGTTATGTCACGGTGACCTGTCTCACAGCTTTAGTGGAGCATGAGGCGTTTCTTAAGTGTTCAGCTGCACATTCAAGCTCTGACAACATACATGTTTTTCCCTCACATTTCCCTAAAGAATGGCATTCAACGCACCTCTACAGTCAGACAGTGTGATTGTCTGGTTTTGTCAATCACCATGCCAACATTTCCATGCATACATCCATCCATTTTCTATACCTCTTGATCTGTCAGGGGGCGGGGGAGCTGGATCCCAGCTGACTACCGGCAAGAGGTGGGGTACACACTGGACCGGTTGCCTAGGGGTCGCCAATGTAGAGTAGCCAATTAACCTAATGTGCATTGTTTTGGGATTGTGGGAGGAAGCTGCAGTACCCAGAGAAAACACACACAGGCTCAGGGAGAACATGCAAACAGAAGAGCCCGGACTGGGGTTCCAAACTGGAACCTTCTTGCTGTGAGGCGACAGTGCACCACCGTGCACCACCGTGCCGCCCCCATGCATACATAACCAGTTATTATATAAAATGGACAAAAACAGCAGTATTTAGTTGTTGGTTTTTTGGGTTTTTTTTTTTTTTTGCAACACACACACTCACACACACACACTAACTGTGATCTTAAGAGAGCCAATAGATTTCAGAGTTGTAGGGCAGTAAGTAAAATGTAAGCATGAAACAGGAAACAAAGGAGATGTAAGACCAGAGAAAGTACAAAAAGATAAAAGATCTGGGAACAAAGTGCAGTCCTTTGTTAATAATGATAAAGAAAAAGAAAAGTTAAAACTCAAATCCTGCCAACATTAAAGCAAGATTTGAAGCTAGCTGGTTATTAAAGTCACATTTGCAAACTCATCTATTATGAACATGACACAACTCCTGGCTGTCACCATTAATAGTCCTGTCTCATTAAACAGAGAGCTAAACTTGATTTAGTTAAAATGATTTGTGGATTGCACGGCTTAGCGAAGCACACATTCGTACAGTAGGTAAAGACAGAAGCTCGTAATCTTACACATACAGCACTAACATTCCTGTAATCTCCCACGTGCATAATGATCACAAACATTCACTTAGTTTTAATGCAGTGAAAATGAGGCACTGGTGTAGCTGTTTGAAAACAATCATTTATTTGGAACTGGAGATGTGAGTTCATGAGCTCAAGGACTGCAAACACAAATTATTATTATTATTATTTAACTCACACATTGTTAAGTTATTAGAAGGTTTGGCTGAATAACATTTTAACTCTGATTTTGGAGGATATCTACGTGACTGTGGATGAAAACAAGGGTGCGCTAGTTACATCATCACGGCAATGCTAACAGATATTGCCTCAAGGTTGTTGCGACACACATAAGCATACTAAATAAAGTTTATTACTTTATTGATAGGTTTGGTGGTTGGGTCTTGAGTTGGGTCACAGTTGCAGGCAGGTTTGGGTTCCGGTTTTAGGCCTGTGTAGAACTTGCATTGACCGGATGGACCAGGAGAGACTCCTGGCAATATGCTTGTTTCATCCATGGAGATCAAGCCTAAAAACTGTTAGATGGACAAGCCAAGAGACCCCAGTATGCAGAATCTGTGATGTGTACTGTCTGTGTACTTGCATGTCAGAGTGTCTGTTTGGCAGAAAAAAAACAGAACGTTCGTACAGATGCCGTACAGATGACTATGATCAAAGGCTTCGCTGAAAAGTGCTGTGTATGCACAGACCTGAGTTATCATATGAACACCTGCATTCAGGTTACACATGCACATGGGAACAAAAGGACTAAGAGCATTTCACACAGCACACAGACCAATCACAAACAAAGGTCTGCTCCCTGTCCCACATGCACACTCAGACACATAAAGCAGCACAGTAGTATCTTATATGGGCACATTTGCTCAGGACAGTATATTTCTCTGATCAGGTTTCTAAGCCAATCATCAGCTAGCCTGCAGTGGAATAAGTAAAAGAAAGGAAGAAACAGATAGAAGGTAAAGGACTGGCCACTTAACTAACACATCTCCAACTTAATAAATAGTAATGTTACCTTGAGGCAAACAAATGGCTAAATAGCTGAGTGCAGTAACCATACTGGATATTCATCTGCAAGTGTGGTACTTTACAAATTGTTGGTTATTCCTAAGCAACGCACTTAGTATTAACAAATGCACATCTGCCACAGCTAATTCAGATACTGTAAGTGAACTGGGAGCCAAATAAAGCTAATGTTGAGACCTTCTCCTTTCTAAAACATAAGGATCTCTTTTTTGTGATTGATCCAATTTGTGACAAGTGTGACCATTACAAAAGCGATTTATGTAAAGTAATGTTTGTTAAGTAAAATCATTTCAAATGATTTTACGTCATTCAGCAAACCCAACATGACTCATGACTGGAAAATGAAATGGAAGCACAGCTCACTCAACAAGTATACAATGCATTCTTTATTTATAATTTAGTTATAAATTACCAAATATAGGAGCGCACATTGTGGGAAATGCTGATCAATACCTTGGTATTTCCGTTAAATTGTAGTTGCCATTAAATTTGTTTTACTTTATATCCTTATAAATAGATTTTGCATTGTGGATACAGAACTTATACTTTAAAAAGTAGTAGTAGTAGTAAAAGTTGAGTTTTATTACAAATTTTGACAGCGGTCCCACCTCAACTTTTTTTGACTAAACAGACGCAAGGAGTATTCAAAGTACTGTGACACTGAAATAAATGTCTGAAAAAAAATCTGAGGTCAAAAATTGTATTTAGAGTCTGACGGACAGATATCTATACTCTATGTAAGGACATGTGACTACAGCAAGAATAATAAGGATTGCTTTTGTTGGATTCTACCTTTATCATCATAAACCCTGTTATGCAGATGATACGCAGTTGGTTTTTTTTTTTACCTGAATGATGATTGTTCTTTGACGTCGCTTTGTTGGTTCTACTTGCACATTAATAGTTTTCAGTGTTGCCTGTCATGAAGTTTTATTACAGATGAACAACCATCATCTTTGTATTTTGCTAAATTCCCATTGTTCTGTTCAAACCACTGGCTCCGGTTCCAAACACGTAAAAAGAAAATGTTCTACTCGGTGTATCCGTATCCATTGCTATGTTGAAAAAAAGAAAAAGAAAGAAGAGGGGAAAAAAATAACTGTTTGAAGAGTGCTGCAGAAAAGACAGTATAATCCTGAAAACACACTGAAGGCAGTCCAGAGAACAAGATCACAACAGCTTAGTTTATTTGTAGCCCTTTCCCTCTGATTTCATGCCTTGTCAACTACTAGTGGGGTTGCCCAAAAACATAACAAAATCTGTATTTTGTTTACACTTGGCCTGTTTCCTGCTTAGTGGCACACTGCCAGTTTATATAAGCCCTCAACATAAGGCAGCTTTACCTGCAAATATCTCACATCTTAGTCAAAAGCGTGTCTCATTCTTCCCTACGAATGGCATGGCAGGACAGAGCACGATTCCCCTGTCGTGAGCACTGAACACTTACTTGGCACAGTTTCCCTCTATCTCTCTCCTGTGACTTTTCTCAGGGACACGTGTACAACAGCCGTTTGGTTATTCATTACATCAAATGTCTGCTACCACTGCTAAACGTCAGGTTTAGCAGTTGTTACACAAAAGAGACAGCGATCGTAACAGTGGTGAAATAAAGTTGTACTTCTGTTTTCTACAAATGTTTAAACATTATGTTCTTCCAGTGTATTTTGGCTCATTTAAATTTTGCTAGATAGCTATAAGATTTAGAATCAGACCAAGTATTACAATGATTAGATGTGAGGTTTAATTAAAGAGCCCACAACCTAGGCTGTCTCAGAATTTGAAATACACTTGGGCACATTTTGGGACTGTTACCCAAGAGTTAACATCAACACTCTGTTATCTTTTTTTTTTTTTTTTTTTTTTAATCTTAGAAGCAGATAATGACATATTTATCCCAAAACATCCACGAGAGACTTGAAAAGAAGAACCACTGTCAGTCCTGTCAGGTAAGAAATGCCTCAGACTCCGCTGGCTGATAATATCAATACTAATATGAATTGTAAAACTTTGTTGAGTTTGGAATTCCTACTTTTATTCACTGAAGTTGAGTTGTTCCATATGTATTAAGACTGAATGTTTTTGTTATCGCTTTCCTTTAAAACTTTATTCTACTCTCTTTCGTCCATAAGAAAACACCCTAAACAAGGAATTTCCATCTGTTTGATGTGCGTACTTCGGTCTGTCTCCCTCCCACTTCTTGCATCTCCTTTCCATATTAACAGAGGCTGTCTTCTACAGCCTACCTACCTGTTTATTGAGCTAATCCTGAGGGAAAGTGTGGCTCTTCAACACCTTTCGCTTTCTAAGTTAAAAATAGTGCTCTTCAGCAAACGAAAAGGTTATCCAATTAAAAGTAATTGCCTGCAAAGAGGAATGGACGCACTGTTCTTCCAGGAAAAATAAATAAATAAGTAATGACAACAAGTAGCCCGTGGCGTCTGTTATTGCATAATTTAGTGTGATGTCCCCTCAATCTACATCCCCCTGGTCCTTCTCCATCTCTCTTTTCTCATATTTTAGCATAAAAATTGATACATCAAAGATGTTTAACTCTTAATTTAGAGAAAGGCGTGGTAATATGAAACAGGACAAGAAGAAAAAGGGACTAAAAAAACCACACACACAAAAAAAAGTTGAGCGTAGTGTTGCAGGCTCAGGATTAAACATGATCCAGACACATTTAATATATTAATATATAAAATATTTTACATACTGATTTTTAACTGCAACTTCAGATGTGATCTTCAGATCTTCAGCTTTCAAAAAGTGAACATTATCACATACTATCACAAATGTCTAAAAATATTTGTGGGATTCTTTTGTATTTGTTTACAGATTGTTAAAAGTGTCTCCGGCTCTACGCAGATCCACAAACACATGTTGCGTTTAAGTGTTGGAAAACTGGGACGTTTGGGCTTTCAGTGAATTCATGTGTAATTTCAAAGTGCACATGCACACAGACCTAAAGAAACACAGTCGTGCTCTCTTATTTTTCTGTCCCTCTCTGACGCACACAGAGTTAATCCAAACAGTACTTAAATAGTCTGTAGAGGCACTAAATCAATAGAGGTCCACAATTTTAGTCATCACTGTGCAGCTGCCAAACAAAACAGGGCGTGTGAGGAGCAGGAATCCACTGCAGGATGGAGATAGAGATGCAGATGGAGTCAGCAAGGTGCAAGATGAGGAGTGCAAAAAGAGGGCATGTTATTGAAAAAGGTGTGACTGAAACGCGGGAAACAATTGAAAAACCACAAAAAAGCAAGGCACATCAAGAATGACAACAAGTTACGATGGGAAGAGAAGAGAACATGGCAGAGAGAAGAAGGGAATAGCAATGTTGTGTGCAGTCTTGTTGCCAAAAGTGGAACAGAGTTGATGCCTCCTAGATTCTCTGCTTCTTCCTCTGTTTTTTCCTTCTTCCACTTCCACTATTAGTCTTTCTTTCTCCATCATGCCCTTATTCCTTCCATTTATCTTGCTTCTTTACACACCATTTTCAACTCTGTGATCCCGCCTTTTTTCTATCTGCCATATCTCCTCCCCATTCCTCTTCAACTTTCCCTCTTATCTCTGTTTCCAGCCTCTTTTCTTTTTCTGTTTCTTCATCCCATTTGTCTCTCCCACTCTCTAACCCTGTTTACTAACTCTCTTACTCTGCCTTCTGCTCTGTTTCCATCTTTCCCCTCCCTCTGTCAATCATCTGTCTCTCCCTTTCCTCCCCAATGTTTCCTCTCCACTCCCTCCAGCCTGTTGCATTATTCAGATGTGCATCTTTTCCTTCTTTTCCAGCCTCCAGAGTTTGAGATTTCTATAGGAGGCCATAAAAAAGTGAATGGACAGTCCAAGTTTATCCTGATTTGCTGTCAGGCATCTGAGTGATGCCTATTAAGGATGATGGAGTGGGATTGATGGGACTGGGGAGGGCAGATGAAAGGTAAGAGATGCATGGGGTCAGAGAGTCAGAGGACATCTCTTCTTTATCTCTCTGCACCAGATGCATGTCTTTCAGCTTGTCTGCCTTTTAAATAGGTAAATTGCAATGCCATCGAGCCCCCGTGAAGGAGTGTGTGTGTACATGTGCAGGAGGGAATGGGAGCATGTGAGTTGTATATAGGGCATATGAGTTGTTGTTTTTTTTTCTTTTTTCATCAAGTGTCTATGTGACAAAGTTGGAAAAAGTCTTCGTCTTTGAGAGATTATTCTCTTTCTAGTCTGAGTTTCTTTGAGGGAGAAAGTGTTTGGGATAGGCAGTGCTGAAAAGGTTTGACCTGAAATCACCACCTGACTGCAATGGCACATACGTGTTACAAAAGCTGTAATGCACACACACACACACGCATGCATGCACGCACGCACGCACGCACGCACACACACACACTGGTGGATAAGCACACCTTGCCACTTGAGCACCATGTGGCCAGTGGCAGCCTCAGTGATACAGCCAACGCCAAGAGAGGAGCTTAACTCTCAGAACCTTGGACAGCACTCACTCAAAAGCTTACAGGGCAAGTGCATGTCTGTGTGTGTATGTGTGAGCCCGAGCCATTTTTCTATAAGCTGCTGTGACAGGCATGTATCAGGAAAAAGAGCTTTATCCAGCAATACATGCTGCTGGTGCATTGTGCCTCACTCCATAAGGCTGCTGCCTGATGTGAAATGACATTTTGGGCATTTACATATAAGACACGAGCAGTCATATACTACCAGAGTCCTCAGTTTTTACAATATACTCTACTGTTTAGATAGATAGATAGAGATTTGTGTGTCACTACAGTTAATTGTCATCAAAAATGCGTCTACAAAACAGGACAATGTTCATTTTCTTCACTTAAAAAGTGTCAATTATGTTTTATTTTTGCAAAGAAGTAAGAGAATAAGAAGGAGCAGTCAGGGTGAGCCGCTGGATGAAGAGCTCCAGGTGACACGCTGCTCCTCAGCAAAGGTGAGTGAGCTGTGTAGAAAACTACTCACGCTGTGCGCAGCATGAAATCTGCAATTATTTTTAACCAACTTCTTTACTAACAGTGCGAGTTTATTTGGCTGTTCCATAAACCTACACACCAGTCGCTCTTCTGTTGTATTCCTGACAAAGGAGCTGTTCAAGCAGTGTTTGCTTTTGTAATAAATCACACTTGCTGTTATGACTGTAACCATGGGGGTAGCTAAGTCAACCAGGACTGAAATCTTAAGAATGACAACTTCCCATCACCAGTCTCCGGTCATGCTGTATGCATCCACACAAACATGTGTGTGCAAAAACAAATCCATTCACACTCACACACAACCAGCCATTAACATTTTCCTTTCATGCGTTATATACACTGGCATTTACTTTGGCAGTTCACCTCCACTTCCACATGCAGTTACACACAAATTAGCTTTTTTCTCAGATTGATTCCTCATACTAACTGCAGATGATCCATTTGCCATCCTGTTGCAAAGGCAGTCCACCAAACACAAAACAAACCAGTGCACACACATACACAGAAGCACACACAAGCATGTCCAGTTTAGATTATAAGTGCAGCAACATATGCTCATGCTTCTTGTCACATCAACACTAAAACACAACGCTTCGCCACTAGTTTTTCACCCTGCAGCTAATTAATGCTCCATATAGCAACACACCATTCACTCAGTCTAAAGCATATGAGCTGAGTTCACTGGATTCCCACGCTTCATTTGCACTAACAAACATCAAGAATGTTGGGCAGATGGTAAAAACATGATGAGTAATATTAACACCAGGCATGTAAACAAAGGAAAATTGACTTTGATGTTGAAAATATGACAGATATGCCAAATTGTGAGTGAAAGACACAAAACACTCATTATACTTCCATTATAACACTGCGCTGGTCTGTTTGTACACACAAGGACACAGGAAGGTGAAAGAACAAGGTTGATAAGCAAATTGCTTATCAATGGTTGTCCAATTTCCATTTTTAAAACAATTTTCATCTTGTATTTTTTCTTATCCACTTAGAAAAAGTCGATGTGAACCAAATCATGAATAGTTATTGCTTTGCCTTGACATATTCATTAAATATAGTTTTCAAAATTATGGATTTATCCCTCAAAGCTCAGTAAAATGCATGCATGCTCTCATACATTCAAGCCAAAAATATGTGAAACGACACTCAGTATTGACAGTGAAGTCTATGTATCTATCTATCTATATAATTCATTTTTTAAAATCATTTAGATATGAAGACTGCTTGTTGTCAAGAGATTATCACAGGGACCCTCTGAGGCAAAGGGAATATTTTTGTGTGAAGAGCATGAATCGGAGTTAAAAGAGAGCAAGAATAAAATGTACCATGTAATTTTCTTCTTTAGGTAATTGTGAGAGAATTAAAGGCTAAAGCGTTACTGTTTAGACAAGAGCTCTGAAGAAGGCTCATACAATTATCAGCCAAATTATTTTGGCTTTATTGTGTAATATTATGTGATGAATAATCTTGTCCCCATATGGACAAGATTATATACCTGATATCAGTACACCTTGTGGACTTTTTAAATCTAATAGTCTTTATTTCTTTCAATTTAATATTGTTCCCTTCTCAATCTCCGTTCCTTTTCACAGAAACTATCCCTCGCCCTCTCTCTCTCTCTCTCTTTCCCTCTCTCTGTTTCGTTCTCTCGTCTTTTTTCTCCTCCTCTTTCTCTCCCTGGCTGTCTCCAGCATTATGCTAACACATTTAAAGGCAGTCTCCTGCTGTGCAGAGTAATCCTTCAGTGAAGCTGCACTCCCTTAATGTGTCTGCAGGGCCTGAGATTCCTCCCAAACTGATCAATCTCTGGGATGACACCAGCCCCAAGGTTAAACCAGGGTCGCACACAGGCTGCACACACACACACACACACACACGTTTACATGCAAAAGCACACTGACACTACACGCATCTAAAGTTCACTTCCATTACGTTCTCCTTCTCCTTTCTTGATGTGATTTTTCAATGTTTTTAAAAATGGTAATGAGCTGCTGGTCTTACTTAACTACCATCGCTGAAATAATAATAACTTCCTACTAAACAATAACACATCATGTGTTCAAGGTCAGCGATTAAATGTCAGCAGAGACTAAATCTAAAAAGACTGTTCTCGTTTGCTGATTATGTGACCTCTAGAACAAGGTTCGCAAAGTTTGTGCTGTAAATCCACAAGAAGCACTTGTTCTGCTTTGCTGTCCTGTGACGTCAAGGCTGCATTTAGGAAGGATTTCGGTCATCATGCCCGTCTTAGTTACCACGGCTACTACATTCATCAGGATCTGAGACGGGGGGGTTATGTGATGAGGATGTTATTAGACTGCCTGTTGGAGGGAATGGAGGTGTAGGACAGCAGATTCTGCGGGGGTTCATTTCCAAAAATAGCTGTGAAGGCAAAGCTGTCTTATGTAATGTACACACTCGGGCAATAAAGAGAGGAAGGGTGACTACTAGCTTGATAGCGCTGATGATTGGTGTGATATGAGAGTCATCATGTCATTACTAACTCTGCTGTTGGTAACAGCAGTAGGGAGCCATGTAGTACGTCCATGACTCATGTCATCGTCCTCTTGCATCCAGCAAAGATTCACTGTGAGTGCATAATGCATAGAAGGTTTAGGTTCATCTTTTCCTCATGTCCCACCCTTCACTGTGTAGGCACAGCCATGTTCACCTCTTTTGCTGTCACTGGATTTGGTCTTTAAATGGCTTTTGGAGTCTTTTCAGGAGCCGAATTTATGGGAACGGCATCTTCAGACACAGTATTTCCATCAGTCCTCATTAATTGTCCAAACTGGATATTTTTCTATGCTTCTTAGACCAATCACGTAAGAGAAACTCCTGTGATTTTGAACACTGAAAACGTCCTCAATTTGGACTTCTTCAGAGCACTTTAGACAGCCAAGGCTGAAATACGTCTTAAAAAATGGATCACTGTATCTCTTGAAGTTAAGAAAGGAAGTTAGTCATAGGTTTCAAGTTACTCGATGTTCTTTTAATGCAAATAAATTATCTTTTCAGGTGCTGAATGCAGCCATGAATGACAGAGAGGAAACTGAGTTTTTGGAGCCCGAAGCTGGAGTTTGTGTTCCAGAACTTCTTAGAACATTGTGTCCTCACTTGTCCCCAAAACTTGTTCCGCTCTCAGAAATCTTCCCCTGCACGTTCTCAAATCTAGTATCAAAATTTGTTTGTGTCTTTTTGCCTTTTTTACTTTTACACATACTCAATCTCATGTGTGTGTCTGTTCTCTGCTTTTCACGTGGACATTTATGAGATTGAGCACGTGTTCACAGTGTCACTGCTCTTTTCACTCACTATGTGTGTCTCCTGTTAAAGCTCAGTGTGTAATATTGAATCAAAGCTAAGCAGGTGTCATTCAGGCTCCAAACATGGGAGACCTTATGCTGAAACCACAATCCTATCTTCTCATCTATTTCTCTCTCCCTCTCTCTGATCTCTCTCTGTTTGCCTCTCTCTCCGTTTCTATCCTTGCATCAGCACAGGCTGGCTTTTCACACAGGGGGCTTTTACTCTGACAATTTTGTATGAGCCCAGAGGGGTTTCCCTAAACCTAAAACACCTAAAACACCGAAAAATGTGGTATTATGGTACGATTTTTTTTTCTCTGAATCAGAATTCAGTCCACAAAACTGTCCACTTGACTGAAGCACCATGAGATTGGTTACAGTCCTGCTTAGTTTTATTGTTGAATTATTAGCTAGAAAAGAGAACACACATAATACCTCACTACCGATTATTAGAGAATAATATGAGAATAACAAAACATGCTCACGTGGCTCTAACTCATAAATCATTTCCATCCTACCTGTGTACAGTGGTGAAGTGTGTCCTTAGATCCTTTATATAAGTAAAATTGGTTATACAACACTGTAAAAAAAAAAGAATTGCTTTTACTTTTACTGGACTAATTTTCTTACAATGTTGATATGTTAGCAAACAGTCACCCAATTGCACAGGTCACACAAAGCAGACACAAAGCCAACATCTGGAATTATTTGGAGTAATGTTTCCAGCCACCTGGCAAATTTAGCTCCTTTCAGTCTGATTTCAGTCTCCCATCACTACTGTGGGGAATATGTGGCCTCTTTAGCTTCTACATTCTCCTCTGTGTTCAGCAGCTAATCGCTAACAGTATCTGTCGGCCATTTGGTGCTGGGCAGGTAGCACACAGTGGGTTTACCAGAGCTGTTCCATTGAAAACAGCTGCCTCCTGTAGATTGAAACAAGGTTAATGAAAATGGTGAAGGTGAACCAGTAAAGATGCAGCCATTAAACTAAAAGAATGAACTGAAAAATGCTAGAGGGAGGGAACCTGCAGAGTTGGCTGATAATTCCTTGTTGGTTTGACACCTGTGACATTACATGTGTTTATCCCCCCTCCATTTTTCTCTTGTTGGTAAAAAAACAAAATGTTGATCAGTGTTATTTCAAGTAAAAGTGGAAAGAGATTAACAGCACAAAATGTATCGCCGTTTAAAAAGTAAAAAGTACCTATTATGTGGAATGGCCCATTTCGAACTGTTATACTATTATTATCACTACGGCTTTAATGATAAGCGAACTTAACTTCATTGTTGTAGCTGGTTGAGATGGAGCTAAATTAAACTGTAGGCTGATATAATTTAAAATATGTCATGAACTGATCATACATTTTGTATGTGAAATTTTAATCTGCTGAGTAATAACTATATCTGCCAGTAGTTTTCTGCTCTGTTTCAGATTTCCTTTATGTCTCTGTACTGGTCCAACACTGTATCTCATGCAGTGTATGTATGTCGTCCTCTTGTAGTCCCTCGATTTGTCCTTTGCTTTCCGTTTCTCTCATCGTGAGCATTCCTCAGCGCATCCCGCTCACATTTTGTATGTGCCTCTCTATTCGTAATTTTTCTTTCTCTTGTCGATATGTCTCTCTCACTCACTCTCTCTCTCTCTCTCTCTCTCTCCAACCACTGTCTCTCCTCTCTCCCTGATGAGGCCAACCCCTCCATGGTGATGAGACCGACAGAGGGTGATTAAAATGGAGTCTCATCTGGTGGGAAAACTGACCTCAATCAGAACTATTCTACCAAGAGGACGGTCCCCTCCTCTCTGTTTCCCTCCATCCATCCCTCCTACTCAGTATATTCCTGACTCTCATCCACCATCCTTTATTCTCCCTGACCCGCTCCCTCACCATGTCAGTGCTCCCCATCTCTCATCTTCCACTTCCCGCTTTCTACTCTCATTGCTCATCTTCCCCTATCCACTCTCAGTGATCACTCTCAATTTGTCATCATAGGCTGTTTTGTTCTGTGACAGTAATCTGTCCTTCTGGGGAACTCTCAAGTTTGCTATCATCAGCTGTGTGCAAGAAACCTGGTATTTACTAAAAAAAAAAAAAAAAAAAAAAAGTCTACTTTTAAGGAAATGGCAAGTATTCAAAGTTGTGGCTGAACTCAAATAGGTTTTTTAAAAGTACAAGGTTTTTTAATGTGACATTTACAGTATGTGTTGTGGGATGTAACAGTCAAAAAGTGTACTGTGCTTTCTTTCCTTTAATCCTCTCTGTTTACTGTGATCAAAACACAGGTGAGTGCTGCTTTACTCTGGATGGACAGAAAACACAGTGCCATCGAGATCTTTCATTTTATGGTTAATGAATTCTGCACAGCACAGGAAATCCTCAACAAGTTGTTGTTTCTCAGCTCATCAAGTAAGGCGGTTAAACTGAGACTCATTCTAATGACAGACAACAACCACTTAAAGTAAGATTTTTCTGAAAGCTTTTTACCATAAGTAACACCTCCTCTCTAGTCTGGAGTTTTCTTTTTTTTTTGTGAAAGGGAAACAACACAACAGCTTGGCAGCTGCCACAGTCAAAGGTTGCACAGTCAAACTGTGTGTTGTACCAGCTCCTGCAGGCTCTCCTCTGTCCACTTCCAACCGGCCAGTCAGTGCTGTTACCTTCTAACAAGTGTGTCAGCACGCAGTGATGTACACTATAGGAGCCATGGGTTTTGTATGAGTGGGTAGCCATTAGTACTTTTGGTTTTATCTTTGTGGGATATATAATTAATTGTAGGCTGGTTTGATCTAGATCTATTTTGTTTTTAATTTCTGTGGCCCAGCATTTCAAACTTCTGAGGAATACGTACTCTGAGCACTACTAGTCATTCTCTGGAGCTGGGTGGAGGGCTATTCTCAACAGTCAGTATCCTATTTTACTTTTATTATAGTATATTGAGCAGAATAGTTGGTTTTCATTGTAATGCAGTGACAGGTGTAGTCTTGTAAATAACACTAATTTCTAAGTCTGTTGGGAATTTCACCGTTGCTGTCATTTTTGCATTATTTCATCTTTTCTTTCCTGGTCTCAATTTCACTTTACTCTTAAATATTAATGAGGTTTAGGTGATAACATTTCCTGCTTTCAACTGATTCTATCTGGTAGCATCAGTATCAAGCTGATCAGTGTTGACAAATGTTCTGTAATTGCACTGTAGGGGTATACCAGTGTACATTTGTATGTACATTGTATGTGTGGACTGAAAAATGAGGGATGCAGTCCCACTGTGTGTTGTCATGGCAATATTTATCCACAAACTAGATAAAACACTTTTCCCCATTTGCAGTTACCATGCACCATGACTGTCAGCCTTTTCTGCAGTCTTCAAATGTAACATGTCTGTCCCACAAACATTCATTAGAGCCCACACAAGTGTGTGAAGTGTGTGAATGAATCATGGATTCGTCGTTTCTGGGCGGGTGATTGTAATATACAATGAAGCAAGAGGTGGAAGCTTCAGTCCCCTTTGTTTCTATTGTGGTGCTTTTTCTAAAAGGAAAAGATAGAAAAGGAGGCAAACCTTAAATAATTTCACCGCCCTCTCTGTGGATTTAATGAGCAGGGATTTTTCATTCATTTATTGGTCTTCTCTTTTTTCTTGTCCCCACTTTATCAGCTGACAGCTACAGGGAACAGCTGTCACATGTCCTCTCTCATATTCATATGAGGCAAGCTCAGTCACAAAATTGTCATTTTGGATTCAAGGGCAGTAAATTTGACCCGTTTGTACATTTCATGTGAAATTAGGCTGATAATTTTGGTACAGTCTAAATTCTCATAGCAGAGTGTATTTAGTATAAGTGCATATACCCGTGACAACACGCCTGGGTGAGCTTGATTTGAATCTTCAGTTTTCTGGTGATCACGCATGCAGGGTGATTTGTGGCATGTTGCACACTATCTGCAGTATTGAATTACATGGCCACCAGAGGCATTTGACTAGCTCTGCTGAACCGGAAGTGATGCAATCACACTGGCCCCATTTCCAGTGATATTTAAATCCTTTTCTGCGTGGATGCTCTGGCCAATTGGCAAATCACTCTTCCTCCATGCGTGCCCTGTTTTTTGATTTGATTTGTTAGGAATGTTTGTGTGAGTGTGTAAGTGCGTGGGTGTGCTGCTGTGCCATGTGATGTGATTTGTGAAGATGTGTTCGTGTGGCCATCCTTTGGTGCTTAATCCACAATCTGCCGTCTTTTTTTTTTTCCTTTTTTGTTCTCAATGCTCTAAAAAATGATTTCTCTCTCAGTTTTCACTGACTCATACGTAGCCTTACAGTTTCACTCTCCTTTACAGAAAGGTCCAACATGGAAACATCTGATCCATCCTTTTGTTCATTTGACTCCACCTAAGGCTAACAGTGAGCTTTGAGCGTAATTGGTCGGAAAATCATTTCAAAGCAAACAGAACAGTTGGTCTCTTGTTCACCCACCACCCAGAGTTACAAGCTGAACAACATCAGTGGCCTGCTACTGCTTGATTTTCTTCTATTAAATCTGAAATAACTTACTTCAAACAAGTCAGTCTCTCAAAAGCAGGGTTTTTTTGGTTTTTTTTTTGGATACAGCTACATAGAAAATAAATGAAAGTAATATGTAATGATGATGTAATGATTTTACAGAACATGGTTCTAATACATTGGTTACAAATTCCATTTTAACTCAAGTGCTTTTGGTAAGAAATGTTCCTTTTCCTTTGCCGGATTCTTGTGACTCATTTGAGAGAAGTTGTGCTTCTGTTCTCAAAGGAGACATTTTAAGAGCGATGACAATGGTGATCACGATGATGATGATGGTGATTGTCGCAGTTATGATTGTCATACCACCTGAAGGGATAGTGCGAGTGCTGACAGATGTGTTTTAATGGCGTTTATTAATTATAGTCATTCACTCTGAAATAAAATGTCTTGTGCTCTCTGCAGATTTAGGTTTCGATCTGAATGAAAACCACTTGTCTTCTGTGTCTCTGTCACACCTTTATAACTACCTTTTGTCTTAGGTCCCCTCAGATGGTTCACCGTCATATTTTTAATTAACCGTATCGGATGCACATTTCCTCTACTTGGTTTGTCTTTCTTGCTCTCAGTTTACACTGTCAATCATGTCAATCAGTGTTGTGCTGGGTTGTTAATCTCAATAATTTATGTGTAATACTAGCACAACCTGTTGGCAGGCTGCCCACGTGAAATCTCATTCATATCAGTGTAACTTAACTTGCCTTGAATCAAGCAGTGGAATGGAAAGAGTGAACACAAAAACTTAGCAACTTAACATTTCTGTACAAGGCCTCCATCTGCAAACTGAAACTTTTAACAAAAGACAACCATGGCATTTCAGCCAGAGATTTATGAATTATTTTAGAGGAAGTAGAGGGAAAAAATGCCCTTTTAACTTCAAGGGCACACTGACAAATAAGGACGAAATGAAAGAATGGGATTAGGTAAAGAAATGGAAGATGTAAATCAGCCAAGGGATGTATGATACAAAAGTGTTAAAGAGGATTTCTCTAAAATAAGGAACTTTTTTTTTTTGCCAGTGGTTACTGTGGTTCCTGTTGTACTCCCAGCTGTGGAGAAAAGATTGCTCTTTGAATTGCCTCTCCTGAGGTTTTGTCTTATTTCTTTTTCCTTTATCATCTGAGGATTTTTGGTAAAGGTTTTGGTTGTGTTCTTGGTCTGGGTCAGGAGCTACTGATGTTCCTTTAACGCAGTGCAGAAACACTAATTAGCATGATAGGCTCTCAGTGGGCAGATATGTATGACTTGCCTGTGTGCATGACTACCTGAAGTGAGTGGCAGATTAGTGGAGGTGAAAGTAAAATTGCATAGCTGAAGCATGGTGTCAAACACATGAAGTAGCTCATGACAAACAGGTGAGTTTTTTTTTTTTTCTGTATGCATGTATTAGGGAGAGTGTGGGTGTGTGTGTCAAATGGTGAAACTGGCTGTGAGGATCCGGTCAGGTAGAGTGCTACTGGGCTGTCGACACTGTAGCTGTGCTCATGAAATGACAGGATGACAGAAAAAGTGTGTGCATGTGTGTGTATGTGCATTTGTGTGAAGGAGTGTGTTACAGCGCACACAGAAATACAGCAAACTAAGACAAGGGCTCTTTTATATCCTGTACTGGTGTGGCTTATTTCTTGCCTGTATATATGACATGGAAAGAGATCTGTTGTGGAGACATGAGGGAAGAGAGATTTCTTTTTATTTTTTTTCTAATCTTATATATGTACTCATATTTGCAACCGGTCCTTTCAAAATAATTGTAATGATTGTAGAATTTATGCAGCTCACATGCCAGCACACATGCAGAGAACCAATTGTCAGCCAGTACACCATCAACTTGCAACCACTGAAAGGTGACTTGAATTTTTCAAACTTACATACACAAAAGTGTATCAGCAGCATAGTAAGTACATATGTACACACACACACACACACACACACACACACACACACACTCACACACGTCTGACAGTCTTTGATGTTGTCAAAGTGTTTTCCCTCTCTCATGTTGTTTTATCTCTTTGTTTTCTCCTTCATCTGTGACACACTTGTATCTGTCAGTCACCTCAGTAACAAAGACACATTGTTATTGCAACTCATTCAAAAGCGTGTTGTCTGATAAGATGGGTTCTCTTTCAGAAAGTCAGAGAGAAAAAAACATGTTGATCTATAGACAGTGTTTTATATATATATATATATATATATATATATATATATGTGTGTGTGTGTGTGTG
>JBBMJY010000026.1:15982761-16006379 GCA_037833715.1 Toxotes lorentzi | reverse complement strand
TGTGTGTGTGTGTGTGTGTGTGTGTGTGTGTGTGTGTGTGTGTGTGTGTGTGTGTGTGTGTGTGTGTGTGAACGAGCAAAAAAGTGGGGAGAGACTAGGTTGTAGCTGACTATGTGAGTCTGATAAAATCAATGGAGAAACTGACACACAGTAGAAACAGCTTGCTTTCTTATATTGCATACACGAGTGTATACAGAGTGTGTGAGACATACTGGGATGCTGCAGACTTTCATGTTAATTTCTTTAGTCTTTTTTTTTCTCCTAAAAGGTGTTTGGAGACTGAGAGAGTTCATCAAAGGCATTATAATTCATTATTAGGGGGACATTAATGTATGTGCTAATTTCATGGCTATCAGTTCCACGACTCTTCATGAATAACTTCATGAACTATCATGAATAATCAGTCCATAAATACACATGTGAAAACATGAAAGGACATGAGATTTGGTGTGTGTGTGTGTGTGTGTGTGTGTGTGTGTGTGTGTGTGTGTGTGTGTGTGTGTGTGTGTGTGTGTGTGTGTCTGGTTGGGTGGGTGGGTGACTTTTCACTTACCTATTCCTTCTCCATCGTCCCAGAAGAGTGATCCTTGAGCAGTTCCACTGTCGCTCAGGGCAACGATCAGTCCTAAAGGATTCTTCCGACTGAAACAGAGGGAGGTAGAGAGGGTTATAGCAGATTGCTAAAGGACAATGTCTATTAATACCTGCTGCTGAGGACAAATACATTAACATTCCTGCTGGGGGGATCCACCTGATCTCGCTGCTGCTGGAACACTCATCACCCTCTAACTGCCTCTCTTTTTCATTCTCACTGCCTCTTTAACACACACTAACCATCACAGATAACATTCATTTCCATGAGAGTGGGTCATACACAGCAACTCACCTTTCAACAGAGAAACAGTCAAACACAGCAGAAATATATACACACACTGTAGCACCCCCCCACCCCACCGGCATTTAGAAAGACAGAAAACACACACACTTAACACACAAGCTGCTGACCTGTAGCTGTGCGCTGTCATGATGTGTCAGCTATGATGTGTGAGCACTTACCTGTAATATGTATTGTTCTCTGGTTTCTGCCAGGGTAAGACGTATCCTCCTCTGACATGAAGGTTAATATGGTCCAAGGGTGTGGGCATGCTAACCATCTGTCTGCGCACTCCAACATTTTTGGCCTGATGAAAGCAGCAATAATTACATACAGTGAAATGAGTAGAAATACGATAGGTAATTAAACTTTGATTCATTTTTTCAACAACTCCTTTGTGGGAAATTGCCATTTGTGCGCTGGTAAATCACAAAGGATGCAGTAAAATATATGACATCTATAAAAGCTACATCTGAAACATTTATGTAATTTATTACACGTCAAAGGAAATTTTTGATAACTTCATTATTCCAGTGTTTTCCACTTTGTCCTTGGTCCTTTTGTCTAACAGCCTGATCCTCTCTGTATGCTGAGGGGACAAGTTAAATGGCAGTAACCACTCCTCTCCACCATCCACTGCCCCCATTTAAGCTGTTGTTTCCTGTGTTTTGTTTGGCTTTATCATGCTGTCCAACAGATGGGGAGTCCCCTAGCTAGAAAGAGACAGAGTGATTGGATGTTTGCTTTTGTCATCAAGGCACCTTCTGCAGTTATTGAGCTGCATCTCCTTAATGATGTTGTCCCTTATTACTTTGTCATTTGGCTTTTTGTTGTAGTTGTGGTTTTATTCTCTTTTTTTTGCCTCTGCCTGCCTACATTTTTTTTTTTTGTAAAAATGATGTTTAGATGTAAAGCACCTCATAGATTCAGTCCTTTGAATCCTCATCACAAGAAGAGGTTCTGAAATCATCAAACTACATCCACATTATGAATACATTAATCAGCCAGTCAGATGCTGTTACCTCTTGCTGCAATGTTGCTTCAGCACTATCTACTGTATTGTTACACCAGGTGGGTGATTGAATGCACAGATGCAAGAGAAGGTAGGGAAGGATTTGGATTTGGTGATGACTGTCTTTCTAATTGTCTTCTGGTTGTTACGGACACAGACTCACCGTGTGGAAGTCGTACCAGCGTGTATTTGGAACATAGCCATCCACACTCTTGGCTCCCTGTCAATCACAAAGTCAGTTAACCAAAATAGAAATACAGGTCAGAGGTGATGGACTGACAGCTTTCCCTGAAATGATTGAAAAGTTGCAGCTATGATATGTTAAATTATGCAGGGGAAAAAAAAAAGCTGGAGTGTTGTACGCGTGCTTCTACCTGGTCGAGGGCAGGGGTGATAAGTAGAGCGGGTCCCCAGAGGAACTGCTTGTAGATGTCCCATGTAGTTTTATCTTCCACAAACCTGTGACACACCAACAAAGAAGCCATTAAACCTGACTGGAAAATAAATGTTTCTATTGCTCTCTCCTGTCTCCTCAGGCCAGACGACTGTTAAAGTACTCATTCAGAATTCAATGATTTGAAGATGCAAGCCAAATAACCCTGCCAGCTCCTTATATACCATCTGTGACTTTGTGAGAGTCTCTTAAAATGAATAAATATGTTGGTCTTTTTTTTTTCTTTCCAAAAGTTTCACATCTGCAAACTGCCAAGTGCAGACAGAGTCATCTACAGTTGGCCTCCACACAGTCTCACAGGATTTGAAGTGCCTTGCTCAAGGGCTTCTTCATGGCAGTTGTTGAGGCACAGAACATACTTCTAATTTTCTTACCTTGTCAAGTTATTCAAATGAGCAAATGTCACAAACCAGCTTTTATAACCTCACTGAAAAATGCAAGGATATATTAATAGAGGGTGATTATTTTCTCCCATTTAGCTCAACATCTGTGGCTAATAAGAGAGGCTTTGATGGTAACATATTCTAACCAGTTGAAAATGAGTTGGGCTTTAAAACACAGTGGTGCTGAAAACGTGTTGAAGCACTAAAATGAAAGCTCTACCTAAATTGGTTTTTAGTCCAGCAACCACCTCCGGTGACATTCTGCATACTAATGAGAAACAGCGTAGTATAAAATCAGGCTATCTTGCCAGCAATCAGGATAAAAGATCCACGCTGTTAACAAGAAAATGATTTGATTAAGTGATTACATGTAATGCAAGGGCCATGACGTTAGCAGAAAAGATTAAGCCAGTGTGTGTTGTGTGTCCTTGCTTACTCATGCAGGAGAGGTCTGATAACTGTACTTCCTTTGGTGTGAGCCTCAAACATCAGTGTGTACAGGTAGGGCAGGAGGGTGTAACGGATGTTCAGGACGTCCCGGGACACCTCGGAGAAGGTGGAATTCCAAGCAACAGGGTCTTGTCTCTGACAGAGAAAATTTTGTTACAGACAGGTTAACCAAAATGAATAGTAAAAAAAAAAAAAAAAGGTCTATGTTAATTATCTTTTGTGATATTGTGCAAAAGTACTGAGGGTAAGAGTTGCAGCTGTAGACTTCACCAAATACAGTAAAGAACATGACAGTGCCTCCAAAGTTACAGAGTTCACACTGTGGGGAAATAAAACACTAATAAACTTTAAAATACCTGTACAACATCCACTGACTGAGATTGTTTACGTGTAGCTAGTGACAAGCGCTCAGTGTTTACATAAACAGATTCACTGTTTCAATAGATATCCATTTCCAAAGCTCCTGCTATGGTTCATTTCTCTCAGTTACAAGAACAGATACACGGAGACGTATGCAGGGCTATGCAGAAAAAAAACGCCGGCAGAGTTTGAATGTATTAGTTTTAGATTTGTCTGTGAAATCAATGTACATTTACACACAGATGCATTTCTCTTCTCTTGTCATTGTGTTTGCAGGGTTGACTCTTTCCCATTTGGATTTCACAACAGTGCTGATAATGAATGACTCCAGGCAAGAGGTGAGACTGACAGCAACACAGGCTGGTGTGTAGCTAGAGGAAGAGGAAATGCACAATGGCCTGTGTTTGCACTTAGAAATGATGCTCAGCCTATTCTGCTGCACACTGTGCTGACATTTACCTAATATTAATTGCCAACAAGTGTAACATCCCCTTAAGAGACAAGGATGGATAAAGAGGCCATGGTGCACATTTTATGGAACTGTAGTGAGGACAAGTACACACACACACACACACACACACACACACACACACACACAAAATGAAGATCGTGAAGATTTTCAGCTGAAGCGTCTCATCACCATATGCTCCTCCCCATGATACCGTGTGTGTGTGTGTCGTGGTGTGTGCTGGACTTGCACAGGAGTGTGTGTATGCATGTGTTTGTGAGGCGTCTGTCTGTGTGTTATGGAGTTAGGTGTGAATCTGTGTGTACGTGTCTCCCGTCTTTCAATTTAAGAAAAAAAAAATCGTAAGATGTAATCATAAAAATCACCACAGAGCGTAATGAAATGACAGACGTCTTCTTCCCAGCTGCAGTTTAGCTGGGTCAGATTTGATAATAATTATTACCCATAGCCCGGTGGTTCCTAAGTACAGGCCTAACAGCACATGTGTGTGTGTGTGTGTGTGTGTGTGTAAGAGAGAGACAGCTAGGTGACTTTGAATACATGTGTATGACCTTGCTTTGCTTTTACAATTAGAAATAGTACGTACAGTCAATGCAAATTCAGTAGAGTTCTGCGTCCCAGCCTGAACCAGATTAGTCTAGACAAGGTATCAGGTTTTGGGGCCAGCTTCAGGCCCAAGGTTAAATTCAAATCTGATTTATTAAGACATTTCTCTATTTATTTTTTCTCTCTATCTGGGCATTAACAGGTCTTGCATTTGTCATAAATGATATAATGTGGGGGCTGCTGTGGTGGAGTGCCACGCGCTTTCATCATAACCAGAGAGTGTAAGAATATCACAGACACCAAGAGGTAGGGTTTTGAAAGATCACATCTTACATATATGTGGGAATGCCCACTAATATATTATATCAATGGGATCTGATGCAACTGTTCTGAGAAAAGCCCCATGGTAACGGATTACAGTCAAATATTATTGCTACTCTTGCATCCTACTGGTGCCTTGACTTCACGGACCATGTCTATATATGAAACTGTGCTCAGGCATAACTTAGAAACTTTACTAACTCAAAAAGACTGTCCCCTAAGTTGCAGACATTTTGCTGGCAGCTAATGCACTGGTGGAATATTTGAAGCACACAGGTCTGGTTAGACAGCTGACAAAGACACTCAGCTTAGCACTGTGTTCATCACCCGGCATTCAGTCGCAGCCACCTCCCCAGTTTGGTGAAAAGCTGAATAGTCATGGAAAGAGTTGCAGGATCAATAATGAGTTGCCTCCGGGTTTGGATTTCTCAGTAACTTGAGATACCAGTATCATACTCTTATATATGGTTATTATGTACAAAGTTAGTTTGGTCTCTTTGCTTTCAAGAGCAAAGCAAAAATGCTATAGTTTCAAAACGAGTAATATGAAGACTTTGGGAAACTGTGCCCAGCATTTTCTGATGCTCTAAAGGCTGAATGATTAACCAAAAAACCAAAAAAATAAATGACAGTTTTGATATTGATTCTGTTGTTACACAAGAGCTCAGATCCCCAACCAGATAATCTCACCAAAAACTTGGTTTATACTTTTTAACATGCAGTCGGTCACACAAATATTGCATGACTTGACAGTTATCCCACTGTCTGTTGCCTCGAGGTAGACTTTTCATCTGAGGGAAACCAGAGCAGGAACTGATGAAGAGATGCGAGCGGGGAGTGCTGAAGAGCGAGAAGCAGACAGAGAATTTATCTTATGAATTCACCTAATTTATGGCCACATTTATAGTGGCATTGTGACACGCACTGATTGTAGACAGATATGTATGTGTGTGTGTGGACGTACGCACACGCGCGGCCTCGAGGAAAAATGAGGTTATCTGGCTGTGTCAGCCCCTCTCATCTTTTCTCTCCTCTACTTGGTCTTTCTCTTCATTTATCTGTCTGCAATCTACTCCCTCGCCCCATCTCATAAACCTTTGAGTTTCTGTTTTGCATTGCAGAGCTCACATCAGAAAAAGAAAATATATTTAGAAGAACAAAAATATAATAATAATTTGGGTGAATTATAATATACAGGCTCCAATATGACTACGCTGCTGAAACAGGCTCGGCACAGAATATATCTTGTTTAATTAATTTTGCATTGTTCTTATATGACTGTGGACACTGCAGTATATTGCTGGTGCAGTGAAATTATCTTGAGGTCAACACTGAAAGTTGTCTGAGGGCAAAGAGACACTAGGCGTGACGGAGCTCTGGGAATGACTCTGCAAAAGCTCTCCTCGCTCTTTCTCTCTCCACTCTCTCTCTCTGACCTTGTGTACCTTCCAGTCTGGTTTGTGATGTTAATACTTTGTTGTCAAACGCCTTGTTAAGCAGACTGGAGGTTACAGTCACTGACTGTCTGATGATTGGGGATTTTATATGGCTGACTAAAAAAAAAAAGTGTTTTGTGTTTTGTTTTTTTACAGTAGACGACATAAATAGACGACACTGATTCCATGTCTACCAAGTCTTTTCGCTTCTTTCACCAAACACCCTCCTCCCTCACATCCCTTTATCCCTTTTCTGACTCGATCGCAGGTGTTTGAACATCAGTAAATTGTTTATTCAGCCTTGTCCCAGCTCACACATCCTTATCACTACCCTGTGTCACCACCATTTATCTTGCTAAATTAGCATCTCGTTTGATTCCCCATCAAACTTAGCCCTCATCATTTTTTTCACTTCCTTTGTCTCGTGGCTTATGAACTTCCCTCCCCCTCCCTGCTCTGTTATCTATATTTGCTTGTCAGTATTTTTCCTCTCATTCCTTCTGTTCTTCTTCTGCTGTTTGGTATAAATGCCTAGATTGTTCTCCCACCAGTTCCCTCTCTCTATCCCTCTTACTTTTTGTCTCACTTACTTTATCTCTTCCTCTCTAACTGTCATTTTTGTGCCGCCCTCTCCTGCATGTGTGTACTTTTTTCTGTCAATTTTCTCCATGTTTAAACACCCATTTGCAAGCCATTATTAAATGATTGGAATCATGGGGTGTATGTGTGTAGAGTGGAGGTTAGGTGGTGTGCAGTGGTGCCCAGATCACCTTGAGAATTCAATTATAATCCCCATTCCATGCCGTTAAAAAGCACAGGCATTGACACACAGCCACCCACACACACACACACAACTGTGTCCTGTCTAGTATTGCAGACTCCAGTGCAGAGAAATTTCACCCGGTGGGATCGATCTCCGGACGGCCGTTATTGGATTTCTCAGATGTGTTCCAACGCTCTTAAAGGTCACCGCTGGAATGAATGCCACCGACACTACACCACCAAACAGGTCTATCTTTTTGTGTGTTTGTGTGTGCATGTGTGTGTATATATGTCAGACGTAGATTAAGAGAGGGAATGGTTGAGAAAGCAGCTTGGTTTGTATTTTTTTGTGAACAACAGTAGTGTTGGTAAGTGTTTTTTGTGTAACAACATTTGTGCAACACAAGCCCCTATTTTCAGAGCACAGGAATATGGCAGCTAAAGCAGATTTGTGTCATCTCTCAGGCCACAGTGAGCTCCAGTCTTACCATTTAACTCTAGTGAAATCAGCTCTTATGCCCTTTGAAAGTATTTAGCTTGAGTTGTAAAGCAGAGCATGCTCATAGAGAATACTTACATTGCCTAATTTCTATTAACACTTTTGGGTTTTGATTCTAAAATTATTTCTTGAATAAATTTTAAAAAATGAATTAGACTTGTGGATGATTATTGAATAAAATTATGTTTATTTTCAATTCTCTGGTTGTCCTTTTGTAATTCTTTAGATTGTGCGGTAGTAGAACAAATACCCTCACTGGTGTGGAAAAAAAACACAGGGCCTACCATAAGCAGTACAATCATCCGATTCTCTTTCTCTTACCTTTGTGATTGCACAACTTTGACATTATTTTGAGTTTAAGTTATGGCTCCTTGTTTATACGCAACCACACAACCAAAATGAGCATTTTTGGATAAGACACTGAATTTAAATGTGTTACAGCCCAGTACATCTCTTTGGGAATGTTTTTTTCCTGTTTTGATTTCACTCACCGGGCTTCCCTTGCCGTTGTGGTTGCGTGAGAATGGATAGAAGGCTCCCAGCTGCATCCAGCGAAGACACATCTCATACTCAGCTGTATTAAAGAACCCACATATGTCTGCACCGGTCTTAAAGAGATTGACAGACAAAGAAACAGAGAGTATTTGTGTGTGTGTGGGATGGACAGAAAGAAAAAAAATATCAGCACAAGGTTGCAGGTGCAGGTATGACTACAATAAGCGCTCTCCAAATATCGCGGGGAGGGGGGGGGTCTCACTACTTTTGTTGCAAGCATCATGTTCCTGAAGTGTCCTTGAGTATGACACTGCCAGAATGAGTGATGCTGCTGTGTGTCTAACCCTGTGGCTGGGCTGTGGGCATGCAAATGATTTTCCATACAGGGATCGATAAAGTGTCAGATTATAATTATTATTATTAGACAAACTGAGGAGATCAAAGAGGACAGAAGGACAAAGATAGCCAGAAATAATGCCAAAGCGACACAAGGGCAAAGAAGGAAAGACAGAGGACAACAATGACTGCTCAGTTAATAAGGGACTTGTATGGGTCATGACAGACAAGCGCCAGGCCTTCTTAGTTAGGGTGGGGCTTGTAATGACATGCTTCACGTTGTATCTTAAGATGTCCTTTGATCAAAGGGTCTCGTAAACAAAATAACATCACTCAGGCGGCTGTAATCTACTTAGAGAGGACAAGGTCACATCAATAAGATTATGCCTTGTCAAAACCAGGATCAGATGATGATACTTACGTAAGGGATGCCAAACAGACTGAACTCCATCATGCCTGCAGAATAAAAGAAAATGGGAAGTTATTCCAAATTAAAGATTTCTTTTTATTTTCTATGTTAAACGGTTTTAAAGCACCCCATTCTCATAAGTATACAAGACCCTTATGTTGTCATATTACTGATTACAATTCAGATGAGCATTACTAATCATAAGTACCAAGTTTTAACCTAAAGATCATTTTTACAGTTTAATTTTTTTATACCGATAATGGATTTGTAAAGCTGGTCCCAACTGGAAAAGTTGTCTCCCAGCCAATGTCCAGCCCATTTTCCACTGGAGGGGTAAGTGGACCTCGTCACCACTATGCCTCTTTTACCTGTCACATTCAGCAGAGCGCTGCACAGATAGAAAGATATTTGCCTTACTCATGGAAATAACACACACACACACCTAAACTAGCTACAAGCAGTGTCTTCTTCCTCTTAAATAAAGTACATTCGTTTTAGAAGCAAATTAACCAATTCATTGTTAAATTCACCACGGCACCTGGGCCCAAGGGCCAACAGTGCCGAGCATCCTCAGGCTCTGCAATCTGACCTTCTTGTGATGAGAAGAAATTTTTACCACAAGGACCAATGAAGTTTCACGTTAGTGATTATTATCATAAAGCTTTGATGAGACCATACTTCTGTGGATAGCTGGAAGATATCAGTTATGCATCTCCTGTGGCTGCGTTTTCTTCCCGAATGTGTTTGCCTTGAGAGATCCTGCTTTCCCTGTTTTCGTTTATCTTCAATGACATCTGATCTGTGATCTGTGATCTGTGATCAGATTATGTCGGGTTGTGATTATTAAAATAATTTGTATTCTTCCTAAGGTAATCTGGGCAAAAAAAAAACACATTTCTTTGGGATCATGCACACAACTGCCAACAACTATATCCTGTTTGCTGTGTTTAAAATATCACAAAATACATTAAAACTTGTATAATTGCACAAAAACACACATCTTTACACAGACAGACACAGACACACACACACACACACACACACACGGGTGCACAGATATGAATGCGTATCCACTTACTCATAGGTAGGCTTGGTGTGGGACCAGCCGTAGAGGTTATGGACGTCGTAGTGTCTGACTTTCTTTCCGTCACTGAGTATCTGCTCACTGTTCATGCACAGAGTCTTATGGTTTAAGCCAAGGTGTTTGGACTCCAAGGCTTTTGGGAGCACAAACAACCACACGACACACACACACACAAACACACACACGCAAAACACGCACATAGGATCCTTTAAAGTCATGCTGCTAACATTGATGCTATAGCTTAATAACCTCATTACAAAATTAGGAAAACTGAAAAAAAAGAACTGTGTGTGTCTTACGTGGCATGTACGGAGGGTTCTCTAGAAGTGGATTACCAAGACACTTCCCTTTAACTGTACCGTGGACAAAACTGGCAGGCTCATTCATGTCCTACAGATGAAGACAGACAGTATAATACAGAAATCAAAAGAAAGTCAGGCAGGATGAAGAGTGAAATGCAAATAAGGTCACTTCATTAGAATTTTCTCTTCCAGGTCACTCACAATCCAGAGGCCATCAAACTTCATGGTATCTTCATAGAAATCCTTGATTTCTCGATGCCACCATACTGCTGTTGTATTGCGGAAGAAGTCAGGGAATGGGGTGTAAGCCTTGTAAAGCTGGAAATAGGACGGTCAAATGATCAGGAAATGAAATGAGGAAAACCAAAAGACCTCATGCACTTTAATTGCTTTCCACTGCCTTTGCTTAATTATGGCATAAGGGGCAATTTCAGATAGTATGTGTTGGTAGCTGGAATATTTAGGCCGTATTATCAGACAGTCAGGTGAAAATGGAAAATAGTGTACCTCTACTTGTGTATCCCAGTCCAGAGATTCATCTACTATGACATTAGGATGATCTGGCCAGACCTGCAAAAAAAAACAAAACAAAAAAAACAGATTTTGAATCATGTTGCCATACACTATGCAAAAGTCATCAATGTGTCTGTCATTTTCTTTTAATCAATACATGCTTGTGTATTTTTCCACTTGTGTGTTTGACCATCCATTCCCTCCTACCTTCCCCCACACAATGTCGTCACTGATGTTTTTGGGCCATTTGATGAAGATGTCTGCTTCTGTACCTCTCTCAAAGGCACGGTAATAACGTGTCTCATTGCCTGAGATGGCTGGATCCTGGAATTAAATACACACAATGATTTTGTATTTAGTAGCAGAGATTGGCTAGTAGTTCAGTTCAGTTCATTTGTCATTTATCATAGATATGTTGTAAATTTTAGACATCTGTAATATCGCTGTAAAATACTGGCACAGGTCCTATAGTTGCTGATCCTTGAGTACCCAATCATGTGACTATATCAGTAGTTTATGATATAAGATTAATACCAGAATGAAGATGAACCTCATGCCCTCTCCTCTCATGCGGTCAACCAGGGCAGGCAGGTTTCTAAACTCTGGGTCCAGGACAAAGTCCAGCTGACGGTCCATGTAGTCAATGTCTGCATACTGCACATCCTGCAGGAGAAGCCAGTTAAAACAGTTTTATTGCAAATATCAGAATGAGGCTAAAAATAACACATGACATTAATTTAAAGAGCATTATTTTTCCATGATAAATTCAGGTCTTTGTGTTTTATGCAACCAGAATGACAAAATCACAGTAAAAGAGTTTGTTATTAGCGTGTACATGTCACTTTTCTCCTTGGATGACTATTTTCTGAATATTCAGCTCCTAGAACTTTACAGAGCTGGTAAATTATGTGGATGTAATTAAAGTCTGAATGAATAAATGTCTGCTTCATAAAAACAACCTTCTTAGGAAAAACAATCGTACATTTGGAAACAAAGATGTCAGATTCCTGCTAATAAATACGGAAATCCGGTAAGTTTGTCTCAACATGTGGCATCATGCACATGCGATATGAGAGAAGTGAGACTTTTATTTGCTCTTCCAGTGAGAACAAAACCTCATCTGCTTTGGCTGCCAGATGTGTCTGGCAGTTTAAGGTTGGTTAGTCTGTAAAGCTAGCTGATGTGCAGCCTTTGTAAGTAGCTGCATTTTCTGCTTCGTTCATTCCAGTTAATGCTGCTGGATTGTTTATGGCTGACGTCAGCTCCTTGCAGGTTAGGGTTCTGGCCTCTTACCACATGTTACATCTTGCCATGGTTAGACACAGTGCTCTCCAAGGTGATTATTACTTTGTCTTTTGTTACAAACTTGGTTACATCTACTGTTTGGCAAAAAAAAAATTATTCAAATGTGAACCCCATATTTCACTGTCAGAGAGAGTTAGTGGTTCTGGTACAAACTTGAAACGTCTAGAGCCTGAGAAACCTAACATGGAATGGATTTCAAATGAAATTAGAGGTCAGATTTCATTAGGTTAAACTGGATGTACCCAGTGTAATCCATGAAGTCAATGTCTGCATTCTGCTTCATCCCAATAACTTTTATCTAATTTAATTTTATGTAGTTATTGTTCGCTTACAGTGAAACATATTAATATGGTCAGATACTGTGTTGGATTTAGCTTGGTCTATTCCACTGAGTGCATGCCTGCACTGTACAGAGTAAAAGAAGAAGCTATCAGATTGTATTTGTTCAGATGAGAGCAATGAAAATATTCCTTGTGCCACAGAGTGAAATTTAACTTGATAAGATGCATGTGGGCAGCATCAGCATTGTGTCCTGTGATATTCTTTTCTAGAAGCTGACATTTATGAAGTTGTGATACATTAAGTTTGATATTTTCTATCACAAATAAAATTAAACAGATGAATCATTAAAAAAATAAAACTGTTACTTCATCATCTGTTACTTCCAAAGCGTTATTAATTCTTCTCTCTTTACAGCCTGTTGATCGTGAGGGCAGACAGTTATAAAAGCTGACGCTATGTTGCCCTGCGTGTAGATTTGTTTCATCTTCATCTTCATCCGCATCCGCTTATCCGGGGCTGGGTTGCGGGGGCAGCAGTCCCCGGCCCAAAGGCCGAAACAACAGTGAGATACCTCTCTCCGACCCGGAGGCGCAGGGAGGCGACCCTCTCATTCACCGGGGAAAACTCCAACACATGGCAACTCCAGAGTAGAAGAGTGTCCAGCCTCTCTCAAGGAGTTGGGTTCCAGAGTCCAGACTGTGCGTGGAGGTGAGCCCGACTATTTCTAGTCGGCACCTCTCAACCTCCCGCACAAGCTCCGGCCTCTCCCCCCCAGTGAGGTGACATTCCATGTCCCAAGAGCCAGTTTCTGTGTCCAGAAATCGGGTCGCCGAGGCCCCTGCCTTTGACCACCGTCTGATTCACAATGCACCGGCCCCCTACGGTTCCTCCTGCGGGTGGTGGGTCCACGGAAGGACAGCCCCACGTCGTTCCTTCGGGCTCTGCCCGGCCGGGCCCCGTAGGGAGAGGTCCAGCCACCAGGCGCTCGCATGCGTGCCCCAACCCCAGGCCTGGCTCCAGGGTGAGGCCCCGGCTGAGCCATACTGATGTGATGTAACTGACCTTGTTGCAATTCTAGTCATAGGAGGCTTCTGATTTGTTTCAGTTAAACCTATATCTAACTTTGGATGGGAACACATGAGTTGAACATTTTTATTTTCTTGTGGTGGTTTTTGATTGCTGACAGGATCCTTTTCTGTTTTTTCTGATATCTTGGAAAAAAGTTCTTGTCTGGGCACTTACATACGGTATACCCGCTGATATCATGTCTGCATACAGATCTTCTATCTCTTTGTCATTGGTGTAACCATAGCGACAGAGCTGGAACCCAAGAGACCAATAAGCAGGTAGAACAGGTCGTCCAATCAGCTGTTAAGAAGAAAAACAAACAAGGAAGTCAAAACAGTTCAGCACTGAAAAAAGTTGTTTTGCAGGAAAACGGGACAGTGTCCATAAATGGTTTGTTTGATTGTGTGTGTGTGTGTGTGTGTGTGTGTGTGTGTGTGTGTGTGTGTTTAGATTGGCTAAATGAGAGAGCGCAATGAAGCGAGGAACTCCCAGCTGCTGCAGTCCATCAACAGCGGCTCAGGGCCAGACACCCACACACACACACACATACGCACACACAGGCACAGAAACACACATGAATGCACACAGATATACACACAAACAAACCAGAAGTCCAAGAAGACTTACTGCAGTGTACTCCTGCACAACCATCTCAGGCGTAGGTCCCAGCACCATGTAGAAATCCAGGATGCCTCCCAAAGTTCGGTAGGTTATAGCTGGATTAGGCTGGAAAGTCACATCTGAACACAAAACATTAACAATTTACATGAAGTGGTATGTATGAGTGTATACCAATGAAGTACAACTTTAAAACCAGTTACCGGCTGTAATGTTGTGTGGGTGATGGTGTGTTTGACTTTGTGTATGTGTGTGTTTCATCTCTCACCCATGGCATTACTGTTTAGCAGCAGCACACCATGAGCATCGTTGGTGGTCTCAAGGCCCATATAGAAGGGATGCACTCCATAGCAATTCATCTTGTACTGAAGCAGAGAGACAGAGAATCAAAGGCTGAACACTGGTTAAAGAACTGGTCTCTTCTGTGGTTTGTACAAATGCTGGCTTGTGCACCAATTTGTTTATTCATGAGCATTTTCTTTTACATGTAACTGGGCATTTCCTCATTGCATTTATGGGAATGACATCACGCTGCCTCAGTAGGCTTCCTCCCAGTGCTGTCAAACATTTTTTCCCAGTAGTAGGGAAAAATATTCCAACAACTATCTTGAATGCGAATTATTGTGCACATTTCTTTAAAGACAGACTAAGTTTGTGATAGCACCCAACAGTGCCCCTAAACCGCCCCAAATTTTAAACTAAGCTGTAAACTGGCCTGAATTTGAAGACAACAACAGAGAGCTGGGAGGTTATTTGGGGATTTGAGTTGCTGCCGGGTGCTATAACAAAATCAGGAAGTCCTAAATGTAGCATACAGAACATTAAAATTAATGACAGAACTGTAGCTGGGTGGTTACCATACTCAACTTGGCAACTTATTAACAGAGCAGAGCTTTTGGTGCTTTATCAAAAGTTTATGGTTTAGAAATCTTTTTTTTTTTCTTTTCATTTTCTGTGATATTTATCACGTGTTAATAAACATCTGTCTGTTGCAGATGTATGTCAGCATGCCCATACATTAAAGTACTTCTGTAATTACACATGTACAAAAATATACTGTTCTGGCACGAGTAAGCTGAGTTTCACAGTGTTCCTTCGGTACTGTTGTCTCCAGTGTTTAGATGGGGATAGGACTGGACAGACGGGGTGATGAGGAACAGATAGAAAGGTGGTACGGGACAGGAAATCTGCCACTTTCACATGTCACCGTCCTGCGAGGAAAACTCATGGGCACGTCACACTCCATCAGCCTCCTACACTTCTGGCGCATAAGAAGTTGTTAAACTGTAATATAATGGCTCTGAGGAGCGGCTCTGCCTCTGTGTCATTTTTGTTTGGATGTGTGCTTTTCTTGCTATGTGCGTGCATATGTGTGCGTGCGTGCGTGCGTGCGTGCGTGCGTGCGTGCGTGCGTGCGTCCGTGCGTGCGTGTGTGTGTGTCCTTGTGGCCCTGCTACATTGTGTGATGGCCTGACTCAACAAGGAGAAAGGTCATCAGCTCTTTCAACAACAAGTGACAGCCGCTGACAGTGTTCTCTTGGTCTCTCTCTGTCTTTCTTGACACATTCTAGGGACATTTGCATGGACTGTAATAGACTGACTATAGATTGTCTAATAAAAAAAACAGGATCTACTCTCTGCCTTTCTGTTTATATTCTCCTTCATGTTCTATGGCACAAAGCTTTGTTAATGTTGCTGCATTTGTGTATCCTTGTGGCTACGCCTGTGCAGATTTTGAACAAAAGCAAAAACAAAAAAGATCCATTAGAGCAGACTCAGATAGTATACACTGCATTACATACTATCTGCATTGCTTAAAGTTTGTTTCTGAAATAAATAACATTTGAATAACATTTTTTGCTAAATTTTTTTGTGTAATTGTTGGTTAGTAATTCTTTTGTTTGTACTTGGCGCTGAGGGAGACGTCTTGTAATAGGTGAAATAAAGTGTGAGAAAAAGATTAAATATATGTTTCTGGGGAACATTCTGGCCTGTGTTAACAATTACCTGGATAACAGCTTTTGTCTAGTGAAATGCCCTTACAGTGAAGAGAATTTTAACCCCTGTTTTTGCTCGAACACATCCCCTTTCATTCATTCAAAAAACAAAAAATCCATTAAAACCCTTTTAACACCGACTGACTTTCTACACTGACACATCTCAGCTGTTTTAATGCCGAGATCTGGCAGCCATCCATAATTCATAGACCTGTAGTTACATTTTTAGCTTTCTTTTTACATCTGTACCAGTGAGGTCGCAACTGACTTTCATGCATAAGCTGGAAAAAGGAAAATAACTTCTGTAGTATTGAACACTGGGATGGGGCAAGCATCAGTTGATACTGTGCTTAACACACAATTTACATGTTCAAAAAAGTGGATTCAACGTTAAGTCCTTCTTTAAGTAATGTGACTATAAGTTAATGCTTTGCAGTATGTAATAATTTGACTATGATTACTCTGACTATGGCCTAATTTGCAAAAAGCTAATCCCAAAAAAGAAACAAAAATTCCTATTTAAAGAGTCCAGACAGAGTCCATGTCACTCTGTTTCCTCATTTTCATTCCCTCACACTTTTTCTTCTTCTTTTTTTTCCCTTAGCTCTAATTCCCTTGCTCTCCGAGGGCCCCCATAACATTTGCCTGAACCCTGTGGAGCCGTCTTGACAGCTCAGCAATTAGGCTTGATAATGCTGATGCAGGTGGAAACCTCATCCTGTCTGGCCTTGACACCGGTAGGGAAAACATGATGACACTCTATAACCGCCGTTCCTATCAACAGCACCACATCAAAGTGCCACGCGCGAGAGAAGGACAAGTTTACATACTGTGCAGGAAGGTTGTTTACAAGTCACCTCTGCAGTCTCTGGAGGGTGTGATGTTAAAGACATTCAGAGCAGCGTGCTCTGTTTCATATGCCACAACAAGCACAGAAGTGGTTTTGATGGAACACATCTATCCTTGTAAACAATAATTTAGTTCAATGTTGTTCATGGACACCATTACTGTGAAACAATGCTTTCATTCATTCTTTCACAACAGCTGAATCTGTATTCAGTTTTTCACCTGTGCGCATGTGTGTGCAGTTACACTATGTGCTTTGTTGTGATACTTACACCAGGAGGCTGGTCCTTAGAGAACATACCCCAGGTGTGATAGTTGAGGTTGTGCTTATAAGTGGGATGCTCTGTCTCTCCAAAGCCATAGACAAACTCTGATGACAGTCGAGTGGACACTTGGATGAACATGTCTGAGAAGGTGAAACCTGGCACAGAGGAGTCCCAGCTAAGAAAAGTGACAGAGGATTAAATCAATGAAAGAGGGAAGGAGAGAGAGATACACAGGGAGAGGGAATTATTCACAATGTGTTTGACACGAATAAGTATAATAACCCGTAGGAACTGCAGGCATTGCTTCCACATACTTCATAAATTTTAATTAGTAAAATTTCAACTAACTCTTCTAAAAAAAAAAAAAAAAAACATGGAAGGCTTAACAACACAATAATATCACCCCAGGTTAAAGAAATGCTTTGAAAAGACTCTCTGATGCTTGACTGCTTCATGTGACATCTTCACGACCGCTGAACAGGAGGAATCTACTTTTGGGTGCTGATACACGGGGGCAACTTTTCTGAGTATATCTGATAGAGTAACACTGCCAGGGCAGTTGACTCAGCATTGTTACTTTTATCTCACAGGGGGAAAGAAAAAGCCTCTTGCCTGTAAATAGTAGAAATACAGTTTTATTCAATGTCCGACTTTATTGCTTGTTAACAGGAGCATCTATATTGGCCACATTTAGCTTGTGACTGAGGGCCATAGCGGCCGCTGTAAGGAACAATGAGAAAAGACTGCGTCATGCTTGTGAAAACAAAATGCATATTAATTTCCTTAATGATTATGAGAGTAAAGAATTTATTTATTTAACATTTATCTAACCAGGAAAGCCCCACGTCCTGAAAATCAGAATTTTACACACAGTCACAGAGACATCAAATCATAAACAAAACTGCCAATAGAATTTTTTATGAAAGACTGCGCACAACAGTCCATCTAAACCAGTTATACAGCTGAAATACTCACATCGTGGTCCCTGTGCTTTTCCTTACGACCTGGATGCCGAAGTTGTTTTTGGTAATATGGACCTTGTAAAGCCTCTTGTTCTCGTCAGTCTCAGGGGCAGCAGGAACCGACAGCGGCACTGGGACCTCATAACGATCTGTGGCTGGGTCCCAGATCTGGACAGAGAAGGTGATATTAGTGTGTCAGTGAACGTGTGTGTGTGTTTAGGCAAGCAGGACGGGTCCACTCAGATTTAGAAAAGCAGTCAAAGAAGGAGCGTAGGCAAAGACACTCACACTGATATTCAAAAGAATGCACCACTACCAGCAGATTACTTTCTAACAAATAAATACACACCTTGAATTGCAGCATGTGACTGCTGTGGTAAAGGACCTTGACACGTAGTGTGTCGATGTCCTGTGAGGCTGGGCGACCACTGCTCCTGTACTTCTTGTTACGAGTGATATCAATCGTCATGCCTGAGTTGGTTTCTGTGGCTGATGTAACTGTGTATCCATAGTCTTCTGGATAGAAGCACCAAGGAACACGTTCGATGTTGCTTTGCTGAGCAGGGGAAAAAAGAAAAGCATAGGGATTTTCAGAATATAGAGATTATATGCATACAGTAAGTGATTAGGAATGTCATCAGAGTCACTACTTACCGCCCAGATGCAGCCTCTGGCCTTGCACTTAGCCTCATCTGCGTTCTCCTCTGGATAGCAGTCAAAGCGCTGGTACTCTTCTGCAACCAGTTCCCACTGCACCGTGTAGGTCTCCCCCAGGATCAGGGAGAGGCCAGTCAGGAACAGAACCTGTGTATGTGATGAAGCGTACAGAAAGAAAAAGGTGCGAGATCGTAGGAATTATTAATCCAAGAATGCCACTGTGGTAACATTCTTCCCAAGTTGCCTTGGAGTGAACAATCTCCTTATGCTAGTAAGCACAGACATGCTTGCTTGAGACAGAATGTGTGCCTGACGTTGCGTGTGCTATCAATTAAGACACAGCTGTTAATTTCCCTCGCTGTTTCAACAGCCTCTGCCGGGAGTTATGAGTCCTTCTCGCAACATATCTTGGGGAGCCCCTTTCTCTCTGCAGTGACTATAGTCACCATCTGATGCATCCTCAGCTGGTGAAAGCCCATCCAGGATATGTCTTTTTTTTCTTTTTTCCATGGGTCCTTTAATTTTGGAATCATGCTTCAGCATCTCTCTCGTGTAAAATGCATCATGCAAGACACACAAGCACACAAGAAGTCATATTCAGAAAGAAGAAAAGAGACTCCAAAGGCAGGAATGGGCAGAAGGGAAGAAATTGAGGAGAGAGGGAAAGAAGAGACTAACATGAGGAAGAAGAGAAAGGAAGAAAGGAAAGCATAAAAAGAGGACACAGGGACAGGAAGGCCTTTTACATGCACTGTACAACAACAATATAGAAAACTGTAAGACTATACGGTTAGCAGGAAATGGTTTAAAAAAAAAGCATAATTCTGTGAATTCAAAAAATGAAATGAAAAACAGGAAGCCAGCGTGACATGTATTGTAAAGTACTGTTCTATTTCAGTGTATATTGAACTAATGATGTTTGCCGGCTGTGAGCTATATTCAAGGCCCAGTCCGACTATGCATATAAAGACTGATGGACATGACAAGCCAGAGTTTAGGCTTAACAGCACATTTATCCTTCACCCCCAGGAAATGATTACCGCTGAGACTCATTTGATAAATGCATGCTTGTGTGTGTGTGACCAGAGAGACCTTGAGGATCTACACAAGCACAACTACAGCCATATACAAATGAGCATGTGAACACGCAAACATACACAAGCACACAAAAGCAAAATCGTCTCTTGACATTTTAGACTCTTACTTTTTGCTCATAACCCTGGGACCTGCTGTAGAATCATTGTTCTTAGTCATTCTTTCTCACTCTTTCTTTCTCTTTTTTCACACACACACAAACACAAAGCTTTTACGATCCTCTCCTAATACAAACTGTTACCATTCCTTACACTTAGAAGCTAACCTTGCGATGTACAGTAATAGTTTCATTCCTGGTCTTATTGAAATAAATGGTAGATGCCTTCAATGATAGCCACTGCACAGCTCATTCACCCAGCATCTGTCCAGCAATGGTTTCCCAACAAAATAGAAATAGTTATACATATGTGTGAGGGCTTTTCATATGTAATGTCTAAGTAGTGCTTACTGTTCCATTATTCATGTTCAAAATGTAACAAATTGTAATAAATATATTGTAGTAATTTATTTTTAAAAGCTGTGATATTTGATTTTTTGTTTTCATATTATAAAGTTGATATGGCAATTTTGTTAGCAAACAGTTGCCTATTTACACATCAAGCACACATGGAGCATCTTTAGCATTTCTTTCAAGTCTAACTTAGTAGTCTGGTCTCCATCAACTCCTCATTTACTAACGAGTAGCTAACTTTGCCTGTCGACTGTTTGGTCATTAGTATGTGGTGGGTTTATTAGAGTTTTTTCTTTGAAAAAAGCCACCTGCTGAGGCTGGAAACAAAGCTGTAACAGACCAAAATAATGAGCTGAAAGATGCTAAAATGCTTTGTACAGCTGAGGGGAAAAGCAGAATCACATCATAATTATCTATAGCTTCTTCGCTGCAAACAAAACATAAACATAAAAATAATGATTTGTGCAGCTTTCAAGAAATGTGAGTTATCATATCAGTACACACACATTAGAAAGTTGTGTTCTTTATTTAAATGACTTTTAAGTAAATCTGATTTCCTATGACGTGAAAAAAAAGGTTGTTTTTATTTAGCATCTATGCATGGCGATGTTCGAGCACATGTTCGTTTACCTTTTTGCCTCCATCGTACTGTATGTTGGTGTTCGGCACCACTGTTGTGGAGTTTCCATGTGTTCCACTGGCAACATGAGTCACAGAGACAGACAGAGGAAGATACGGCACCCCGAGGACAGTAATGTTCTCAAACTTAAGGTTGTTAGGGTCCTTGTAGCCAGCATGGGTCACCTGCATTGTCAGTACTTCCTGTAGGGCAGAGGACACACAATTATGTGCCTAATTTGAATGCATTAAAGTAATTACATGCTCTCAAATTATTATTGCTGTTATTGCTAAATTTACTTTCTGCAGCATGCAACATTTCTTTTTCTTTTCTGATGTTTTGAATAGATAGAGGAACAGATTTATAGATGTACGTCACAGCTGTTATCAAGTATACTGGGCTTATAAACTCCCCAAACTCATGTCTATCAGTCAGACAGCTGTTCCAATAGATTTCCAGTCTGTAACCCACCCCCCACCACCACCACCCCAGTGTAATGCTAATGCCCAGGAAGAACATCACCAACATACATTAAACATGCAAGGCAATCCTCAGGGCTGCGTGAAGCAGGAACATGGGGTACTTGATCCAACAAGGCTTCAACAGTGTAACATGGATCAATCATGCTTCGTGTTCTGGACTGGGAAAGTCGAAAGTCTCTGGTGGATTTGAACTCTGAACTTGAGTTCAGATCAGAAGGAATATGTGGGCTGGATTTGAGAGGAGGTGTAGATGGATGCGAGGGAAACTTACATAGACAACGGAGAACGTGTAGTGGATGTGGTTGCCTGTTTCAACAGTTCCTGTAAAAAGAGAAAGAGCAGATATTAATGTTTGTCACCTCGGTATGAGGCCAGAAATACATTTTCCACACAGTAGAGTAACTGACCTTCATTTGTTAAAGTGGTTGAGCTGACTGACAGTATTTGAACAGTCACAGTGACTCATGTGATTCTTTGTGTTTGACAAGATAAGAGCTTCCATCTGATGCTCATAAAAGAACGGCTGTATTGAGTGGTAATAACAAGATGCACATTTGCACACACACAAACAGGCACAAACATGAGAAACACAACAATACCTCGGGAATCTCCATCATCCCAGAATAGCTCTCCAGCTGCCTGGTTGTTGTCATCAAGAGCAACGATCAAGCCCATGGGGTTTCGCCGACTAGGATTCAATGAATCAAATGGTTACCAAACACATCTGTGCAAACATGTGCATGTGTGAATTACGGTAAATGTAACAGAAGACAGTTTTTGTAATTACTGTTTGTCAAAGCTTGTTGAAATCTATCTAAGATATAGGTGATATTGAGACGTGTGTGTGTGTGTGCGGGAATGGCTTTGGGGAGGAGAGTTATTTTTAGGCTAAGATTAGGGTCAGAGTTGGGGTTATGTTTGATCTTTAAGGTTAGCACAAGGGGCTGGGGAATGCATTATGGCTGTTCTCCGTGTGTGTGTACCTGTATGTGGTGGTGACATCAGGTCTTTGGGTCGGGAGGATCGCACCGCCTCTGATGTGTAAACCAAGCTTGTCCGCCGGGAGATACATATGAACATGGTTTCTGCGGTCTGCCAGCCGTTCCATCTGATTAGTGGGACAACAGAATCTGTTAACTCACATGAAATTTCTCCACGCGTTGCTCTGTGGGGAAGACAATCTCTGTCACACCCCTTCGAGATTAGGGCAGTGGTCAGATTTTTGCACAAGCCTAGGTTAGAAAATACTTTGGGCTCGGGTGCAACTCCCATGTCTACAACAAAGGTTAACTTTTTCTGAGGCTCTGAAGCAGAAAAGCAGAGGAAACTTGTGTTTTCCATTGGTGTGAATGGATCTGTTATTAGTCTGAGTCTGTAAACCTGTAACAGAGTTTAATGGATCCCAAACTACTTTCCAAACAAACACACTGAACACAGGATATTACACTACCTCTAAAGTTTCAACAGCACAGTAAACTTATAGACATTAATGATGACCTTTGGCCCTCTTAGCAATAAATTCCACTTAAAATAGCAGATACTTGAACCTGCTTGCATAACTTGCATGCCCACATAAAGTTTCACTGCATACGCTTACCAAATAATTCAAAATGTAATGTGCTTTGGTTTCTACCGGACGCAGTGTTCACACAACCATTAAAATTATACATTGTTTGAAAGCTCTAAATCTCCTGATCATCTGTCTGTCCAAATCTAGGATCTATATCCCTGCAACAGCTGTTGACACAGAATCGGTTCAGCCCTGTGGTGATGTCTCCAAAGTGTTTTATTCACAAAAGTTACCACTACAGGTCTACAGGTCTAATATTGGCTTCTTATTAAAAAAAAAAAAACGAGTCACTCCAGAAGGACAAAAAAAAGTGCCGTTTTGAACAAGAACCATTTATTTAAGAAGAGCAGACAAATTCCTCCACACATCTTTCTTTCCTGCTTTCTGTCTCTCTTTCTCTGTGCCCCCTTCTGTTCATTTCTCTGAGGGCCCAGATAGAGCACAGTTAATTTCTGATCTCCCGAGGACTGAATCCTCAGACCAGCCTAAAATAATTTAAAAGTCTCTTCTCTCCATCTCCTCTCATTCTCCCTCTACCTACTTCCCTCTGCACGTCCTGTTAGTCTCTCTTGTGGTGCTCTAATTCTTTTTTTATCCCATTTTCCTCCATGAGGGTGTATGTGTGTGTGTGTGTTTGTGTGTGTGTGTGTGTGTGTGTGTGTGTGTGTGTGTGTGTGTGTGTGTGTGTGTGTGTG
>JBBMJY010000026.1:15941555-15970511 GCA_037833715.1 Toxotes lorentzi | reverse complement strand
AGGGATTTTCCTTTTCTGTGCTGCATTCCTCTCATATTCAGCTCAGCGATCCAGATGTTTGGATTTCAGCTGATAAAATTTCGGCATTACATGTTTTTCAAATCGCTGTCCGTGTGTCTTTCTCAGATATACTGAGATACGTCCACACCGCAGACATGTTGGCTCTTCCAGACAAGCTCGTACTGGCCGCGGTTTTCGCTTGCGTCATCACACCATCCTGTTTCGGCGTTAAAAGTCTTTCGTTTGGGCCATTTTTGGGCGAAAATTTTCGGTGGCCGAATATTCTATCCCTATCATTAATAAATAGAAAATTCATTATTCTTACCCAGGCACTATCTTTGTAACTTAAGATTTATCACTGCATGCTGGGGTATGTATTCCACTCTTTTTTTTTTTTTTTTTTTCCCTATGGGTTATATTCTGACAGCCAAAAACCCATTATTGCAGGTGTGCGATGCTCTCAAACTGATGCAGTTTCACACACCATCACCATTAGTGTATATTATACTACTGGCAACTGATGCCAGCTTTAGCCTTGTGTGAAATGTCTAGATGAGGGCTTGGAAACTATATACATTTCTGTACCAAGATAAATATGCCTGCATTTTATACCTCTGTGACGTTTAAGTGGTTTGGATTTTGCGCAACACTTGCTCGTGTGGGCTTCCACAAATTTAGACATCTGCTATCATCCTAACTGTATGGTTTTTATGGTCTTTGAAGGACAAATCTGATGTGCTCTGGTGAACCTCCTCTGGCTACTTTTCTCAAATTGCTCTGTGCTTGTTTGCAATTTGTCTGATGGAAACAGAGATTAGCTACATACATTTTAGCCAAAGATCCACTCACTCATCACATATCATCATCACCTCTATTTGTATGGTGCCTCAGCACAGTTGCAGAGGCAAGGCAAACTTTATGTAGCATACTTAATGTACCTTAATGGGCTTTACAACCATTTGCATAACGTGAGTATAGGATACAAAAACTGTTGTGCCACCTGCACGCACTGTGTGCATTCTGCATAGAACCACAAAGTAAAACAGGCCAGTTGTTTGACTGTACAGATTTTTTTGGACAATACCAATGTATGAGTAGCCTGCCAGTCTATATATCTATCTATAAATAAAGCAGGTTAAATAAACTTTAATCAGCTTTATGCTTCATCAGTTACCAAATGCCAATGAGTATATCCTCTATTCACACTGATGACCCTCTGTAGGTTTGTGCAAGTATCGGCCCAGATGAGAAATTCGTTCTCTCACTTTGGGAGCCAGGCTCATTAAAACATATTTCTGCACTTATCACATGGGATCAAACTTAGAAATGGCTTGCAAGAGTCACAGGCTGTGATTTAGCAGAGGGCATAAGTCTGTGCACTGAACTGACAGATTTCTCTTTTGCGCTTTTGCATGTCAGCTCCAAACTTCTGTTCCAGGGCCACTTCTCAATAACATCTGATTCTACAGCACTTGATTTGAAAGATTTTGTGTTTTGACATCACAGGGCTCATTTGGAGTTTGCCAGTGCCTCATTGCTCTGAACGGCTGGAGCAAGTTGGCCAATATACTATAGCACAAGCTGGCTAAACTCCTTCTATCACTGATGGTGAAAGCACTCACTTTTCAGTAGCCAGCACCATAGAGTAGCCATACAGACTGTGGACATCATAGTGGTTCCCCCAGGCCTGCTTGGCATCCATACACAGAGTCTTACTGTACATCACCTCATCCAGAATCTCTGGGGGAGAGAAAAGATGGAGGTAAAGATATAGGGTGAGGTGAGAAGACAAAATACAAGGGTGCAGTTAGGGAAGGAGAGCGATGGGAGGCAAAAAGGAGGAGGATGGGGGACAGAGAGAACGAGTGAGACATTGATATATATACTGCAATAGGAAGTGGGAACAATCAGGAAATGAGAGCAATGGAAGAAGAGGATGACTAAGGACGGGCACAATAAAAAGGTGGCATCAGGGGAGCATGCCTTTTCCAGTTATGATCATCCTGTCTGGGACACAGTCGGAATAAAAGACACAGCAGAACAGTCATTTTCAGAATTCTTCACCAGGGACCTACTATTTTAGATGAGTTTTCCTGTGGACTGTTGTGGCTAATTTATCAACTGGTGCTCAGTATTTGGGCTCTGTTTCTTTGTATTGCAGTAACCTTAGAGTGTGTTCAGACTGTTATAAACTGTAGATTTCTAACTGTTTTGTAAGTAAAGGTAAACTAACAGTGCTGCCATGACAGAGTATTGAGAGTATTGAGAAGCATGTCTCTGGAGGAACACACCTGTTGCATCTACTAAAGAACAGTATAAGAACAGCAAGTATTAAGTACGATTATGACACAGAACATAAAAAAAATAATGTCTTACTTGGCGTGTAGGGAGGGTAGTTGAGGTTGTTATTGGCACAGCCGTCGTTTGAACCTTTCTTGAAGTTAGCCACTTCATTCATGTCCTGCAAGTGCATCAGAGGTCAAATGTTTTGATGAAACAATAATATGTTTAAACAATCAATAATTTATGACATGCTACACCTGTGAATCCAGGATTATTCTTGTAAAATGCTGAAAAAGAGATTTATTCACATACAGCATTTCATTTTTTTCCCTTATTGAGACATTAGTGAAAGGACCTGAGTTGACTTAGGTGTTTGAAGTGAGATGAAAAATAATGTGTATTGCAATAAACAGCATGAGTACACTGTGAACCAAATCCACATTTACAGCTGAGGAATCATTAAAATAAAATAGATTTCAGCCTGTTTTTGTGTCTGTGATCTTTATAGGCTTCAATGTTTAATATCTTTATTAATAATCAGTGATTACACACCTTTATTTTATGTATCTAAAACTGACTTACAATCCAGAGGGCATCGTGTTTGATCTCCCCGTAGAACCGCTCATACTCATCAACCCACCAGTCGATGCAGCTTTGGCTGGTGTAGTCTGGAAACACGGTCTCTCCTGGCCACACCTGAAAGGGAGAGAATATGAGATGCTCTGTGTTTACAAGCACTTTTGAAATAGTTTTGGAATAAAACTATTTCAATTTTATTAGTTTAGCATCAGGGTGTGAACTTCCCTGCTGACAGTATTCAATTCAGGTTTTGTTTTAGCAACACTTTAGCAGCACTTTTACTATCTTGACAGAACCTCATTAAAAATTGTTTTCTTCTCCTTTTATTTCAGCTTTAAAAGCATCAGCAGTGCATCTTTATCTATGCAAGAAGCTTGCCTACACAATCCTGTAGATGTAAACAGCATGATGGGGCCTAGCAAAAAAACAGAAGCAAAAAGTAGGCCTATGGGAGAGAGAGGGAGAGAGAGACACACACAGAGAGAGACAGAGACGGAGGTAAAAAGTGGATAGAGAGAACAAGTTGAGGAAGAGAACAGAGGAGCGGAGAAATCGATAATGCAGTAGAAATCTCTAGATGTGACTGTTAGAAGTCATCCTTAATGACATGTATTGAGAAAAATGATTAATCCTCAGAGAAAGGCGGAGATTGTGTGTGTGTGTGTCTGTGTGTGTGTGTGTGTGTGTGTGTGAGAACCCTTCTTTAGAGCACATATTAAATCCCAAGGTTGCTCCACTGTAGCTATCTTTTACCTTTACTTCCACTGCCAGTAACTTTACAGCCCAGTTTGTAGCAAAGGCATGAATCATGCTCACGCTCATGTGCGCACACCCACACACAGACACAGGCACGAGCACACACACATTCACAAACACATAGATTTATAGGCAGATGTTTTTGGCAGGTGGTCAGAACTCCAAGGTCAGAGCTTATTGATGGTGCCTGGCATTTTCCATCTTTCTTTTTCCAATCATTTCTTCCTTCCCTTGACTCTCGATTTTGTCTTTCTGACGTTTCCAGCTGCTTACTAATACTGACACCCCAGTAAACACTTTCAACAAATCTGCCGGTGTTGGTAGCCACATCTCTCTCTATCTTTATGTCTATTTGTTGTTTTTTATGCTCTTCTTTCCGTCAGTCTCTGTGTCATTAACTGTCTCCCTTCTCCTACCTGTCCCTCTGCCTGTCTTCTTCAAACTGTCTTTCTACCTTCCGTTTTGTCTGTCCCTTTTGTGTTTTCCTGATAATCTGTCTTTTTGTCTCTTGTCCCTCACTTCAGCTGACTTGTTCCTGTGTACTACTACCCTGTCACTCTACCACTCAGAAAGACAGCCAGTCTGTCTCGCTGTACTTTTCCCTCTAATCTATTATTTGTGTCTGTCTGCCTGCACCTGCCTTTTTCCCTGCCCATGTTTCTGTCTGTCATCCCTACCTTTAAACCCAGATACTCTTTTTTTTTTTTTTTTTAAACTCCCTGCTGCTCTGCTTAGTCCCATCCATTTTTGCCTCTTTGCTCTGAACAGAAATGTTCATCTGTGTGAGTGAGGTCCTGCTATGATTTGACTAACACACACACACTGAAACATATGGGCCAACAGAAAAAGCTTTTATCCTTATCTTTGCAAGCAATTAGCTGTCTTAAAAGCAGAATAAATACCAGCCTGTCGCTGTATCTCCTTTATCGCTGACATAGCCACAGCAAAGGTTGTTTTGCAAAGACCCCACTGTTTTCAGTGGGGACACGTACATTTATATGGAAATAAACTAGAATCAATTATAGTCGCACACGTGCGTGCACCGACATAAAGCGCAAACAACCAAGAATAGCTTCTCATTTCGAGAAACGGATACTCATAGATGCACACTCTTTGTCCTCTCTCCATCTCTCTCTTGCATAGACACTTGAATACCTAATCTGTGATGCAGAACATTTAAAGATTAAACACTGTTATGGAATCAATGCATATGTTTGACCTGTTATACACAACATGAAAAGGCGTTGAGTTGAGGGAGTGGGCCTAATTGTGTGTGTGTGTAATCAAAAGCAATGCTATAAAAACATGAGAGCAACAGACTTTCACCCCCCCCACACCCGGCTCTGCAGGGGAGATCCTTTTAAACCCTTTCCTCTGTGGGGGGGTGTGGTGGGAATAACATACTGGAAATGTGAACTTCCATTAGGGAATATTATGGTTTGCTGGAGACTGTAAAGAACCAGACACACATACATATGCATACACACAGAAAATGCATATATTCATGCTTATGTTGCATGATACATTTTATCATGTCGGTGTTCAGTGGCAAAGCATGTAGCAGAGCTTCAGCACAGTTTGATTTCTGTGAGTCATGGAATCAGCGTGGTCCTACATACGTTCGGCAGAAATCTTTGTTTCCCCAAACATTACGGTTTTACTCAGTTCATGCTGATTCTCTGATGTCCTATCCACTCCGAATGTCTCAGTCTGCCTCAGCTGAATAATGGTTTATCGGACTAGAATCCTTGTATTGCATAGATTTTTGAAATTGACCTGAAAACCGTGCTCCTGGTATCAGCTTCCAGCAAAGCTGGACTTTGACCTTGTACTTCAGGGATAACGGTACAATCCTCAACTGGTGCTTAGAGCCAATCGTGTGCCAAAAAAAAAGAATGTTTCATAATATTAAAACCACAGGCATTTACAACTGATATAAAGTGTAATAGAAGCATGGATTTATGACTGTATGTACTCTAGAGTGCCTTCACACTGCTGTTATAAAATTTACATACAACCCAAGTGATTTTTCCCTAACCTTAATCATATTGTAAATTAGCCATATTGTAGGGTGTAGTTGTTAATAATAAAAGTGCGTAGTGTGAATGGAATGGAGGATTTTGTGGAATATTTCAGTATCAATGTTTGGTATGAACTTTTTTTTTTTTTTTAAATACTGTGCCTGAGTCCTAATTAACCTGGAGCAAGTCTCAGCACAAGCTGGTGTAAGACTTAGGGACTCTGACTGAATATGTTTTTTAATCACATTATTCATAACATCCATGTGCTGTACTATATTAAATTTCAATTTTTCAATTTGGAAGTTCCTGAGTTGCCAGAATTGGTACATCTGGTGACAATCTTGCCATTTTAAAGTCCAAGTCGTGGTTGTTGAAAACCATAACACTAAGTGGAACAGCAAGTTAAACTCTCAACGTTCCCTGTACACAGCATATCAGTATATAATAATATGTGACAGTGATTAACCCACCTCTTACACTTGTTGTTGTTGACCTGTGGTTTGCTACATTAAGTTTGGCCCATGTTAGACTGGGACAAGTCATGTGCATGATGCAGACATGAGACATACAAAGGATGGAAGCTTGGTATAAAAGCAGTATTACCACCAAATGTACCGCTTCACTGTATTCATGCCTCAGTTCTCCCTTGCACCCCAAAACAACTCACCTCTCCCAACAAAGGAGTTTTCCCATCTGATTCAGTGACCCAGGCATTCTTCTCATTCCCACGGTCGTAGGAGCCATATGGAGTGTTCCCTACTCTCTTACTGGTAGCTATTGCAGGGTCCTGGGGACAAAGGAATACACATATAAGAATATGAAAGCAGAGGAATTCTGTTTCAAATGAACTGCTGATGAACAGTAATTTGGTCCAAACTACATAGCATGGCTGCCTTCATAATAATAGTTTTGACATTGTTCGTAATAGAAATTTCCATTGGCTGGAAAACATGTATAAAACACATATTAAACGTATAAAAAGACATAACTTGAGTTCATATTTAAGTGTCACATACACAACATGAACTAGCAGTATTTATAGGCTGTGACCGTTAATGATCAGTGATTTAAAAATAAAAAAGAAACATAAGAAAAGAAAATTCTGTCGTCAAGCTTGATTATAACTGGAATGTGTCAACCAAGCATCCCAATACCAACATTTGTCCTGTAGTACAAGAAATCTACCAAACCTCAAAATGCAAGGTACATTACCAACAGCTGTTTTGTGGTAGCATATTTGTATATTTAAAGTTGAATTTATCAACTCATGTGTCAGTTACATAACTAACTTCATTCACAGTGAGGTGTTTCTTACCAGGATGAGGATGTATCTCTGCCCCTTCTCATGGAGGTAGTCAGCAAACTGAGGCAGCTCGCTGAACTTGACTTTGTCGTAGGTGAAATCTTTCTTATCCTCCATGTAGTCTATGTCGGTGTACTGAATGTCCTGTGTGAGGAGAAGAATATGCTGTATTTTTGGGCACTTTATGTACATGCAATATCTATGATTATTATGCAGTTCAGGGAAAAAAGGTTCCAAGTTCACAAATTCTTGCTTTGAGATATTCTTCTGGAATACGGTATGTTACTTACTGAGTTTACTTCAGATAGGTTAGATGTCATTAAATATTCAAAGCTTAATTGGAGATACTAAAATGCTGGCATGCCTTTCATGCATTAAAATCACATTTGCATCTTGAGGGTAATAAATTCAAAATGACTCTTAATACCTCTTAAATGTACCCACTCTTCTGCTTCTTCTCATAACTTGGACACATCCACTCAAAACTGAGCATCTTCAGTATGACTTGAATGCATCGTCAGTATACCCCCATCTCAGAATAGCTAATAAGCCCACTAGTAAGCATCTGTACTGTGAGCCTTGCAGAGAAGCCATTTCAACTGCTAGCTTGTCTGCTCACTTGCCTTTGCTGGACTTTTGGAGACCTGATGTGGGTGCAAACAACTTGGCTAATGTGCTGCTAAACCTTGGGAGGACAATGGGAATGTTAACACATTCTTCTTTTTTTGCCAGCTTGCTCTCTGTCTGTCTGTTGTCTGCCAAAATCTACTTCATATCGATAGAGCAGATGGTTTGGAAGGCTGTGCCAGATCCTTCCTCTAATGGTAATCAGCTCCAGACATATTAGGGGGAATGTGATAATGCCCTCTGTGGTCTATCTAATGGTTATCAAATATGTCCCTGAGTATAGCAGGAGAGGAAGCAGCTGCATCCTAATGTCTCTGGATATGAAAGAGAGATTGGAGATTATCAGAGTGAAATATTGAGATGGTTTGGAAATTTGTTTGTATTTGATCTTTAGATATGGCAGAGTTCAAACAGTGTCCTTGATTAGTCTTGTCATTGCTGAGCTGTGATACAGTTAAAGTGTTTTATAGGGACGTATAAAGATTAGGATTATGAGTTTACCTTAGTAATTACGGAGTAAAAAGTACATCAAACATCAGTGCTGTGTGAGTGTGGAAGGGACTTCTTAGAGCTACTGTCAGCAGGCCCAGACAAAGATAAGAGGTAAGCCTCATTCCCAAGAAAATGTCAACCAGAACTGGTATTTCTCAAGTGTCTCAGAGGTGTTGGAGTAGTTTTAACATTCAGATCAGGATGAATGAGATAATGAAAGGAACTCGGTCGATTGATCTTTGATCAGCGCTAACGTTCAGTGACGCTTGAAAAATAGTGGTCCCGGGATTGAACCTATGGAGCCCAGCAGACTCTCCATTATTTGACAGAAAGCTGGATTACCCCGTCTAAGCTAAAGGCCATTCCTATCACTCTGACTGTCTGCTGAACTCCTGCTTCAAACTTCATATCACGTCTCTGCAGATAGTGTAGTGGTTAAGGCTCTTGCCTCTGGAACCACACAGTAGTGCATGAGTGGTTCAAATTTAACAAGGGGTGCACAAGGTGAAGTATCGATTTCCTTCACCCCCCCTCCCCCCACCCATGGTATGCGTTGGGGGGTATCCATTGCTTTCATGTTATTGCTCCTCAAGGTTTATGTTTTGTCTTAAGGAAAACTCCTGCAACCTCCTTTAAAATGTCTGTGTTTTCAAAAGACCTGCCTCCATCTTGTCCCCAATTTGCATTGATTGCAATGAAAATCAATGACTGAAATAGAACAGAAGAAAACCATGACATGTTTTCATTTCCCAGACTGTAAATTGATTGATAATCTCATGCTTCTGACACTTTGGTTGGATTTTGTCACGCAGGCTCTCACTGTTTCACCGTATGAATGGAGAACTTGCAGTCCTATCTTACACCTTGTCTGATACGACTTTATTGTGCATTTTTATTGAGATGATAAACACAGTGAGAACAAAATGTGACACTCAAGATTAACAAGAAAGAGCTGAGATATTGAGTGTGAAACTGCCAAACATGTGAGGACATTTATGATATGTGATGAAACTCATATACTCATAAATGTCTTCACGTGTTTGGTACTTTCACACAATTTCATGTGTTAGGAAATTCAAAACACATTGTTTATAGTGTTGTAAAATTTGAGAACAAAGCTGTTTACTGTTTTATCACAAGAACATAAGGGAGAAAAATATCAGACGACGATAGAGGCAGCGATAATCTTGATAGAAATTTTAGATGGAAGACAAATGGATTGTCAGATGTACTGCTTATAGACAGCCTAAAAAATAAACATTTAAAAAAAGACAAGCATGCAGACAGGAGCTTACATATGGGAGGTTCACGGCACGGTTCCTCTCCACCGTTGTCTTGACCTCACTCAGGCTACCATAGTCCCACCGAGACAGCTGGAAGCCCAGTCCCCAGTAGGGAGGAATGACGGGCCTGCCAGTGAGCTGGACAGCACGATTGGACATATTGTTAATGGGTTTGCCGTGCCAAGGCAAATCACAGCCACTTTGGCACAACACAACTTGCCCAAAAAAACCTGCCCTGCATATTTTTGTCTTTACAAAAAATAAACAATAAAAAATTTAAAAAATGGTCTCGCTTCACCTCAAGGAACTCCTGCACCACTTGTTCTGGTGTGTCTCCAAAGACAACGTAGAAGTCGAGGACTCCTCCAATCGTCCTATAGGTCACAGCTGGAGCGGGCTGCAGAGTCACCTCTGAACAGAATACAGATAAAGTAGACATGCATTTAACTTAGTTCTGACATAATGTCTTAATATAAATAATAACTGTAAAATGCCATTTCATATGATTGTTAAACAGCTAAACCTCTGTTTTGAGAGACTCTTTTTATTCTTCTGAGGGCTGTTGCTATGTCAGTCAAGTCAATGCATGAGAGGGGGAAAAAAGCTTTTGTATAAGGAGATTATAGACATGAGCAAGAGAAACATGTCAGTGGGCATTCCCATTGCTTTCAGTCATCCTCCTCTTAGAATAAAACAGCCATGCAATATTCTCTTTGATTTGTCAGCACAATTTTTTGATTGAAGCAACAGTATATTCAGGGGCCTGTGTATATATGCACATATACATGAATATACGTATTATACTGTATGTTCATGTGCTTTTGTGTAATTGTTTGGCCATGACTGCTGCCTTTTCAAAATATGTGTTTGTGTCTCTGTGCACTTCCCAAGGACAGTGTCATCCTTTGTGTGCTTGCACATGCTTGTATTTGCGTTTCAGCCACTGTGTGTGCTTACATGTGTTTTTTTTTTTTTTTGTAACTTTACCCATAGCATTGCTGTTCATGAGGAAGACCCCGAATGACTTTCCGCTCTCATCTTCCAAACAGAGGAAGAAAGGGTAGTGTCCGTAGAGGTTATGTGTTCTCTGCAGGGAAGGCAGAGAGACAGAGGGATGAAGGGAAATAGGGAAGAGGTGTGAGTCGCAGGAGGGAAGTGGGAGACTTATTGAAGCTGAGGGGGTGACTTCACTGCCTAATCAGCTTACAAAACATTCAATTATAAGCCCTTTGGGAAGGAGAATATGCTTGTAGGGAGCTCATGTAAACATGCCGTACACGACACATATACACAAACACATCCAGGGTAGACCTAATTTTAAGCCTTTCAGCACACATTTTGTCTGCTACAATAACCAAGGAAAAAGAGAATGACATATATAGATGCAGATAAACTATATTTATAACTGTTTTGTGTGTGTATATGCTTACCATTAAGTATCAATGGCATAAAAAAAGTGATGTGTTTTTTTTTTTTTGTGTGTGTGTGTTTGTACTCCTCACCCCATCAGGGAAAGCGTCTCTGGTGAAGATGGGCCAAGTTCTCCAGTTGGTGTCATGGAGATACTTTGTGTGCACATGCTCTCCAAGGCCATAAATATTGTGGGATGGAAGCCTAGCAGACAGCTGTAGGTACTGGTCTGCAAATACCAGTGGAGCCATTGTAGTGTCAAACCTGAATGCATTTGGTTAGAAAAAAAAAGAAGAGTTGGAAGTGAGATGACAGAGTGGTGTGAGAGACAGAGGGAGCGGGTGAGAGAGGAAATGTGAGAGACAAAGACGAAAGACAGAAAGTGAGAGTGAGATGCAGCGAGAGGAGAGAGTGGGAGTGAGAACGAGACAAGGACGTGTGGAGGAGTTGAGTTGTAGAAAGAAAAGCCAGGGAGAAGACAGACCATACCATCAAGCTCTAATAAGCCCTCTGGGTAGCATTTCTCTAGCCTTCAGAACAAGACATACACTTGTAGATGAAAAACTAAGCCTGCTCTGGTTGGATGCAGCTGCCAAGACAAATAATGGAGGCAAAATATAAAAGGAAAGGCTGCAAACACAATAAATACGCATTGATAATGAATAGTCAGACCAACGGACTTTTTGTGTGCATACATTTGTTGAATTAAATAATGGCTATTGACATTAGTCTTTAATCACATGACATAGCTTCACACTCTGAGACTCAGTAGGATGAAAGGGAGGAGCCACGTATGTATTCAGTGATTGTGTTAAGAGGCAGCGTTTATCACAAGAAGAGAAGGCCAGCACATTAAACTGACAGGTTGAAGAGCAAAATGATTATCATTTCACTCACTGCCTCTTTCTGTCAGTGAAACTTTTGATATCAGTGGAACTGACACTTAATAAATACTTTATGATGACGTGGTGCAACTTTTATGCCATGAAAGTCAAAGTAAATTTATAAACCTCGTTATCGCTTTACTTTTTTGTGGTCACATGCTGCTCATGCGATTATCAGAATGTAATCAAATAGTTATAAAACATTCAACAGCGAATGAAGTATTGCTCTTGATAACGACTACAACTGCCAAAGCAGGCTCAGCACAAATGTAACATTAAATTGAAGTGGGAAGAAAATGTTACCAGACTGTAAATCTAAAGACTTAAATTATTGTATCAAATGGTTTTCCTACAAAAGTTCATTATATTTGGTTTCTGATGTTGTTTCACTGTCTGACTTACACTGTTTGCTGTAAATAAGTGTGTAGGCCACTGAATTTTTTTTTAAATAAAAGAAATGTTGAGGAACTGTATGCATTTAGCTGTTACATCCTGTATAAAATCCTGCAAAATGTTCACATTTAATTTGGCAGTGTGGGGGTGTTTATATTCTTGCAACTGGAAGATTATTGCACTAGCCTCAAAAGTAAATTTGATGCCCTGTGGCTGTCCTTTCTTTAAAAAAAAAAAAAAAAAAGTTATGCTGAGCCTAATACTAAAAAGAGAGGCTCTTGGAAAAACTTAAATGTTATCTATCACCTGAATCAGCCACAGAATACACTGAGTGATAATGGTGATGCACATAAGTGGCCTCCATAAAGACAGGGTTGTAAGAGTAGAAGAGAGTCTGATTACTAAACAGCTGCTAATCTTCAACAGCTAATCTTCAAAGCAATCTCACTGCCTCCGGTTGAAGGTCGAGCCGTGTTGAGAAAGACAACAGTCCTGCTGCGTGTGCCAGTAAGTAATATAAGTGAGACAAGCCAAAGGTTGTCATGTGATATAACAACTCCAGCTTTTTTTCCACTTAAATTTGTATTGTTTTCAACATACAAAATAAAATAAAATAAATTACATGAACAAAAACTGACATGTAAAAGCTATGAACTTTAAGGGGGAGGAGGAGACGAGTGTTGAGTAAAGTAAATAAGCACAATTTAGATCTCTATATGTACATATACATATCTATATATAACCCCACACAATCTATAAGTACCTGAATATAAGGGCCGTGAAAGTTGTTTACTTCTTAAATGTGGAGTGATAAAGAACCGAATGATATTCTTTCAATTCAATTCTCTCCATTTCAGAGAGTTTGTGGAAGTTTGAAATGAGTGGCAGGTTTGATGCCATTCTTCCTCTGTAATTGTGATATTAAGTTCCACTTTGTCTTTACATAAAGTGATGTATTATTTAGACACTGCATTAGGCTGTAGTAAAGCTTGGAGATAATCCTGGTTGCCTTTTGAAAATAGGCGCCGCACAATATATTTACCACTGGATTATTATTCTCTGCAGCCCTATCTCGCGTACGGCCTCACCCACATTGTTGTAGATCTGTGGATCCGTATCTTTGTGAACGGTGTCTGAAAGCGAACGCCGTTTTCTTTCAGGGCACGTTTCACATCTTTGTATGCTCGACGTTGCTGAACCACCGCTGCCGTATAATCATGGTCAAGGGCCAAAGGTTTATCATCCAGCTGGATCTTCTTTTGCCAAGCATTTTTGAGCACAGTTTCTTTAGTTTTGTACTGGAGAAAGCTGGCAATAATGGAGCGTGACGGTGCATTGGCCTCGGGTCTGGGTCCCAGCGAACGGTGATCCCGTTGGATGTGGCAAGGTGTTTCCTCGTTAAGTAAATTTTTGTCTCGGAGCAACTTCTCGACAAACTGCACAACCGAGCTGCCCTCCGCTCCCTCTGGGACTCCATATATACGCAGGTTATTTATTCTTGACCGTGATTCCAAATCATTTACCTTATCAGCCATTGTTTTCTGTTCTTTCAGTGCTCAGACTTCATCTCAGTTCTTCAGTTGCTAATCTGGTCGCTGATGTTTTTCAGTCCAACGTGTAGCGCTTCAGTCGCCATTCCCTCTTCTCCATGTTCTGTAGCTGCGCTAGCTTGAGCACCGTCTTGTATTAGTTCTGTCGTGTCGTGTAGTTCTCGCATCTTCTTATTTCTCTTCTTGGCCCCCCACTCATACTTACGGTAGTAAAAGCTGACTTCAAGTATAGTTTTAATCGAGTTTAGCGGGGCTTAATGACCCTACCATCGGGAGCACTTAACTTAGCCAGCCATGTTGCTCCGCAGCTTAGAAGCCAGCAGCCAGAAGTCCCAACAACTCCAGCTTTACTTTACTATGGATATTCAGTCAGACAGTATTACTGACTGGACAATAAAAAAAAAAAAAAAAAAAAAAAAAAATCTAAGCTGTACCTTTCAACTTCCTCTGAATGAAAACAAATAGTCATCTAGATTACAGATAAATATTTGCCTTGCAGGGAAATTTGTCATACAACATAAATGCTAAACGTGTTTGATTCACGACAACAGAACATTTCCATGAAAAATCCATGAAAACACCATTAGCGTATAAAGTCACGCCCCTGGTATTTACCCTTATACATTACATCCTCAAAGCAATAAAAACAAACATCTACGTGCCCTCACAAGCCCTATTTGTCATGAAGTGCCATATTCTACATAGTATTAATGATAATGATGGTTTAATGCTTAATTTTCATAGAAAGTGTGTGTGTTTGTGTGGGCACACAGCTCTGAGGAGTAATTGATCTCCACAGTGTCACCCAGTGCTCACCAAGTGTGCCTTGGATTGACATGAACATAATTACTTGTTACTGAGGAAAGCTAACATGTAACATGGAGAGGCATCACGCGTCGTTATGTGGAAATAATGAATGGCAATGAGATTACGTGGCACCCAGACCAGCTTGGAGGATTTCTGACATAACTGCATCAAAGGAGAGCAAGAATCAATGTTAATCTATTGACCAGCTGTCAATTCCGCACTTCAAAAAGCCTGGGAAACAACAAATGAGACGCAGACGAAGACTAAGTCAATATTCAGCAGCTATATATATGTGCCACTTATTTGGCCACCAGAATTACATCCACACTATCTGTCAACATAGATGAAATAATGCTTCAGCTAAGGAATGCCCTGATACACCTCCATAGGTGCAGCCTTTGTATATTCCCTACATATATAGTATATGTAATATATTGCAATACATAGTATGGCTGAATGCACATAATGTAATTTTGTTGAATATACACAGTATGCATACTCTGCTGTCTTTTGCATTTACTTCACTGTTCACATAAAATAATGCAAGATTGTGTCTCTTATACCTCCTGCCCCATCTAATACAATATGTAAATATGGCGCACGCACACACACACACACACACACACACACACACACACACACACACACACACACAGTGAGCACTCACAGGACTTTTTTGTTCTCCTTCCTGTGCACAGTAAGGCCAAAGGGTTTGTGTGTGATCTCCATTGTGTTGCTGATGGGGCTGGTTGGGTTACTGTTACTGAGGCTGCTGATGTGCTCATGGGGAACCTCGAACCTCTGGCTGTGGGCATCGGAGATCTGAGGGAGAGGAAAGAGCCATACAGGCAGTGTGAGCGCGGCCTCGTATCTCGCAGTCATGATCGTGCTTTGTTGTGTACATTGCACATTCTGCTCTCTTTGTATAACGTTTTTGTTTTGAAATTAATTTGACTGGACTAGATTTATCTCACAATTTCCTCTGTTGCTGTCAACATGTAGGTGTCCGTGTGTGAATGTGACTGTGAATTTGTGTGTGAGAGGAGATGGAGAGATGGTGTTCGTCGGCGTGTACCTTAAATCGCAGTCGATTGTTTGTCTGCATTTCTGCGTGAAATGCCAGATCTTGTATGTCAGCCCCAAATAAAGAAGGGGAGGCCATTCTCTTCAGCTGGGCTTTTATCACTGCAATTCAAACACATGATGATAGGAGGTTATAACACAGTATACAAACAAACATATTCATTTTAAGATATATATCACATTTAACTACTTATCACCCCAAATAAAGATAAAATAACACAAAATAGTAATAAAATACTATACAGACTATTTCTTGACTGGGTGCAGTACCTTCCTGGATGCTCCACTCGTTGCCTGGCAGCCTCACAAAATGTCCAAAATGTTGCACTGTTCCCAATACTTGCATACACACCCCTTAAACAATTCTGAGAAATCTTCTGTATTAATATTCAAGAGGCTTTACATGTGGGTGGTCTTTCATGATCACAGTGCGCCCCATTGATATCAAAATACTAGAGAATAATTGTTGGATGAGCCATTCACGCACAGCAGTAGTTATTCAGCCCACAGAAGTGCATTAAAAAATAAAAGGTGTAATCATAACTTGACAAATATCTATTCCCTACAATGAGGAGTGAACTAGAATAATAAAACATTCCTCAGTTTGAGCACTGCCCCATAAAATGTATCAGGTAAACTGGGATGGGAATCCATTCAAACACAGATGTATTCCCAGGTTGTCCATTTACCAGTGTGATCAAAGGGTGAAATATGCTTTCTCAGTTGCCTTTGAGGAAAACGCAGGTAATTTGCATAGTAGCCTTAAGCATTACCACAGCAGGATGCATGCAAAAATATTTGAAGACAGTTTAGCTCATGTAAGAAGCAGCGTTTTCATTTTTACGTATTGGTCAAAGTCCTTGTTGAATAACAAATTTCAGGTCAAGAGAAATTGTTTTTGGAAAAAAAGGTTTTAAAGGTTTTTATACTATTTCAATTCAAAATGCTGTAACTCATACTTATTCAAAATGTCCAAAAGAGCACAGGTGCACTTTTGTATAATTTATTGATTATAAAAAAATAATAATGTATTTTTCCTTCTTTATTCTTAGTTCATTCCTTATTCTAGTTTATTGTACCTTTATTTTTCTTTGCGTTTAACTTCTGTGATCTTCTGAGCCGGTGAAACGAAATCTCGTTCATTATACGTACTTGGGACGTAAGTGAATGACAATAAAGTTCTCTATCTGAATCAATGAGTCTTCTTGCTTTTACACACTAACTTGAGTTCACATAAGGCAGTGAAATCAAGAAAACCCCACATGCTGCAAAGTCAATCATGTTTTCTGATCCATCCATGTCATATTTCACAGAAAACTATGCCTTAGGCAAAGCGAGTGAAAAAGGAAAAAAAAAACATTTGATGAAGACGGACAGACTGAAGGAATGTGGAGCTGCTAGAATTAGAGAATAAGCTAAATAGAAAGCCAAATATTTTCACCAGTTAATGAGCGCGTGAGTGGGAGAGCGGAGTGGTGAGAGGGGAAACTGGGATTTACCATAAGGATTCGGCTGCTCGACCGATTCTGCTGTGTATCCATGGTTGGTTGAGAAGAAACACCAGGGAACATTTCTCTCATCCAGAGGCCCCCAGCAGCATCCACGCTGTTCACATTTTAGCTGTTGAAGTGGGATGGTTGATGTTATCATTATCATCATCCACATTGCCATTATTGTCATTCTCAACACCCATTTTGTTCAAGGATTTTTGAAGAACCTTATGCACAGATATGGCTTTTTCCATTTCCATTTGTGCACCTGACAGACATTCATACCTTTGAGGCAGCACCATCAGGGAAACAGTCTACTCTTTCAGCCAGGGGAATAATGGGACACTGAGGAACGAATGGTTCTGTAGTTTCTGCTAAAAGATGAAATGTTTACTTTACTCCAGCGCTAACAGAAACATTTGAAGTGAAAATCTTGTAATTTAACGACTTCAGACTATTTTTGAGTTTAAGATTCATAAAACTACAGGCAGTAAACAGATTAACTTTACCAATTATTGTATTGTATCTGCTGATGATGACCATCAGTATGTAGCAATATGTGGTGTTGGCATGTTTCAGTGAGCTTTAGTCTCAGAGCTTTTGTGTTGTTGCACCTTTATTTAAACAATCAAAAACCATTTTACTGTTTACAGGTTTCTAAACTTTTATCTTCAATCAGCATTCAAGGTTACAAACTCCGCTCACAAATCTTGAAATTCAAATGTGTTTTTATTTGCCTTGGAAGGACTTATTAGGCTTATTAAAGGGTTTTGTGTACTGATGAATCAAAATGTGCACTTAATCAGCCATTTCACAAAGACAGGGAAAGCTTTTCTTTAAATTTCCTTATTTGCCTACGTATATGTGTAAATGTGTGCACCTACCATCTTTAACAACTCCAGGTTCTCCAGTGAAAAACAGAACTATGAGAACGATGGCTGCCACGCTCATCAATGCGAACATGACCATGAGGCTCACCTCCAAACCCGAAAACCACCTTTTCCCCATCTAACACACACAAACAAACACACGTATACACGGAAACACACAGAGTTATTACAAAGGCCAACATCATTAACACACATTAATGACACCAAGTTCACTAAAGGCAAGGTCTCAGAGGTCTCAAAAACTTCCCTCCTTAATGAGGCCCAATGGCAGGACACACATATGCACACTCAATGCACAAAACACCCAAAATGAAGGAAACACAGATCTGACACACACATACATTTTCCTTGTAGTGACCTTGGACTCTGTGAAAGCTTCCTGATGTTGAGAGAAGGGCTGAGAAAAACAAAAAAGGAGGAAGAAGTGAACAAAACTTGCTTGAAAAAGAGAAGCATGGAGTTGACAGAACGGTCTGACAAGCCAGATTTAGTTTTTGCAAAGACACTCATCATATCAGTCAAGCAATTAGGCTTCACTCCGGTGTACTCTTGGAGACAAAAACAAGGTGAATGTCTGCATGTGTGTGTGGGTTTGTGGGTTTGTGTCTATCTGGGTGAATGAGAGGCTTATAGCCATCCTGTTTAATGTGCTGTGAAGAGCAGGCGAGGGCAGAGATAGAGACAAGCCAAACCTGTGCATGCCCCCCATGTGTTTGCACATCACGGAGAAACGCTGAAAAAAGTGCCTGCAAACATGCAGTGTAACACCGAGACATAGACACAGACGTTCACACAGTACAAACCCTTTAGCCTGTCTCTTCTTCCATTTAGCTTACACCAAGTTCCTAAAAATAACTTCCACCCATAACACCATATCGTTTTACATCTCCCTACACACACACACACACACACACACACACACACACACACACACACACACACACACACCAACAACACACGCACTGTTGCGGTTCCCATGGGTAGAGGGAGTTTATGACATTATCATTATCATTTGAACTTACTTAATACCTTTGGTTCACTGGTTACTCTGAGACATATCTTTAAAAGTTAATGTCAGCCCAAGAGGCAGGTTGTCACCTGTAATTATGTTTAAGACTGGCATAAAAAAGTGCAGATCAGTGCAGTGTAAAGCTGTACAAGAAAAATCTGTCTCTCAAAAAAGTATTCAAAGCCCTCTATAGACATCTGTTCCCCAGGGCTGCATTGCAATTTACAGTAGATTATTTACTCTACTGGCAAAGAGCTCCACATAACCAACATTATCATTATCATGGTCACAGTCTGTCCACAGTAAAATGGATAGAACTGCATTTTTAATGCAATAATTATTTTAAAATATTCATAATTATCTTATGTAGATGTTAGTTATTAAAAATGAATCCCACCAGCATAATAATCTGTCATCTAGCATTATATTGTAAATCACGGAGTATCATCAAAAAAAGCTATAATCTATATTGTAGAGAATGTTTACTTACTGTACAGTGTAGTAGCTAATACAAGATAAAGATAATTAGTTTTTGAGTTGAGCAGCTAGACAGCCTGCAGCTGCAGCCTTACCTTGGCTCTCTCCAGTGTTCAGGGCAAAGTGCTTCTGAGTTCAACGGAGATAGCACCTTATAATCCACAGGATGTATTGTGGTCAATGGAGCTCACCGTTCCTTTATTGCATAGTGTGTGCACGTGTGTGTTTTACAGTCTCAGCATGCAGACCCAAAAGCCATTAAATGTTAGGTAACCATGTACAGTGTGAGAAAACAACTGCTGCCTAAAATCCCTTTATCAGTTTGATACAATCAATCCTGCACTCATGTGTTATTCTACACTGCCTATGATCGTTTGTGTGTGTGTGTTTGTATGGTTATATTTTGCCAAAAGATTAATGTGTAATTTTAGTTGTTTTATGTAAGGTGTGACTCAGCAAGAGTTATCGTTATCCTTCTACTTCGACAACATCACCAGTCGCCGGTCACTGACACACACACGTGCATATGTACATGCATCTAGTTGAGACAAACAGCTCAATGTAATATCTGATTATAACATATTGGTAATGAATCCGCTGCGATCAAAGCTTCAAAATTACTTTTGTATTTCTTTTTGTAGCTGTACTATATAATGGATAATGCTGGAGTTACAGTGTGTGTGTGTTTGATCAAATTCAAATCATCTACTCTGACTCTTACGCTTCAGCACCCATTTGTTTGTGTGACATTTGTATGAAGCCTTTCAGCCTTTGAGATGATGCTGCTCCACTTCACTGTGCAGGGACCATTTGTTGTCCATTAAGCCCTCAAAAGAAACCCATTACTCCCATTAAAGGAGTAATTTGATGTTATTGGAAATATACTTTTCTACTTTCTACTTTCTTGTTGAGAGTTAGGTGAGAGAATGGGTATCACTCATTTCTGTACAGTTCATATGTAGCTAGAGCCAGCAGCTGGTCAGGTTTGCCTACAGAGTCCAGTTCATAGCCACACGTAAAATGGCACATTATCTTTTTTATAATTAGGTTTTTGTATGGATTAAACAAAAAAGATATAATGTGTTCATTAGTGAATTCTGGACAGAGTCAGGCTAACCGTTTCCAGTGTTTATGTTAACATAAGCTAACTTGTTGCTAGCTCCAGCTACACATCTACGGTACCGACGGTATTAGTCATCTTGATTAGATCCAGTCTGCCATTATTTGGTCTCAGGATTCGAGTCTGAACATGGTGGCACCCAGAAAGAGCTGTTATCCGTAGTGGTCTGGTGCCGTTAGCTGTGTGATCTTCAAACAGTACACTTGTCTGTTTATTTATCTTGTCAGGCTAGAAAGAACTGCAAAGCTGTGGTTTAAATTGTGGACAGTTTCTTATGCCAGACTTTCATCCATGCCAATACACTGTGTAGTTTGGTGATGTCTTCAGGCCATGTCATCCCAATAAACAGAATGAGTTGTTCTCTGTCCAAAGCTGCAATCATCTCTTCTCAGAGATGAGCTCTGGGTGAGTGTGTGTGAGTGGGTGCGTGTTGGTCAGACAGTGAAAGATGTCTAAGAGGCCTTGCATAACTGTCTCCATAACTCAGCTAAGATACCATTGCACTTAACGATGACATAAGAACATCCTGAAGTTTGCAGTGTACGTGCATGGAGATGTAGGTTTTCTCCTCAGTCTTTCTCTCCTTACAAATCCAATTCCACTCTGCCACTGCCAATTTCAGGTGCTCTCCCTCTAGAATGCAGTGGCAGCCGATTTCAATAGAACAAACTGAAATTGGCAATTCACTCCCCTGTATCGATCCAGTCACTTTAAAGCCAAGCACTCAACATTGAGGGCTGTCAACCAACCAAGTTTATACATGTGTTCATGTGTGTGTGTGTGTGTGTGTGTGTGTGTGTGTGTGTTTTGTGTACATGAAGGAATGACAAGGGGCTCTTACCAGCATTCCAGAGAACCAGGCTTGTTTGCCTGATACCAAATGTGACCAAACCAGGATTTTAACTTTTACAGAATATAAATACAATTTTACTTTGCTTGGGTAGGCTACTATTAAACAGCTTCATCATTAACTATTAAAATGTTTCTTTATTTGCAACTTTCACAGTTAGAACACGTGTGACTGTTCTCCGGAAACACTATATATCTCTCTCAAGGACTTGATGCAATAAATGTGTTTATACTGATTTTTATCTGGCATTGGCTCCCCAAGTATGAGTCTCTTTACCTCGCCACATATTATGACAAACTAATCACCATAGGGCTGCCCTTGATGGCCAGTTAAGTATTTGTGCACTTTTTGTAATCATTGAGCAGCTAAATGAATGTGCAGTAATAACAGTTCTTTTCCTCACATGAATGCTGTCAAGTTGTTGTTGCCCTAACTGAAGCCAAAGGTTGGTGTTGCTATAGTGCGATCACCAGAGTTGAACTCACAAAGAGTTGTTTTAGTCTAGTCCCTTTATCTTTGCTTCTTCTGTGCTCTCTTTCTTTTTAAATCTTTGGTTGGATGTTCTTTCAGCACTACAGTATATTGCTCTGTGTTGGCTGACTGTGGCTGCACACATGTTGATGTGTAATGATATAGATTTACACAGAGAAACCGTTACAGTCCTGTCCTTTGAGTTTTGGCTGGCCATCGTTCACATACCTATAGTTATGATTGACAGACTTATTTTGACACCACAACCTACTAAAATGTGCTCAAAAAATGTTGTTACATTCTGTTGTCCAGCACTGCCTCTGCTGATTCACCTCTTCACAAATGAAAGTCCATCTGTAGAGTCCTGTGCCTGAAAAAAGATTGAAAACAACCACCCATTTTCTCAGCATTCTTACCAGTTACTACTTTCTTGTGCACTACATAATTTTGTTAAACTGTTACATGAATAGGTGCCATTGCTCAGAGACCTTGTAGCAATGTTGGGCATTGTTGTTTCCAGGAACCAAAACAGCAGTGTGCTGAGTCCACAGTGGTCTCTGTGACCACCTTGAGCGAGTCTATTTACCACGATCACATTTCTTTAGCAAAACAAAATGTCAGTGAAACAACAACCACCTCTTTCTGTTTCTAGTGAGCACCTTTGTGGTACAGTACCTTCCCATCTACCTTCTGCAGTTTAGCATGTTGTTTCTTCTAAATGTGGGTCTGCCTCCTTAACAAGCATCTGCGTTCTGTTGGTAGCTTAATCGGGGGATGTAATTACAGTTCATGCAAACGTGCTACACAACACTTAAGACAGCGCCACCACTAATTAACCTGGTGCACCAGGCTTTTGCATGTAAGCGGTGTGTAAGGCTGGTAGTGTGGGTAACCATTCAAAACACAATTTCTCAATTTTTCCACATTTTTATTATATATATTATATAATCTTATTATATAATATACATATAATTTTTATTTATTTATTTTGTTAAAGATTGCTTTGCTCACTACCTCATTACTCTGTATCAATGCACAAGAAATGCAAATCATATTTCTGAACACTCTTCAAGAAGCAAAGGTCTTTATTTGATTAAGTAAATTGAATTTCAGTTCAAGTCAGTTTTACTTATACTGTGCCAAATCATAAGAGTTTTTACTGAGCATGGTCAAGACCTTATAATATTAAAAAAGAGAAACCCAACAGTTCCCATCATGAACAAGCACTTGCCGACAGTGGAGAAGGAAATCTCAGACCGAACCACACTCAGGGTGGGAGCCCTTCTGCCTCAGCTGGTTGGGTTGATGGAAGAGAAATCGTGAAGAGCCTTGCCTTTATTCTCCGCTGTCATTTATTGAGAAAACCTCTTTTCCACTGTGGTAAATATGTCATTTTCAGTTAAACCCTTTTTTTTTTTGAGTGATTAATCAACACTGTAGGTGAGTGGCTGTTCACACACACACACACACACACTCACACTCTGACACAATGAATAGCAGTTAAAAGTAAATACAGTTCACACAGATGGGTTCTGCTGATGATGATGTTACTTCAGTACCGGTTTCTCTTGCTTATTTAATGATACTGTAATTCCAATGTTGCATGAGTGATATTAGTTTGTGTACAAAAACCTGCAACTGGCTGAAGTCAGTTGTGGGAAAAGAGAAGTAATGTACTTTTGGTCAATGCCAAGTCAGCTGGCTTGATCCATGGTGGCAAAGGTCCAACGGATCCTTTGAAATATAGTGTACCGCTCAATTTCAAACCTCTAAGTAGATGTAAAATCCAAAACAGTCTGCTCTGTATAGCATTTTTTTAAATAGTAAATGATGTTATTAGGGGTGCTAATTTGTGCTTTTATTGGCATTTGATTCACATTAAAGTGTGTTGTCTCCCATTGGATCAGCATTTACCCACACTATGTTGTATTACGGCTTGGGATGGCAAAGGGAAAACCCCTTCCTGGCATAGGCAAGGGTAGTTGTGGAAAAATGATTATCTTTGTCTTCTGCCTCACAGAAATCAAGCTCAGGAAATATAGCAACATAACAATGAACAGTCCATGGTGATATAGTCGTTCAGTAGGAGACAAAGTCATCAAGCAATTGTACTGTGGTGTTGCTCTCTGTGTGTGACTGTGTGTGCGTACGTCTGTAGCTGTTATGCTACCAATGGCTGCACAAGCCATAATATGCAGGTGGCCTATCTAAGTGTTCCCATTATGCAGTTTTCCCTATAAGCATGGCACAGATGTTACACCCCTATGAGGGAAGAAACAGCACAGTGAATGAAGGGGAATATGAATATGCACAACTTTAACCACACACACACTCACACTCACACTCACACTCACACACACACACACACACACACACACACACACACACACACACACAGATTCTGCTGTGTCATTCCTAAGTGTAATGTCTTCCATCCCTGCTGTTACTCTCTGCATGTTTTGACAGGAATAGACTCCCACTCACACACACAATCTATTGGTAGAATGTCAAAGTATGAATACTTCTAATATATCTCCTTCTCACTGTCTTATATTAGCCATGTTGTGAAACCTGGCGTTGACCTTGTGAACTCCAGAGCGCCTGGAGTTCAGTCGAGTTGTATATTACACAGGAAGCAGAAAATTAGAGACAAAGAAACGTCCCACTCTCCTTCCATGTGTTGAGGTCTCAAATTTACAGCTGCTGCTGAGCTGCTGAGGGTCTGTGGACTATCAATATTTCATATCTGTGTGGTGAGAATAAAAAAAAAAAAAAAAAAGCATGCTGTGTGTGTATGTGTGTGTCTCTCTGTGTGTGTATATGCACATAAAAGACCACCCCCCACCCTCTCTCAGATTTCATAGGCTAATATGATCTGACAGCTAATTATCTTAAATTGAATGTGCTAACAACAGCAAAAATAGTCATGCTATTAAGGATAAACACTGCGCAAACAAAACTCACAGTCATCCAAAGATAATTATTGCATTATTAGTATATTCACTTTGTCTTCCCCCATGAAATATGCCATGCTTCGCAGTCAGAAAGATGTCAATTAGACATCTAGAATCAATACCACAGCAATCTTCTTAATGTGGAGTTTTGAGACGCACTGAGATTTCCAGTAAAGGTAAACTGACCTTTGTTGGCAGAAGTTCGCAAGATAACATTAGCCAGAACTGATGGGACACTAATGGATAAGGCTTGCAGCTTGCAGGGTGGCATGCTGTTTGGAAAGACCACTGGATGAACCTGGGCTCAGCTACTGCCAAACATCTGCCCTTCTGAAGTGTTCCTTCCAGAGGTGCAGTCTGCCTGGAAAGAGGTGCAGGAGTATGTTCCCATGATGATCAATACAGCTTGTTTTGTGTAACAGAACATTATGCGCTCCTTTATTTGGTTTTCTTATGTGGAGAGTAATCTATACAACACTATATGTGTGTGGTACTATTTTTTGGTTTTTGACAATCTTGGTAAATGTCACAGCTGCAGCCCTACAAACCACCCACAACAACTTTACTCACTCATCATCTCTGCCTGTCAAGCAAACTTGAAGAAGAGAAGATAAAAGAACATCTAAACGTCAAGAAGCCAGCTGACGCTTTCTGACAAGCTGCTGAGACATAATCTTTCTGGTTTGCTGTGTTTCTCAGGAGTTGCATTTGACTGCAGTGTACTCATTCCTGGAAAACGGGAATACAGCCTTAATGTTTTGCATTGTTCGTCAGCTTTAACTTGGTTATTGTTAGTCAGGGATATCTAGCAATCATTTTCCTATTTTATAAGAAAATTAATATAAAGAAGATACGTTTTGAAAGTTGCCTAGTTAAATATGAGTTTTTTTCTTCTGAGCTTTTATTTCTCAGTGTTTGCTGCACACAAAGCGTGTTTGTGAATACAGTGAATTTAAGACAGAATAGAAAAAATGTATCAGCAAATAAAACTGTTTCTATTATTCTTATTATTATACTTAAGACTAGAGATTAATCCTGTTCTCTTCCTGACTTAGAAGATTTGACATTATCTTTAAAATCTATACCTCCATACATTTATCATAAACTTAAATGAAGACTCATTTTATTAATATTTGACCAGAATTCTCAATGCATCAATGCAAATTATACTAGAGACATAAACATACATATTTTACATCCTTTTTTTTTTTTTTTGAGAATGGGACTGACGGAACGAGGCAGTGTAGGGGAAATCTGCTGTTTTTGATACTGCATGATATGTATCTATACTATATTTAAGATGCTTTAGTATATTAGTATGTAATTAAAATCATCATGAACTGCAGTGGTGTGATCTGTGATTACACTGCATCACAGCAGAGCTCAATAAATAATAAATGCCTCTAACAAAACAAAACTGCAGCCTATACTTGATGTTGGAAAATTACAACATGCTGGTCAAACATTAATTAAAAACCACTTAACAAACAAATATGGAATTTTTGTACCATGAGATTCCATTTTGCTCAGTTTTCTAATCAAATTAACATCCTCATTTAAAGTTCAATTAGCTGTTTTATCTCTTCCCCACTCTTCCCTCTCCCTCATCAGGCTGGGAGTCGGGCTGTACGGGTAGCAACAATGAATCTCCTCGTTGCCATGGTAACTCTGAGCGAGTGAACTTTTGTCAGGTGCCAAGAGCTTGCTGCAACAGAATAGTGTTGGTTATTTGTGTGTGTGGTGCGTGCACTTGCACATGGTGCCACTGTGACTGTGAGGGTTAGCAGGATAGAAAGAAAACAGTGTGCTTCTCTCTCTCTCCTCCTGCAGCATTACTCTTTCTCTTTCTTCCCCTTTCTCTCACTGTATCTTCCATCATCTTTCATTCAGAAATGCCCTTGTTGTGTTTCTCCCTTTCTCAGAAAAGAAGCAACTCCTCATCACTCCGTCATCACTCCTTCCTCTCACCTGCTCTCCAATCTCATACTCCCTCTTTCCCTCCTCGAAACAAGGAAAGAAAAAAAAATGTGCAAATTTACTTTGTGTGTTTTCTGTTTTTCTTTCACCTACACTCCTCACTCCTGCTCCATGATATGCAGATTCTCAACTCTCAAAGTACAGTACAGACTGTATTGATCTTTCACGTCCTCCCTCTCACTTTCTCTCTCAGCTCCTTCTATCCATTATCCTTCCTTCATTTGACTGTTTCCTCATCCTTCCTCCCTCTGTCTCTAATGACCTTTCTGCTGATTCAGAGGCCATGAAGAGTTACGGCATATCTCTATTTCTATGAGTGTAACGATAATTAGAAAAACCTATTAGTCGCCAGTGGAAGTCAAACCGCAAACAGTACAGCACTGCAGCTGAAGACAAACATGTTTGGTTTTTTTCCTCCAAAACATCTTGTGGTGCATTGTCTTTATTCAGTTACCAAAGATTTTGGAGTGAAACGTGTGTGTGTGTGTGTGTGTGTGTGTGTGTGTGTGTGTGTGTGTGTGTGTGTGTGTCCTAAATTAGGTGAATGACTTGTTGTTGCTGGTGTGGCTCTGCCTGCCAACACAGAGGCCCTCTCTTCGACTTCATTTGATCAGTATGCAGCTCCCCTCTGCATCGCTGTCCTTGTGTTATAAATACGTAGACACACACACACACGCACACACACAAAGGCAAGTAAACACATATGCTTCATTGAAATTCTGTTCCTGACTTCATCACTGTCCTTGTGGTATAAATATCATGTATAAAAAGAAAAGGAGAGAATGCAGAACTTGGACTGAGTCCAGAGTCCCATGTACGTGTGTGTGGACACACTCACATTCACACAAACTTTCTCCCCCACCCTCCCTCTCTGTGACACATACACACACATCAGGACACAAACTGAACTGCAAACACGCTTGTGAGAGGCCCAAATATGTGAACACACACACAAACACACTCACTTTGTGGTGATAAATAAAGCAGTGCGAGCTCAGCAGTAGCCCTTTGCCATGTCAGGCTTTACTGATGTCTAGTTCAATCCAGGGGAGTGGTTCAATCAGGTCTCACAAGGCCAATCTAATCTTAGCTCCACAACATGAACACACACACACACACACACACACACACACACACATATAGCTATGAGAGTCTTTTCCATCTTTCTCTTTCATACAAGGACTTTTCTGTTTATTTACTCGAGCAAACTGTCAAAAAAGAAAATGAAATCAACTTGATCAAATCTTCCAAATAAAATTATAACACTGTTACTGCTACACCTTTCAATTACTCACAAAAGGGAAGACAGCATCTTTTTACATTTCAGTTTATTTGACAGAACATGAATGGGGGAGGGTAGAGATGAAACTTGAGAAAAGAGGGGGGCTGGAGGGAGCAATGATGTAAAACTCCTGGAGCAATGTTGAATATAAATTTCAAAACTGAAAAAGATCATTTTGGAATATGAATGGTGCTGTCTGTAACTTTGATGTTTACATTCTCTCAATGAGGGTAACGCTTAGAAAAGAAAACACAGCCACTTCAGTTTCTAACTTCCTCTGACAACACAGGCAAGAATTTAGCTGCTGTCATACTGACAGTCACACACTTCTAAGAGCCTAAATCTGTTCTTTGCTGAAACCTGAGAAACGGGTTTATCCAACCTACCAGAGCGTTTCAGTGACAGAGCAGTACTTTTACAGTTTGGATTCATTACCTTCACACCAACCCAGTCCTTTACTACAGATCTGAGAATCAGATCATGTTCACATACACACAAGAAGCAGGCACAAAGATGAAAAAGGAGAACTGTGAATATACTGTTGTAAACCCTGTTAAACATACTGTATGTGTAAAACCATTTTGATCTTTAGTGGTGGAAAAAAGTTTTCACCCTTTAAATTGTACACAATCTCAAATTTTATTAAATATTTGCAGAAAAATCTTTTTTGTATTTCACCAGGTGTGGCTGCATCAGACAGACACAAACAAAACAAATGATTTCTTTTATTTATCGTTATCAAGAAAAAAAATAGCAAAACTAAATTCTTGATAGAGTTAACAAACAGCAAAGAATGTGTTCAAAACTGAAAAAACAATAAATAAACCATCACATAACATTAATATTTAGTACTTCTGCCATTAGCACGCAGTAGCACTTTAATCCTGGCATGTTCTCCACCAGCCTTTCACACGGTTGAGGGGGAATCTTCTCCCATTCTTCTTGAATTACTGTTTTTAATTCTT
>JBBMJY010000026.1:15921100-15936759 GCA_037833715.1 Toxotes lorentzi | reverse complement strand
GGGAGAATAAGGTAGGGGGGGGAGAGAAGAGAAGGGGGGGGGGGTGGGTGGGGAGAAAGAAAGAAAAAACCCACGCACACACACACACACACACACACACACACACACACACACACACACACACACACACACACACACACACACGATGCACTTTGGAAAAGTAGAATCCACTATGTTAGCTAAGGACTTTATTAAAACACAGCCCTGCAGTCAGCTACCTATTAAAACACTGTCTAAAAATACAGCAGCCAACAACTATTGTATGTTGTTATACTTTCTAAGTTGTCAAAGACTTGTTTACATCAGTCCCAAGTTTTGATCCATAACTCAGCATGAATGTCTCTAAAATTGATATGAACAAAAAAGGGAAATAGAGGATGGAGCCTCAGTGACTTTGGCTATTCAGCACATTTCTCTTTGCAATAAAATGCCAAAAAGCTGTTCTTAAATTCTAAAAGAATTTCTTTTCAACTAATAAAATTGGGTTTGAAACACATTACAAATAAAAATAAATGTAAATGGATAACATGCAAAGCCATGTGGGGCTAAAAAAAAGATATTTAATTGAAAAGCAAATCGAATTTCAAAATTCTTCATTCTTCCTGCTGCAGCCCTGTTAAATGCACTCCTGTCCTCTGTCTTTTACCTTATGTCCTAAATCACTTCCCTCCCTCTTTCAACACAGTTGCTCCACTTGCTCTTTCTTCGTGCTATTACTGTAGCCTGGGGCTAATGGAAGTCAGCAAGCTGATCGAACAGCCAGAGCCAGCAATACACACATACTCTCTCTCTATCACACACACACACACACACACACACAGGAGTATATGAACAGAGGTGATTCACACAGTTAGCAATACAAATTCAATTCTACAAAAGTGTAAGTCAGCTCTACTCAAAGTGAAAATTCTGTTGTTTTTCTCATAGAGAACTGTGTGTGTGTGTGTGTGTGTAGGCAGTTTTGCTCATATGCATAACCTTGTATACAAGGAGTATTTATATCAGCTTTGCATCATATTGAGCCTGTTAACATGACTAGGCCAAAGTCTGGTGTGTGGCTGCACTGAGTCAATATGCAAAAAGCTGAAAACTATTGTTGTGTAAACACATCACTGTGTCTCGTGTCAGCCGTTTCTCTCTGTGCTCACATATTCAGTAATTTAATAGAGCAGAACTGCCCATAAAACTGTTCTCATTTCCATGTTTTTCTGTTTCTGCTGTCAGACAACGGAACAAGTATGAAATAGCGACTGAAACATGGACCATTAAGACCACATGTGAACCAGCAGTCACTTCCAAGCCATTTTGAAACTGCTGCTCTGCTAAAATCCTGATTTCATAACCATCACCACACATGTAAGTTTAAAAACAGCGGCTGTGCTGTGATTTCGGCTGTACATAATCACTCGGAGTGAAAGTTAGAAGCTCATGTCGTGATACTGGTGACTCTCTTAAGGTTTCTCCAAAAGGGGTCTGAAAAGTCAGTAAATCTAGCAACAAAGGTGTTAAATTGGCAAAACTGCCTGTAACTGGCCAATGAGGAAACTCACGTGAAACACACGTGACGACAGCACGGCCGTCCAATGGCATTTGACTGACGGATGGTGGAACTTCATCATTTAGTCAGTCACTCAGCCACAGACATTGACGTTTACAGGGCTGACCCCGCTGCCAAAAAGATGAATAATTAATTTCACATGCAAATGTGCTTTGATTTAGTGTGTGGTACAGTTTTGTAGCATTAGTGTAGAATAATCCATCCATGCACACACACACACACACACACTGAACAGTCAGTGAGTGAAGAGCGAAGAGGCTGCACTAACAAAGAGCAGAATGAGAGAGAGGCAGCCCTCTCCCTTCATCATTACTTCCCCTCTTTTTCTCTATGTATCGTCTCTTCTTCAGTCATCACCTCGGCTTCCCTCTTATTTCTTTTCCTCTTCATTCACAATTCCAATGTCACTCAAATTTGTAGAGTGTGCTGGCACAGCAGTCTGCATTACACTAATCAGCGGGCTGGTTTTATTGGTATAAATTTAACAGGGTTTGATGCTTTTATTTTTAAATCAGCAGCTAGATCTTTCTTTCTCTGAATACCAAGCATTCCTGAAACTGCATCAAACCCTCTGCTGGCTGCTTTTCCCTATGATGCATTATACGCTTTAAACAATGCGGCACATCAGCTTTACCAAACCATTCATGATCTGAGTAGAGAAGGTGAGATGTATTGATCTTAATTTTCTTTCAATAAAATCTCAGAGAATTCAGGCTCTTCAGGATGCTTACAGTGAAACACTTTCAATTAAAAGTCCAAATAAAATAAAATGAAGAAATCAAAATGTACAGAGGGAGTCTGTGAATGTTGAAAACAAAGCGTCAGTAAGGCCTAACCTCTAATCTTCAGTATGATATTCCGTGTACCACTCTTCTGTGATTTCATTTGGCAGCAACACAACAAATGTCTTCAAAACAAATAGCAGCCCTCTAACAGCAAAGAGCCACTACCTTGGATGTACAAAACAAACAGAGTTGGCTTATTCTCTCTCTACTCAGCGATCAGACTCTTATTTCAACTAGTTTGACCCATTATCTTGGGTCACTTGTAGATGTGATGGAGCACTCTCTAAAAAGCAGTGCTCCTGACTAACAGACACAAACAGATGGACAAGATTTCAGCCTCACTGCTGGAGAACAGCTGCAAAAGCAGTTGTACCATGGCAGCTAAAGCAAAGCACAGGATGCATGAGTGAACTAAACTAATGTCAGTGGAATATTACCTTGAGCAAAACATACAGGCTAGCACCAATGTCAGCAGGTCAACAGCTGGCCGTTTTGTGCCTGTACTAAATAAGAGATGCATGGATGAGTAGATATGCAGGTGGAGACAAGGACAGAATAAAGGATGGAAAAGGCAAGTGTGAAGAGAGAGAGGGCTGAAAAAAAGAGAGAAATATGAAACTAGGAGTCAGGGCAGGATACAGATGATTGACTTCGTGCAAATGCTACCTCATTTCTAACGGTTACGTGAAAAATTAGTGAGCGGCAAAGCTCACTGAATGCAGAAATCAAGAGAAAGAAGGAGAGTCCTTAGGAAATTCACTACAGGCCAAAGTAAAGCTCAAAGTAAGTCCCACTCTGCGGAACAAAGACAGTGATGGGCTATTCAGAACACCAGCAAAGGGACACTGTGCTCTAAATTTAATTTTATGAAATGATGCCTCCCATTCTCCCCTCCCCTTCCCTGAAATGAGTGATAACGACACGATAATCTTTTTCACATACAGAGCTAAAACTGTAGCACACTGCTGAGCAGCACAAATGGCTGCAACTTTTCCCAAACTTGCAGTATTTTCAGACAAGAGAGAGGGCCACGTTCTCAGGGGACCCAAAATTCACTAGGCAAACAAGACGAGTGCAGAGCTTCGCAGCGCAGACGGCAGCAGAAGTAGCAGAGGGCTGAGAATCACCCTCTCTCTCGCTCTCTCCTTCTCTTTCACACACACTCTAGCTCTTTCTGCACCCCTTTTTCTCTCTCCCCCTCTGCTTCACTCTCTCTAACTCTCTCTCTTTCAACATACTGGGTCAGTCGAGCTTCTGCACTGCAGCAGACTTGAGTGATGTGTTAAAGGGTTTTTTTTTTTTTCATGATTTCAGGACTAAGGAAACTGTGCTGTAGAGGTTCTCTTTTCTCGTTAGGGACTTTTGTTCTTTAACTTCTCTCTCATTGTACAATGTGCCTTATGTTTCAGTTAGAAATGTCAGCGACAGTTTTAATAAGAGCCGCGCTAATGTGTGGCAGTTTCGTCAAATGACAGTAAGTCTTCTACTGATGATTCCTGTCGACACAGTACAAGTCGTCAGCTTGCTGCAGTACGCAGTATAGCCCTGTATTGCGTACGATATATAACAGAATAACTGTATTCTGCTTTCCAGTACAGCCATGGCCAAACTCTGTATATGCTCACATGTATACACTTCACAGAAAACACACACACACACACAAAACATACACACAGAAGTTAGTTGAGCTGCGATCATGAACACAGAAAACTCAAATAGCCTTCTAGACAAATACACACACAGGCAAGAGAGCCCTCCCCATGTCTCCCACCACGCACAAACACACATGCATGCACCAAAAGTAGAACGTGCCTTTTTGTATGCTGCACCTGCAGGATACTGCAACTTCAGCACCACGGTCAGAGACAGATTGGCTTTTTCAGCAAACTGGAGATAATTCCCTATTTCCCAAACGGAGAACGTATATAACACACCACACATATAATGCAAAATGTAAGTGGCCACAACCCTCACTTAGTCCCTTCGTAACATGCTCTCTCTGCTTTGGACTCTCCGTTTGGTTAATTGGACAATTACAGCTTCTTTCAGGGACAAAAGAGCAAAAAGAATCCCTACTTTCTCTAAGTGGCACATTCTTCACAATCCTCTACTCACGACTCCATGTTCTCTCACCCTTCCCTAAGCCACTTGTCTGTGCTCTCCCTCCCATCAATAGTGCTCTCAAACTGATCCCCGTGACTCCCCCACCCCAATTTTTTTTTTTAATTCCTCTTGCTATTCATTCTCTGCCCGCCATTCCAAATTATGTCGGGGCTAATTAAGACTCTGAAATACCCATCAACAAACAAACACTGATGGAGCACAGAGAAAAAAAAAAAAAAAAAAAAAAAAACAAGAGTACATGAAGACGGAGCAAATGCATCTGTCTGTCTGTCTGTTCACTGACAACTGACAGCAGCCTTCTTCCACTATGCAGTGCAGGCACATACCAGCCAAGCAACAACAAGAGGCCCAAAAATAAACTGAGCAAAAAAAAGAGAGGAGAGGAGGAAAACATAACACATGAAACCACGTCCCTGGGGACCACCTCAAAAATGTACCTGCAGTCCACGCAGTCACATCCAGGTCACCACCTCCACTCAAATAGGCACCAAAAAAATACCCACTTATATTTAGTGACAGCAGACGGCGTGAGTGAATTGAGAGCTTGTGTGAGAGCCTATAGAAGCTTTTCTAATAGGCTTAGGGTATCTCATCTATTAATGGAGCTAATTTGAAACAGTTATGTCATGGTTAAGGTTTAAATCAGCCAATTGATATAGAATAATGTGTCATTACGTGTGTGTTAATAAGCATGCATTGCCTCATTGTATTCTGCATTATGTCAAAATAAGACTTTTTGATAAACGCCTGAAGGAAAGCGTGCCAAGCATACTTACAATTCAAATGCAAAGAGAGCAAAACCAGCTCCAGAGAAAAGCCTTGCAGAACATTTATTGTCAGTATGTTATTGAAGTTTGCATCAGTTGATCAGTGTAAAAGTAAACTATCCATAAATGCCAAGATATGTCATAATCAGGTCTGGGAGATGCACGACACAGCTAAATAAAGTATGTGGGATTCAGTGAGATATGAGCGTAAGACAGCCATGGTAGACATGTTTTTTTTTTCAATAGAACTTAGAGGACAGTCAGGAGGATTTAAAATGGAGATAAACAAAACCATAGTAAGTGCAAAGACAGACAGCATCTACAAGGATTTGCTCTTGTGTTTCAAGTTGTTAAAATGGTCATAATCAAGACTTAGGAAGCTCAACTGACCTATGCATAAGGGAAGCTGTCACACCAACCAAAGCCCAGTGCAAGAATTGAGGAACATGATATTGTCAGGATAGGAACTCAGCATAGTGCCAGAGAGACAGACATACTGCAAGAAGACAACAGATAGAGAGGAAGACATTAAAAAAACAACAACCTTGAAATGACAGAGAGACAGAGAAGGTAAAAGCCAAGGACAGAAAGAAAGACACACGCTGCATTTACCGTGCTGATGTCTTGCCAATGTACAAACCTCAAGAGAGATGTTGAAGGAAAGGTTAACTCCACTGTGAAATTCAAATATCACTGGCATAACAGAGACAGATTCAAACAAGCAGTGCATGTTTACATTTCATACAAAAAAGGGAAACATTTAGCCAGCTTTCAGTCCCTTCTGTTGCCTTTATCTAACATTTCACCAAAGTATGAAATCACTTGGAGATGTTGGTGCAGGATAACAAGAGGATTTATTGGGAGAAAACCACTCAGCATGGTATAATGGGACAAAGCCCAGCACTCATTTGTGAAATGTTTAAGTCGGGTGGGTGAAGGAGGGGTAAAGGATAAAAGGTTGCCAAGATATTGGACTATAGCAAAATCATCAATGATCCCAAACCTTTATTTATTTATCCATTTGGGGAGTTGGAGGTGATGGTGAGGGTTGAGGTTAACAGAGTAATGCATTATGTTTTTAATCAAACTGTGTGCACACTGAAAATGCTGACCATATAGTCTAACCTCTTGGTCAGGCTTTATGTGTGTATGTGTGTACATGTCTGTATGTGTGTGTGAGTGTATAACTGATAACGCTTTTTTTTTTTTTTTTTTTTAAAGGAGCAAACAAATGAGGTGGGGCAGCAGAACATGGGGTACAGCATTATGAAACTTTCTGCAAGTAGAAAACAAAGAGCCTTGATCTAATGCTACCATACTTACAAAGGCTTTATATGAAGGTGACCTCCACTCGTTTAAGCTACAACAATTGTAAAAAATAAATAAATAATATAATGAAACAATGAATACAACACAAGGTAAAATGTTCCATATTATGTGAGCTTATAGGCCGGATCATTGTTGATCTATACTGGAGATGACTGTTCTAGACTAGCTAAGGGCCTTCCCATTTAAGAGGGAAGTATATGGTTTGCTACATATCTTCCATTTAGTGTAAGTTGACACATGTGAGAAACTATAACACCCAATTTCAACTGAGGATCACTATTCCTAGTAACCCTATTGAAATCAAATTGCATATCATGCCCAATGTGTAACAAAACAGAAATACACCCTCCTTTCCATAGATAGTCACAAATTTATAGACATCAAGATTGCATCATATTTTTACCAAATTAAAAATTTCACCTCAGGAAAGAGAGAAAGAAATAGCGCTATGATGATGATGTATACTGCAATACCATATTCACTCAACAGCTGCTTCAACCTTTTTTTGTTTTGTTTTTTTTTTGGTTTTTGTTTTTTTTTTTTTTTGTTTTCTTTGTCTGTTTGTTCTATTTGGTCCCAAAACAGAATCAGGCTAGGACAGGGAAATATAAAAAAATGGTTACTGCGAAGGAGTAACTATTGAGGATTAATTTACCACAAGGAATTTAAATGCACAAAATGTTAGTAATCCACAATCCTGAAGATAAAAAAAGGAAATACCAATGTGTAAAAGCACTGATCTTTTAGGATTTTCTTTAACAAAAAAAAGTTGTTGTTGACATAGCTAGAATTACCTGCTTTATTCTGCCATTTTCAAGATAATTGGTTGAAATAAAGTAAGGAAAAAGAAAAGAAAAAAGCATGAAATAGATGAAACTGCACTGAAATGAATACAATTCTCTTATGCCACTTGTAGGTTTTATATGTAGATATTTAGAAAACGATTCATACTGAAAATGAGACTTGATGACCTCTTAGGATAAAAAAAAAAAAGCATTACATTGTAACTGCATCCAGTCTTCCTTAAATGCCCAATGAATTTGAACGCCTTTTTATCGCCCCCCAGTGGAGTGAAACCACACTGCTACTTTGGGAGGGAGTCAGAGATTAGATGCGCAAATTCAGAGCTACTTCCAATCACGTTCTCACTCGCCCTCTCAATTACCGTTTATTAGCCTAAATCAGCAGTACCCGTTTAGATAATGAAAGTCGCAGCATGCCTCACTGATTTGGTATATCCTCTCTTATCACCCACTTAAAAACCAGCAGCATTCACTTGACTTGTTCTGACATTGCGTTTTCTGTATCTTTTTGCCTTCAGATTACACCCACTAAGAACCAGTAATGCAGTGGCAGATAAAAAAACTGCATGCTATGATATCCAGCAGGTGAAGATCATAGGACAAAAACTACCAACAGACAGAAATAAACATATTTTCCAGAAAAATAACAACCTGTTCGCTCTTTCATCGTTCCTTTCCCTATTATTTAATTTATTTCCCTATTATTTAATCAGAAAATAGTAGCTGAACTGAGTTTAAAGGCCATTACCCTCCACTACATTTCTGTCTCTCACTCTGTTGGTTCAGTAACTATTCTTCCATCTCCAGGTGCAGTATCTCATGATGGTTGGCCACATCTTCAACATGCCATTTGAACAAGACACCAAATACACAGCCTGTCAGTAGGAGAGCTCCACACACAGGTTCCCGTGGCATCAACCCTTTCATCGTTTGATTGAAGAGTTTGTTTTTATTAAGAAGGCTTTACCAGACGCATAATCACTATACATTGATTTAACATTACCTTTACAATTAAATTCTTCACTGAAATTACAGAATAAATATATGCACATTTTTCTTCAAATCTTTGTGAGAGAGAAAACATTAAAAGTGCCTCCTACAAAGCCGTTAGTGGGTGACGATGGGGGGGAATCCAGAAGCAATGGGGGGGTGGGGGTCTTAACAAAGTGCGTGGAAATATCCAGAAAACCTTGAGCATTGTCTTATAATAATATTCACAAATGTTTTACCATCCGTGCGTCGGCGCGTCCTTTTTACGAGAAGCACCCTGATATAGACAGAAGTCCTCATTAATAGTAATAACCATATTAATAAGATATAAAAATTAAATAGAACACTGAACTGTAAATGCGTTGCAGTATCTCTGTTCATAATGTGACGTGATAGTTCTGAGTAAATCCCCTCGCTTCCTGCACTGAAGCGAGTGCATGCAGCAAACTGCAGTTCATTTCAATATATGTAGATATTTTTTTTCTCTCTCTCTTTCAATCATTTCCTGCAAACTTTGTGTGCACGGCCCCCGGGTGTTTGTACATCCTAGTGAGGGGTAAAAGAGACAGAAAGAAAACCCCCAAGTCAGGGAGACGTCCAGCTCCCGTGTGTCTTGCACTTCATGGTAACTCCACAAAAAGGGGTTTTAGTGACAGATATATTTTAGGATGTTTCATATGTTTTATTCCCCGGTGCCCCTCTCATTCCTCTTTTGCTCTCTCTCTCTTGGGCATATAGAGATATTTATATATTATAAAAATAACGGCTGTTGACATTGCTGGCTACTCTGAAAAAAAGGCACTTCATTGAAATATCTGAGAATGGCCTCTCCTCCAAAGTGATTTGGGGGGGAAACATTGTTGTAACTGTTATATAATATTTTATTTAATATCATGCTGCTTTTTCAAGTTTATTTCTCAATATTGGTTTTGGGTGATTTTGTTTTGAGAGTGGCAAAGTGAATGTGTTGACTGTGATTTGTTTTTCTTTTTGTTTTTTTTCCCATGGGCTAGAGATGTTAAAACCGGTAAGATTTTTCCAAGACTTCGAGGTAATCCGGCTTTGTTTGAAGTTTGGCCCTTAACTCGAGGTAATCGCTTTGGGACGGGTCGGGGTAGCAGCCTTTCCCCGCCGTAAAAAGCAATGTCTCCTTCAGCCGTGCATCCTGCTGCAAATCGGGATACTGCATGCCTGGTGGGTGCGCATGCGCCACATGCATGTCCTTTAGTTTGGGTACCGTCCCATACAAACAGTCTACAAAGCCCACTGTCGGCGTGGGCCTCTGACTGTCAATCACTGTAGGGCAGAGCCCTCCGTTCTCATGAAATCCTGCCATGTCAGCCGTGGTGTGGTTGACTGTGACAATGGTGTTGAGTTGAGAGTTGGAGACGGCCAGGGTCCACTCTCTCTCTTTCTCTAACAAGGTCCTATAGTTACTGTTGCTACTGCTACTGCCATTGTCTTTCTTCTCTGAAAACTGCGCTCTGTCTTCCTCTGCTATCTCGCCCTCTCTAGGCTTATAGATGGGGTTGTTACACATCTGAGTCACTGGGTGGGGGATGTAATCATAAACGTGACCATGGGCATGTGTGTGACTAGTGTGAGCGTGTGTGTGCATACTGGGTGGCGGTTTCTCTGGTGTGCCTGTGTTACCGGCGCTACTCTGCCTCGGTGGGTCCTCGAAAATCCTGCACTGCATCTGGATCCCTGTCAGATCTACCTCAGAACGTTTCCGGAAGGGTAGCTTCTTCCTGCGACGGAGAACAAAAGCGAAAAGCCCGGCAGCCACAAACACAGCACAGATGAAGAGGATGAGCAGGCTGAGGATGAGGACAGACAGTGGGACTGCTCCTCTCCCACCTGCCTCCCCCATATCAGAGCTCCCCGTGGTGAGGTCATCCCCACCAGGCAGGGCTGGAGAAGGACCTGAAGAATACTTACAGATGCCCTCAAGTTCCAGTGAACGCAGATCCTTCCCTAAAGCAAAGTTAGGTGTCTTGCAGATGACATCTCCGACCACAATGACAGAGGAGAGCTTTTCCAGCCACTGTTTGAGGGGAATGATATCACAAGAGCAGTCCCAGGGGTTCTGGTGGAGGTCAATCTGGACAATGGAGGTCAGATGCTCCAGAACGCCACGGACAGGCAGGGAAAGGAAGTAGTTGTTGCGAAGGTTGAGGCGTGTAAGCTTGGTGCCAGCGAAGGCGTCAGTGGGGAGGGAGCGTAAGAGATTGTCATTGAGGAAAACCAGCTGAAGATTTGGCATTAGGGAGAAGGAGTTGGGTTGTATCTCACGTATGACATTATACTCAAAGTAAAGATAACTCAACATCTGAAGCCCTCGAAACATCCCAGGGGTGAGTCTCTCAATGTCATTTCCGTTCAGGTATAAACTTTTCAAGTTTGGCAGGTTAATAAAGGCGCCCTCCTGGACGTAGGATATCCGATTATTCCCTAAATGCAGTAAATCCAAACTTGAGAAATTCCAGAAATCAGAACGGTAGATTTTCTGTATTAGGTTCCCACTGAGATACAATTTCTTGGCATTGAGGGGCCGAGGCAGGAGCTCAGAGATGTTGTGAAAGCTTTTCTCTTTACAGTTCACGGTCAGCCCCAGGTCATTGATGTGAAGGTTGCAAATACATCCAGCTGGACAAATTATGGGGATAGGAGGCCTTGTTTGGTAGCCAGCAATAGGGGGTTGGTTGATGCCTGGGTAGATGCTACGAGGCGTTGGGGGGTTCTTTGTGGGCCGAGGTCGTTTGGTAGGCTTGACAACTCTTTCCTTGTATTCCACAGAAGATGCTGTGTTGTGAAAGGAAGAGAGCATGGAGGAAGGTTTAGTAGGCCATGTGTTCTCATTGCTAAATGGGACCCGGGGAATTCCCAGCTTGGCCTCAATCTCTGCATCGGAGAGCAACGGACAGAGCTCACTGCGCTTGATTTCCCGTAAGTCTTTCCCATGTAGGTGGAATGGGTACTCACATGTGATCTCACCCACCAAAGCTGTATAAGGGATTCTCTCTAGCCACGTTTTTAATTGGACAATCTCACACACACAGTTCCAGGGATTCTCCTCCAGCTGGATTTCCATTAAGCCCCTCCCGACGTACTCCAGCGTGCCCCTATACGGCAATGTCTTTAGTCTGTTTCCTCTGAGGTCCAGATGTGTGAGTGACACTGACCGGAAAAGATAATTTGGGAGCACGGGGATCAGATTGTCATTTAATATGAGCACTCTCAGTTTATGAAGGTGCCTGAATGTACCACTTTCAATTCTTTTGATAACATTGTAGTCCGCCTGGAGATACTCTAAACTCTCCAACCCCAGAAAAGTGTCATTCCGGAAAACTTCTAGTTTGTTTTCATGTAGGAACAGCCGTTTGAGTATTCCTAAGCCATTGAACGCTCCAGCGTGGATATCTTGCAAGGCGTTGTTACCCAGATTGATGGAAATGGCATTGTTTAGATGGAGGAAGCTATTGAAATAAAGCTTCCTCATGGAATTTCTCTGCAGGTTGAGCTTGAAAGGCCGGCTCCATATCTGCGAGATCTGGCTGACATTTGTAAATCCTTTACTGTCACAGTGGACATGGAAGATGCCCTCTTTGACTTCGCAGTAGCAGGGCTCGAAGCAGGGCTCGTCGATCTCCTCGGAGTCCTCTATTAGTGGGATCGGGGTGGTCCATCCTAAGGCTATGGTGCTCAGCAAGGTAACCCACAGCATCCTCGCTGACACCAAGGGGATGAAGTCTCGGCTCCAGGGACAGAGCCACTTCACAGCACTGCAACAGAGAAGAGACAGAGAGAGAGAAAGAGAGAAGATGGAAAGGAGGGAGGGAATGGGAGTAGTGATTACACACACACAGGTACACACACACACACACACCCTCACAAAGTGAAGTTTGAGGTGAGACAGGCAGGCAGTGAGGAGACAGAGAGGGGAGAGGAAGGGTGCATTAGTTTCGGTAGAATGGAAGACAGCTTTGAAATGAATACCAATAAATAATAGAATGGCATTGGAAACTGCTTTAAATGTTGCAACACTGCTGGGTATTTCAAACAAAATACAGCAGACTTGGATGAGTAATATGATCCCCAGCAACACAAACAAATCTCTACATTCAGACATTTACTGTCACTGTCACAGGCGTAAATGCCATTTATTATACAGCAGATATGCAGGTAAGGTCGCAATAAATCACCCGGGAGATGCTTACTGCCATAAATAAACGAAGGCAACAGCGGGTGGGTGAGGTTACTGGTGAGGAGACACGGTCCCTCCGCTGTATTTATTACATAACAGGGACCTCAATCCCTCTTTCGCTAAATAAGAGTCCAGAAATGCGCGGTGGAAATTAGAGTAGGTGCATCGATGGTGAAAGGCAGGAAGAGGACGGGGAGCGGAATAGGTGTCAGCTCGGTGATCATTAGTGGGACGAGATGGGGACTTGCTGAACATCCATCTTGTTTAAATGAACCGCGGCGTATTTATACATTCTCGTCTATGAGTCATGGAAATCTGATAAAACAAATTGGTAAATATTATGTAAACAGTAGCATTGGGGCCTCAGAAAGAGCAAGGACTGCAATTAGCAGTGAATATGTCAAAAAGAAAGAAGAGAAGGGAAAATAGTCGAGTAGTTCCGATGGTTCCGATAAGCAGCTTGGATTATTTGCCCTCGGCATTTTCTTCGGTTAAATCCTCTCATATAAAACCCAACAAATAGAGGGAAACTGTCGACTTATTCACTGCAGTTAAATCTGTAATTTGCCCCAAACGCAATCAGTACAACTCCTGCTGACTCTCTCAGTTGGTTTGTGCCATTTGAGAATTAGAGGGACACCGGCGCAAGTGAAAAGTGCAGTGGGCGAAGCTCAGTTATGAGGCCGTGTTTGACTAGATCCGACCGGTATAGATATAAATAATATCATTTATAACTAAGGGACAGATGACGAAGAGTGATAATAATTTTAACAACAATAATAAAGGTCTCTGAAATGACTTTAGATTTAAAAGAAAAAAGTAAAAAAAGAAAAAGATCGAAGGGCTTAAGATTCCGTTCAGTAGCTCCTCCATGGTGAATGGTGTTAAAAGTCACACACACACATAGACAAACACACACAGCCTCTGTGAATATCTTTTCTGTAGGCTGTGACTTTTCACACACACACACACACACACACACACACACACACACACACACACACACACACACACAGAGCGCTGTCCGTTCAAACGAGGGTGCTGGAAATCCAGAGGAGATGCTTTGGGACCGCTGTCCGTGGTTCTGAAACCAAAAGCCCAGTGACGGGAAGAAAAAAAAGAAAAAAGGAGGATAAAAAAGGAAATATATTGTAATCCCCAAAAAAGACGTGAAAGTAAAACGCACCAAGGAGAAAAAAGATCCTTGAACACGATCTCCTCGCTCCTCTCCATGCGTAATCCTCCAGGATTGATTGATTCCGCTTCCATGTTAGAAATCAAAAAGCGCAGATGCGATGTCAAAAAAGTAATAACGACATTTAAAGCAATTAAAAAAATAAATAATAATAATTCGTGCCACATTATATTCCCTTGGGGGGTGTATTTCAAATCGGGTGGTATACGTACTTAGTTTAGTGGAATTCCAACTTCACATATCCTCTTGCGGTGTGTCCTGTTGTTGCCCGGTGCGTCCCGCTCACCGTCCGATGCCGGGCTGTGAGGAAGAGAGCGAGAAATGGGGGTGACCGAGCTGTTAGAGAGGAACAGGAGGGGTGGGGGGGTTGAGGGACGGAGACGGAGGGAGGGATGGAAGAAAGAGAGAGCGGGGCACCGAGTAAAGGAGAGAGGAATAGATGCGCAGAAGAAGTAGAAGAAGCTGGGGAGATTCTCCACAGCCCTGTACTTACATGAATTAGAAGTGCTGCTCATCGCGAGAGGCATTTTCAAAACGACCCGTTAAAAGGATTAAATCTTGGGTTTATATCAAACTAAGTTACCCATGACATATAACAAGCTCCAATCCAACCAAAACGGTCCACAATGCTGCTGCTATCTACTGGAAATTTCCTCACCAAAATAACCTCGCTGTCAATACAGCGGAGAGAGCAGAGCGCTTATTGAGATACATGCCAAGCATAATGCAGTAGCCTTCCGTCGTGACATTGGCAGGAAAACGGTGAAAAAAAAGCAAACGACTACTGCTCAGTCGACTGGATCCCTACGATCCTCAGTAAGATACATGAGGAGAGCTTCTTGTCCCTTTTTGAAGTCCATGGCTATGCAGACACCAATAAGCATATAAACACACTCAGACACACACACTCATGCAACCATCTGCATAAGATTTCCCCTAAAGATACAGTCAGGCACAGGCAAAACAGCCACTCACCTTAGTTTGGTTCTGCAGTTGGAAAGCATCGGGGGGAGAAAAAAAACCACTAGTTTGAATCTTGTTAGATCTCTCTCTCTCTCTCTCTCTCCCTCTCTCTCGCTCGTTCTCTCTTTCTTCCACCTCTCTCTCTCTCTCTCTCTCTCTCTCTCAGTGGCTGAAGCACAAGAGGGGGAGAAATGAAGACGTGATAGGAATGCAATCTCTCCCCCTCTCGCTCTCCGATGACTCTGACTCTCTCCCCTTCTTTCTCGTCTCCCTTTTTTTCCTCAAGCAGTTTGCTTAAAATGCAAGTCCTCGACTTGTGCCCGTCCGCTTCCTCTTCCTCCCCTCTCCTCCTCCTCCTCCTCCGCTGCCGCTGCCGCCGCCTTCCGGTCGAGCGCTCAACAACTGTAGCCGGGTGAGAGTGTTCTCCTCTCGGCTTCAGGGCCGCGTTTCTGTCCGGTGTAGCAGTAGCAGGAGGCTGTGGACCACACTGGGCGGTTGGGGTTAGCTGCTGATTTTATAATTTTTCTTCTTTCTTTCTATCTTTCTATCTCTCTTTCTCCGGGTTCGTTTCCCTGTCGTGCGTCAGAGGAGTGAGGGACTGAGCTGGAGAAATGGAAGGGGGGAGGTGGCGGGGGCGAAGGGGTAAGAGACGCAGAGGAGAGAGATCTGGCGATGAGAGAAGAGAAAGAGGAGGAGGGGAGGAAAAAGAGTGATGGGGACGGTTATGCTATAGTTCTGGATGCTGTCGAGAGGAGGAGAGGAAACGAAGTGAAGAGAGGAGAGAGTGAGGAGCGCTCTGGCTTTCGCAGAGGGCGCGCGCACGGAGGGGGGGGGGGGGGGGAAAACAACTAACCAAGAGTCAGGGAGCATGTCGCGCGGAGTGGTTGAGATTTCCAAACCTGTGGGTGACAGTCCCTCTCTCTCTCTTTCCCTCCCCC
>JBBMJY010000026.1:15898773-15914923 GCA_037833715.1 Toxotes lorentzi | reverse complement strand
ACAGACATACACACCCACACACACCCACACACAGACATACACATACACACACAGACACACACACCCACACACAGACATACACACCCACACACACCCACACACAGACATACACATACACACACAGACACACACACCCACACACAGACACACACACCCACACACACCCACACACAGACATACACATACACACACAGACACACACACCCACACACAGACACACACACAGACAAACACAGACACACACACAGACATACACATACACACACAGACACACACAGACCCACACACAGACACACACAGACACACACAGACACACACAGACACACACAGAGCCTACTTAGGGAGTTCTTTTTGCACAGACCACACAGAAAGTTCAAATGAGGACAAGTGTTACTAGGGCACTTCAAGTTACACCAGGAAATTCAAAAGCAGATCACTGTAGTTTTGTAGTTTTAACACCTTTTCACATGTGATGTTTGACCTTTGAATGACAAAATAAGTCTAGAAAACGCTGCAAAGTGTGAATGTTAAATATCAGTGTGTTATTTCTTGGGGGAAAAAAAGATACAGCAGTTTACAGAAAGTATATTTTGTGTTGATCCACTTTAATGACTGTGATATTGCGCATTACAAAACCCAAACCTAAGTAACCAGTTCTTTGACAGTTGGATGAGTGTACATATATTTATATATGTGACACATAGGAATGGTTACATTGAAGTAATGGATCTCATGTTCTAAACATATATACAAAAAGTTCATCCTATCACCAGACAAGAATGACAGTATTAAGCAGTTCTGCAAAATCCTGAATTTATTTTATGTCCAGTGCCAATGTTTTTTTTTTTTTAAAAAAAAGATTGTTGATATCCTGGATAAACTGTGGCTAAGGTTTGGTTAGGGTTGGGCAAATAAAAATAAAACACCTGGTTAAGGTTAATAAAAATGATGGTTGTGGGCAGTAAAAATGTGACCTCCTGTGTGAAAGTAGAGGACTAGCTACATACCAGTTCACCAGCGTGACCTCCAAACCCTGATTTCTGCATAAACGCACTGCCTCCTTCACTTGCACTCAACATGGGCAAATAAATCGTGACATGATAGAGGTAGGGACACTGTGCTGCTTTACTAGAGATCAATCCATTTACCTATGTACCTTAACTTGTGCCTCAAATTACAAAATCAAGTACCTCTGTCAAAATTTACAAAACATTGGGGTACAATCTACTGTGAAGTTTGATTAGCACTTTAATTTACAATGTAATTAAATATTATTTCACATTTAACAATACAAGACAAAGTAAATCAGGTTTGAAAGTTTTATGTTTGTGTAAAGACCTCATAAGCAGCATGAGAACATCTTGCATAAACCTTTAATGACCCCAATCAGATCACTGACCTCAAGAGACAATTACCACTGATTAATGTGTGAGTACATGTGTGTGTATGTGCATGGATGCGCCTGTGACTGCAGCTTCCATGCATGCATGTTTTGTTTATCTTGGAGCAGTCATGCTGGATGAGTTTTTGAGCCAGTGGCCAGATGGTGTCCTCGCCAAAGGCCTGCTCTCCCTCTCCCTCTCTCTCTTTCTCTTTCTCTCTCTCTCACACACACTCACACACACACACACACACACACACACACACAGCCGACCATCCTATCCACTATCTCTCTCTGCTTGCTGTAGCCCCAAACTGTCGGAGCAAAAATACCCACAACACGTCTGCTGAGAGACCTAATTCTCACACACTGCTCTCCCTGGAGAGAGAAAGAGAAAGAGAGAGTTAGAGAGAGAGAGAGAGTTAGAGAGAGAGAGAGAGAATGAGAGACGGGGGGCTGAGAACATTAGTTGCTGCCTCAATGACTTTTTGGGGGTAAATTACAATGGCAAAAGGAGTAAGAGAATGACGCAGAGAGGTCTAGTGAAGATGGGGTGAAATCAGAAAAAGAGCTTACACACGTGCGCACACACTGTGAGGGAGGAAGTGACTAATAGTTTAAAATTTATCTTCGTAAGCGTGAATGCCAACCACCTCGTCAATGTAGGATACCGACTCAGCTTTGGTCTATGAAAAGAAAGCACAGGGAAATGAGATAATCGGGGGAAAAACGTGGAGAGAGGGCAAAAACCTGTTGGAGCCTCATGGGAGACGGCATTGGAATTCATAAAAGCTACTGTTTTGACTTAATCTTTCTCTTGTCTTTCTTCTTTCATTCATTTTCATTGGCCTTGAACGTCTTTCCCTAGAGTTCTGCATCTGCATCTGACGGAAGGCAAAGCGGTGCGAAGCAAGTAACACTAACAGGCTGCAGACTGAAAGATCCAAAACTGTGTGTTCTTGTGGGTTAGAATCAGCCAGATACCTGACAGATATCTTCAGTGGATGATCACGTACCTGCAGAGTCCAAAAGGTGACGGCTTTGATACTCCAGCAAGGTGTTCTTCAACAGCTGTGAAAAGACAATGTTCAGTGTCAGCTTAACTTAAGTGTAGACCTAAAGGCAACTGTGATTTTTGCCTCCACTTGATGTCCACTGTGCATCAAGTAAAACTGGATAAAATGCAATATTAGGTGATGCTGCACAGCAGGAGGGATTCTGTAGCCTGGTAGTGAGGCAGCCTCTAAGCTGTAGTTTGTACTGTGGTGGTCCCTGTATAAATATGGATTAAACTGGCCTAAATCCACATGAATCAGAGCTCCAGCAGCCATTTTGGGGTGTCATGAAATCAAAGAGTGAGATGGTAATTCTCTTTTTGTATGTTATTTGGTGACACATCTACACAGAGCAATCAGATTTGCTGGTGTCACAATGTGAGGCAGTGACACTGCTCATTGTTTTACTCGGACATGTTTTCCCCCGCATCCCCGTTTTTGACAGAACGGAATGGACCCAGAAACAGGAAGAACTGGGTCATCTCTCTGACATCTCTGCCCAGATTAGCTCTGGGTTTTGGCCAGTTTTCGTCAGTTTAGCCGAGCTAGAGAGGCACCACTGATAGAGATGTGAGCTGTGACAGCTATGGTAGTCATAAACCAAATAAATGTCTGAGGTACCATTTGAAAGTCATGACAGATAACGGTTTAGACCCCTTTTAAATATGTCTGACGCATGCACCGTGACAGCTGACCTGAAATTCAGTTTCATTCAGAATCAATGCCACCTGGTCTTCAGTTTACAATCGGTGCAATGATAGCCATCGAATTTCTCTCTTCTGGTTGAAAAGCTGAAATATAACCAGTTGTCCCACTTTTTAAATTCACTTCTCCTGTGTTTTTTTTTTTTATTTACTTATTTTTGCTCTGTTAAGAGCATGAACAGAGTTGCATGCGTCACCCTACATAGCTTTGCCCGAATTCTCCGCTTGGTCACTGTGCTGCAGGCACAAACTCCAACTGCCATTATTAAAGTCACAAGGTGATGAAGCGAGTCATGTGCTATTTTTAGCCCAATGTTTTCATGGCCATAGGCACAACATGTAGAAAATCTGGATACTAAGAGTTACAATGAAACATATTATTTATTCTTTGCTGAATATTGTATAGATTTGAGATTATCTGTGTGATGTTGTAACTACAGGTTTTTAATAGTAGCGAGTGTCGAGGCAATAGAAGGTGCAACCGGGTCATAAGTTGTACATTTACCACCATATCATGGAAAGTATGCACAAATAACTAAACATAACTGACCACAATGTATTTATTCAGCTGAATATATCTCTCTCTTACTTCTTTGGGGGACACCTTTGCTCCTGAGTCAGATGAAGATGCCAGGAGTGGATGTGAGGCGGTGGCGTTGTCTTTCTCTCTCTGACATGTTTTCCCCCTGCATCCCAGTTTTTGACAGAGGGAATGAACCCAGATACAGGAAGAACTGGGTCAACTCTTTGACCTCTATGTGGCAAGAGTAGCTCTGGGCTTTGGCCAGTTTTTCAATGTTTGACCGAGATAACGAGGACATGCTGAAAGAGGGGGCCATAAACACTGGTGAGATGTCTACCAGCAGACTTTGCAGTGATGGACGAATAAGATGCAGCACTACAGTAACACAAACTTAAACAATACTGTTTGTATTGTTTAACATGGTCCTTATTAAATGCATGAATAAATGAATTAGTAAAAACTACCTTAGTTTTACTGCTAAAGATAACCTGCCTCTTGGATTACCTTTCATTCTGTATTACTGTATTAACTATCACATAATGTAGGACTTTAAACTACAACATGCAACTTTTGGAAATCAATCTAGTGACATATTCATACAGCCAATACCCAGCTTGAAGCCTAGACATGAGAGGAGTAGTCGACCATGGGTGCACTCACATATTGATTGACAGCCGTGAGCTCCCACACCTGACTTTGGCCTTGCTCAGAAACTTTAGAAGGGAATATCTGTGCATTGCTGCCCAGCTGCTGTGTTATAGAAGCTTCTGACAGAACCTCTCTACATTCTGAAAAAAATGTACAAAATCTTTTAAGACAAATGTTATTGGTAATCTAATAAAAAACACTGCCCATCATCATTCAGTTACGTTTTCTGAAACTTACTGAGAAGTAATAAAAAACTAGCTACTTTGTAAAGTAGGTCTTGAGTTGGTCACATCCTCTTAGGGAGGATGGAGACCATAACTAGGACATGCACATAGCAGTGCAGGTGCTTCGTCCATCCACACCATTAAAAACCGGCAACCCCACCACCACACCTGATTAGATTTTCTAGTAGAAGATTCATGGCCAGGTGTAGGGCAGAGGCTAGAAAGCTCTCATATCCGTCTTTGGCCTTCGCTGCCACCAATCTGTCCCACCATCTGGCCAATAAATGCAGAGGTTGAAACAGCTATCATGCGCATCATCCAGTTGGTGCTGTTGACACATCAGTGGCCTTGCGTCCACTTTTCTGTGAATGCTTCTAGCTGTGGAGCCAGTGGAAGCAGAGGGAAGTTTCAGATGACAGATGTCTGTTTGTCATTCTGTGGAATCAGTGGGATGGCCTTTGAAGAGGAGCAGCAGTATGTCCATGTGCTCAATGGGACGGGCGAGGTGAAGCAGCAGACTAGTCTTGTCAACTGTATGAGAATGGTGGGATTTGCTCTCCCCTGAGCTGACAGTCCAGGGACCACATTCGGTCTGAAGAAATTAACTGAATCGATGGTCAAGGTCATCAATAAATGTGGAGATGTAGAAACAAGCAGGTAAGGCCATGGTGTGCTGGAGCTGTAGAGGAAATGGAAAATAGAAATACCGGTTTAGCCCATTGACACTTCGAGGACATGGCATGCGTGTGTGTATATATAGAATTATTCAATTGCTTTATTATTTTGAACTGAATGTGATAGCAGGTCATATTTTGAATTTCCACAGGTGGTTAGCATATTCATATTTGAATCTGTGCCTTTAAGGTTACACAAGAATGCAATAACAATAATGCACCTTAAAAAAGGTCAAACATGACGAATCAAAGACATCAGCTGTTGCTGGGATCGTTGCTGTGATGTCTACACTGTCACTCGCTCGCAGCATATCGAATTACAGGGACTCCCTACCTTTCCACACTGAAGAGATTTAAGTGACATTCAAGGGCAGATGTGTGTCAGTGTTTGTACAGTAATATGTATGTGTGTGTACATGTATGTAGGCATGGCTCTGATACATATAAAGCAGATCAAAAGACACTGCAATCATGAAAGCAACTTGCCATAATGTATGTCCTAGAGGGCATTCTGCTCTGACAGAATATAAATACGATTCAGCAGCAAAGATGAGGAATGGTTTTGTGCACCATTTTACACCTATTCTCACTGTAATCAACATTTGAAATATACATTGGAAATGTATTTTAGTAGCCATTCGAATTCAAACCTTTCATTTTCTTTGAAGATGTTTCAGTTTGTGTTTACTGGTCAGGACGTTCTCTAGAGTACTAATGTTTTTAAAAAGCTGATACCAACGCATGTGTACAAACTTTCTACAAATTAGAGTTTATACATAAAACCTGGAGGAGAACATGTTAAAGATTTTTAAAAGGTCCCTTGTTAAGAGTTTGGTGATGCAATCGATAGCAGTTAGAAAGCCATGCATTATGGAAAGTATTGACGTGGCTGGAATTTGTTTTGTACCGACCGTATTTGTTGGCATAAAGACCCAAGTGTGTAATAGATGCAATTCCAAACATTTTCCACCAAAGATCAGCGAAGCACTTGAATCAGTTTACTGTGCTGAATGCATTAGGAAGAGACCAAAAAAAAAAAGGAAAAAGGAAGCTGCTCCCCTCACTGAACGCCGTCCTTGCTCGATGTCAACACTGAGGAAATGTATTTTGCCTTCCAGATGGATATTGTGAGAGCACATATTGATATTGATATTGTTGTTTTTAAGAGAGTGAACTTTGTGTGCTGACTGTGGTCTGGAAACAGGTGTTAAACACTTTTCTTGCATGTGGGATTGTTATTTTTAAGTATGCATTCTCGCATGTCATAGAGGCATCAGTTTCAGGATCCTCCACGCTGGCTGACTGTCACACAACTGAAATATAAAACAAGGATTCATACACTCGCATCACACCACGTTTCAAACTTTTATTTCTTACTTGAATGTTTGTCTGGACACTGTTGTTGTTATTAAATAGACCACTATGCTGTACTGTACAGACAGTTTACATTCTTTATCATGTAATCTATAATACTGTAGTAAACATGCAGCTCTCGTTTTTGTGTATCTGTGTCCTCATACAGTTTCATTCTGATTTGCCATCTGAAACCACAATTAATCAGCTGTTCCATTACCATAGTACAGTCTGGCCTCTGAACTGCTGTGTGGGCTGTTCCAAGCTGGAAGTGCCAGCTCCATAATACACTTAAGTGTGTTAACCTATATGAAACTTTTGGCTGATTCATGGTGTTGAGAATGGGAGTTTAGAGAGGTGGTGCTGGTGATGAGTGTTCCCACAGTCACTTTGTAATCCTGTATGAGTCCCCCTGAATCCTGGAGATCAGGTGGCTGGTGAAATATGCTGCCAATCTAATGTCTTGTAGTTCACAGTGGCGCGACATTAAATTCACTGAATTTCTCAACCTATATTATGATGAAGGAGTTGCACCCTGAATCTCTGCACTGGTAATGTTGACGAGGTTGGGTGAAGGGAGAGTGGACAGGACATACAGCACATGGCGAAGATACGCTGATCAATGCCTTAAATCGACCTGAGGAATCTATTATAACATTTGTTTCTCTGTTAGTATAACACTTTGTTCAGTCATGAGAGCCAGTAATTGCTTTTCCATTCCAAGCACACCTTCAGCTCTTGCACTCTTGAACGCCAGGCTAAGAACCCAATCTCTGGGGATGACGAAAGTAAATGGCAATTTGAGCCCCAGCACTTTGCCAGTAGATTGTGTGGATTATAGTGTCCTTTCTGCTTTGTTTCAGTTTGGTATGGGACAAAGAGACAGAAAGACAGACAGAAATATACACTGATCGACTGACAGACTAGATGACCGAATGACATACTCACTGACAAGCTGGCTAGGTGGATGGAACTCTGGCTAGCTGAGCAAAGATGGTGATAGCTTGGCTGACTTGTAAAGGAAAAGATCGGCTGAGCAGCTTCGTAGCTTTTCTCTTCAGTGTCACCTACCTGTGCAAGAAAAGCAGAAAACATCAGCACTTTTGTCTCAGTATAATTGCCCCCATTGAGTCAATCTATTTTTTTCCCCATAAACACTTTACAGTGCACCCCTCCAACTAACCCCCCGTTCCACCTACACACACACCCACAGATGCAAAATTCACACACCCCCACAAGTGATGTGAGTCCAGTTCCCTCTCTTGTTACTCTTTGTTCCAGTGCACCACGTCATACTGACTGGATTGATAGTTGCTTTTTTCTGTCTCATTCATCACTTAGCTCTTGTCTTTACTATCCTCTTTGTTACACCTCCTGTACCTCGCAGTTCTTTTACTGTCCTTGACCTTTTCTTTGCTTTTTTTCTTGTCTTTGTGCCGTAACCCCTCTGCATTTTGTATCTCCCTCTGTTCTTTCCCCAAACTTTGTGACTATATCTCTTTCTCTTCCTCTCACACACCCTTGTTTTCTTTCGTACTGTCATCACTGTTCCTCTTTCTTTCTCTGGCTACATCCTTGTTACTTTCTGTCAGTCAATTTATTTATTTTTTCACTTTTTAAAACTGCAGACTTTTTTAAAAAGCAAACTTCAGCTCACTCATGGAGAACAGTGTACATACAAACATTTCACTTGGATGTGCTATACCAGTATTTTCAAATACTAAGGGCCAACATTTATACAGTGGTCGGAGAAACCGACCCTCTTATTTTGTCGTCTTCATATATCTGTCTTTTATACCCGTGCTTTTGCCTGCAATATTCACACCAGCTGCAAACTGCACTGTTTGTGCCCAGCTGACACGTGCTGATTGTTGTTCAGGTGAGGCGTTCATGGGCTATGGGAAACTCATCGTTTTTCACTCAAGTCTGTGGATTGTTATGGGAAAAAAAAAAAAATTACAATTCTTAATTTCTGTTTAATGTTAATTAACGTTACATAGCTTGTTAACACAAAAAACATGTACCTTGTGTTTAGAGTGCATGGAAATATTCGCCTGGAAGAAAACGTGAATGCTTTTAGTCTGTGTTAGACCGGGATAGTGGTGCACTTCTGCCTCTTGTGGCCAAAATGAGTATTCCAGTAACAAACCTGACAAAACTTTTTTCTTTCTTTTTTTTCACTAGGCACATTTTTACCTGTTCTTAAGTCATAAACACATGAGAGACAGCAATTTAAATCATACACAATGGATCACCATTAATGTGTATATTTTTTTCAATTAATTTTATTTATTATGTTTATTTAGTCTATGTTCACTGAACGTACTCTGCACAATCCTAAACGTCGGATTATGGAGAGAATTCAGATGCTTTCTAAGAAGACACAGGAACGAGTGGGAGCTAAACATTGTAAAGTGCAACCTTTGCCACATGCGCAGGCACTCACACACTCACAAAATCACACTGCCGAGACTGAAATAGCAAGGACAATGTGACTCATACAGTAATATGGGAGTCTTGGAGTGTGGGTGTCATCTTATATTAGCAGAAAGAGCTCGTATAATCTCCCTGGACACAATTGCACAGAACACACTAATGAACATAACTATCCAGGTTTAGTGTTGACACCAGAAATCAGAGCGTATTACACACTGAGTGTATGTTTAATATTTAATAACCTATTACTGCTCTTCAGCCAGCCTTTGTCTTTGTTTTTGATTTAGATTTTATGTAGCTGAACAGAAACCTTGATGAAAATACCCTTATGACTGTGAAGCTGGCAGTAAGTCATATGATCCGTGACGGAACAAAATTCTGGTAAATATTTGGCATAAAGTACTCTTGGATGCTGACTGGCTGAGGTGTGGACAGCAATGCAATCCATTATTCATGAAGTCTGTAATCAGTTTTTATTGGTACTGTGATATATCTTTTTTTGAAGCTGTAGTGTTGTGACTCAATTAGTAATTCCTTTTCATGAAAATTTGCTGTATCTGGTTCATAAAACATTCCCAGATCCCTAGGCAGCCCCTGTTGGGAAAAAAACAAAACTAAAAAACAGTCACATATGAAGATTTTATTCCATGCATGCAATGCAAGATTACAGAAGATGTGCAGTGCCTACTGGCTGTACGAGCATCGCCTATTGTTTTCGCAAAATTGTCAGGAAAGCAGGAGCGCAGACATAAGGAGCTTAGGCTAATAGTCAGAGATACACGCCCACTCCCGAAGCTGGGCTGGTCTGAGTGTTCACTGTTAACAGCCGCCTACACAGTGATGCATGTAGGCACTGGGACGGGTTATGTGAGGAGGAGAAGGACAATTTTTTTCTCTGTCAGTGTGACTGACATCGAAGTGGTTCCAGTTTGAATAGACCATCAGCTCAGGCTGGTTCATGTAATTAGCAATCCATATGATTACTGGTAACGTTCCTTTATATAACTGAGACTCTAAATGAGGTGTTACAGCACAAAGTTGCATTCAGCAAAATACCCCGAGGTGCTGCCCTGTGTATTAATACATTTAGTCCTGAAACCAATGGACGTTTTGTCACATTCTAAGATTTGTGCTTCTTTTGAAAGATTACAACATTTGTTTCTCTCCCAGATCTGGGGCCTGTGCCACAGACAAAAATGAAATTGCAGGGGAAGTTCTTACTACACATCTCTCCTTAGCTGTGATTAGAGAAGCGTATTCCATGTAAAACTTTTTATAAAGTAAAATTAACCAGTTAGCAGTAGCTCAGTTTAGTCTTTGTGTCCTAACCAATCTCAGTTTACTGAGTGTCAATCCCTTAAATAGCTCACTAATGCTAGTTAGTGCTAATTCAGCCTTCTGAAAAATATTTACCGTGTGTTTTCAGTTGTGTGCCCATGTTGATGTGTAGCAGTCTGCTGGAAAAGTGAGTACAAAGAGGATAGGGAGTAAAATGGCGAGACACAGCGAATGAGATGACGGATGTGTAGAGGAGGAAGATTGGATGAGAATTGGAGGCGAAAGTCCACTTTTGCAGGTTGAATATCTCTATCAACCAAAAATCTGTCCAGTTTTTCTCTGCTCTTTACTACATCCCTCTGTCTGTGCCCATTTACGATTCAATTCGATCTCATTATCTCTGTCAGGACAGTTTGACTGTGTATGATGGCGTGTGTGTGTGTGTGTGTGTGTGTGTGTGTGTGTGTGTGTTTGTGTGTGTGTGTGTGTGTGTGTGTGTGTGTGTGTGTAATCACTGATATATCACAGTGGCAAACCTTTTGAAAATGAAGTCTTTATAGTAGACCAGCCAACCTGAGCATAAGGACTCACAGCATGAAGTCCAGGATGGTCCAGTGAGAGTGAGAGTGAGTGAGAGATAAAGTAAGTGATACTGAGGCAGGTCACAACTCATTCAACAACACAGTGGTCTGTTTTGCCTGCAATCAACTTATGTTCAGTGTAGGTCATGAAATAAGTGACAAAGCAGGTTATTGGCGAGAAAGTGTTCATACACAAAAGAAAAAAAAAGGAGACAGACTATAGTTCACTTAACGTGAGACCATGTGTAACACTTTCTCTGCATGAATGCACATAATGTATGAGGCAGACGAGCACTTGCACTGCAGCTTGCTAGCTAGAGACATGAATAAATGCACAAACTTACACCAAGCTAAAACAACAGTGGGGTATCCTCACTTATACCTGAGCTGGTGAAGAGGTGAGTCACCATGGTTCCTGTGATCCCCTCCCAGGAGGAGTGACTCAGGATGAAAGTGAGCAGTTAAAAACATGAAAGAGAGACAAGAGGGAGGCAGAAGTAGTGAACAACTGAGGTCACTGTGAAATGGTGCTATTTTTAGAGACATGAAAAAAAAAGATTGTTATACAAAGGAATCAACACCATGACTCATACTGTTATAGTCTGCCTACAACGTGATTTATTTTATTTATTTATTTTTTCAGTTGTTGGGGAATTGTTCAGTTTCTGAACATTAAAAAGAGACAACATTGCACTGAATTAATCCATGGCATTTCCTCCAGAACCAAAAGTAGAAAAAAAAAGGTTTCTGTGTGAAAATGTAAACTTCTCCATATTTATGGATTGTATTACACCCCTTTTTCTGTGTTTGCAGTATCAGAAAGGAAATATGGAAATATTACTTCTCTACAACTCATCTTCCATACTACCATGATAAAAATATCCATAGTGGGACATTTTCAAGTAGTTCTTTTATGACTTTTCTTGAGCTTGTCAACGAGAAAAACACTACCACGTGTGTGTGAGTGTGTGTGAGCTTTGCTTGGAGACTCTTTGACTGAGACAGCGAGGAAAAGGAATTTTTTGGCAATACAATAAACAGCGATATGCAGCCGCAGGGCTTTACATGAATATGCATGAGCAGAGTGACAACAAGCAAGGGAGGGAGCGAGAGAAAAGATGTGCGGTGTGTGTGTGTGTGTGTTCAGATTCAGATTCAGATTCAGAAAACTTTATTTGTCCCTGGGGGGCAATTAAAGTGTGTGTGTGGAAGAGAGAGTTGGAGAAGGTTCTGGCCGAAGAATTAGTCTTTTTGCCTGTTTGGAAGTTGAAGAACACAGATATTTAAGCAAACAAATGACAAAGCGACAGAAACTGGCTTTGTCAAAGGAAGAGATCAGATTCAAGCAAGAGAAAAACAGAACAAAACAATCAGGGCTGTGAAATCATCCTGCAGGAGATTAAACCTGTGAGCATGTGTACAAACTTGGGGGCCGGGTGAGCGTGAGTGTGCTTCGTCACGACAAAGGTGTGACAGAATTAATCTGAGTCTCTAAGAGCTTATGTGCATGAGAGTGTGAAGATACAGAAGAAAATCACCTGAACATAGCATATGTTCCCACACAGTTAATTCTGTACCGTACGTGTTTGCACAGTCTGATTAATTATTGCTTCTAAAATGTTCTTACCACATCCACATTACCTCTCTGAAATAATTAGCATGGCAGTGGGATCAAAGTGAAAATATTTTTGATGTCGGGTACTATTGCATTAGAGTTAAATCGATAGAAAGCTGCACGGTTCTGCTGCTGATGTTGCATCAACAAGGCCCCACAGCTCCTCAGTGACTGATCACAACAGATCTAGTGCTCACTCAGCGCAGCACAGACTGGCCTCCCTCTGGCAATCAAGTAGGGCATCCTAAGCTTTCGGGCCCAGTGGTACATTGATTCTCTGTTCAGGCCTGTGTGAGAGAGCAGACTGCACCACACACACACACACACACAAAGTGAACACATGTATAATATCTAAAATACCTAATAGTATAGCTGTAACATCCTCATATTAGCTTTCTCCATTGTAAATCGTGAATCGCTGTCTTTTTTTCCAACCCTTTTTTTGGCTGTCCACTGATTCAAGGTTGATGATTTTTCCACCTTCCCAGTTGATACTGTGATCAGTTTTGGTCTGGCTGACCTCTAATGCTGTCAGTCCAATGTTCACTGAGTCTCATGTTTAGGGTCCAAGGTTCATGGTAAGTGCCGACTCCTTGTGTGTCTGGCTAGGACTGTCTTCACATAGAGAAACAACCCCTTAAGTTGTCAGTTTGCGTATTTAATAAAGTGGCAATTAAGTGTGCATACAGTACATACAAACATGTGTATGCCTACAAGCACTCAAATTAGTTTATAAATACAGGCACACAGAACCCCCTCCCCACACACACACTGCACACAGATAAATATCAAACTGCGTCATTCCCAATCACCTACACATCCAAACATTTACCGACCATATTGACTTCCATCTCACTAACCCACTCTTTTCCCGCTCTCTGCTCCTCTCCTTAGCAGTATTAGTGCTGGTAGGAGTATAATTGGACACTGGGGTGACCAGAGTAGGAAGCCCATAACAGCTCCAGGCTGGATTTAGACATGAGCAACCAGACAAATCTGATTTTAAAAGTCATCGTGACACAGACATAGTTTTCACATCATCAGCTCAACATGGAAAAACACCATCAAAATCGAGGTCAAACCAGGGTAAAATCAGATTCTAGAGGTAAATCCAGCTTCAGAATCCCAGATTTAGTTGTGTGTTTGGAACCACACACACCCTCAGCAACATTTTACTATGATAGCAGAACCACCCTCAATCCATTAGTCGATATCTGCGGCAGGATGCTGGGATTGATGGGTGTGGGAGGGATTGATATGGATCAATCTCACAGGGTGAAGTAAACAAAGATAAGGGCTTATAGTCACAGTTACACATCACTGATCCAGTGGTCATTTCATAGAGTTACACAGACAGAAGGAAAGGGTTTTTTTTCTGGAAGCTTGTTGGTTTATACATCTGTGAACTATTTCATTACAGGAAAGGAGATCACAATATACTTTCTTACATCCTATTAAAGTCACAGGATACACACATGCATCAGTGTGTGGGCACACACATACAGATACGCTCACACAGCATCAACAAACCGCATTAGCTCAAGGGTTAAACTGCAAATATTTAATGTATTCAAGCAAACAAATGAATGCAAACATTCACTGTTACATCAATACTAGCTACATCAATACTATAGCTTTACAGCATCTCTTAATCCCGTTGTGGATGTTGACGTCTCTGTTGAGATGATGGAAACCTAGATGTACAAGTGTGCTCAGGTTGTGTGCATTGTCTGAGATTGTGTAGGAGCATGTAAGGTCAAGTTAACCAAGATAACCTTGCAAATGATGTGCCGACAATGAAATGCAATAAACAGTGATGACATTTTTATTCACTTGCATGTATGTCATTATACATCGGTTACAGCTTTAACCGATCAAACTGTCTTTACAGTATTTCGCCTTTTATGCTCTGTCCACCATCTGTCACCATCAACAGTGACAGAACATTTTGGTTGCTAAATGAGATGTGACCAGTTGTATCACAATGCTCATCTTGTTTATTATTGAATTTAGAAAAAGGTACTGATTTTTATCGTGTTTGTGAAAATGTTCTAAAAACACATGATTTATTTAATAATTTGTGGTACATTCCGAATCTGTGGGGAACTTAAATGTAAAACTCGTTGCAATGTGCACCGAGCTTATGTCACTGATGGACTGTAATCCCTTTTTGGTGATTTATCTCTGGCTGCTTTAAAGGGCATTTCAGGATTTCAGAAGATTTGTTGTGTGTGATTGTGTTTCTGTTGGGATCAGCCTTGTTCCATAGACAACAGTGATAAATGTTTTAACCAAAATGTTTGCATGCAGGTGTGCATGTGCAAGAATATATTTATGGACATGACAATAACCTTGAGAAATAGTAGCTAAAATGAACTAGATGGAAACATGACATCAAAAGTCTGAGATTCTGAAAAGAGTTTACATATTCTAAATGTTCTTCAGTTTAAAGGTGAGGGACGATGACGATATACATTAGAACTGGGTTGATACATGTATTTATACCAAATATGACTTGATATTACCCTTGGTGACTTGGTGAAACAAATAACTGCAGTTTATTTCTTGACATGTGTGGATGGAAGTCAATTGTTGAAGGCGACAGAATGTAATATATGTATTAATTCAGTGTTTTTACAGGGAATCTGTTAATATCGGCTTTGTTATCCGCGGGGGCGGAGGTGGAAGTTTTGTCGAGGACACTGGCAGATGTATGCCTCACATTTTTGTGGTATGGATAAACCAGAGCACATAGAGGAAACTCATACAAACATGAGGGGGGAAATCAAATACCACAAGTAAATGACCCAAATGGTCCTTGTAGGTTTTTGTTGGTTGCTGAACTTTCCTGTGACGATCAGTAAGGATTTAATTCAGCCACTCTCATATCACCATCAAGCTACAAAAATAGCAGGAAAGGTTATTATATTATTAGTATGTTGTGTTGCACCATATATGTAACGTGCTCATTTACAAGGAGTTAGATTTTTTTTTATGAATTCCAGATCTGTAAATTTACACTTGAGTGAGGAGCAAACGGGTTTGAACATCTCAGGGGTGAAGGGCACCTTATGAGTCATACGAAGAATCATGTTTGCACGTAGAAGCGCAGCTTTGTTGTTATCTACATGAACGGTCTTTGTGGTGTAAACCTGGCCCAGAACAACTGTGGATGCTTGTGCTCACACAAGTCTGTTCGTTAACACACTTACTGTAAATAAATAAATCGGACGTCCACTCGAAGCATCTGTCAGCATGTTCGTGTGTCATGTTCAGCTAACTTACCACGACACCTCATGTGTGATCAACATGTTGACTTTTCTACCTGCTCCAGCACATGATGCTGCCAAAGCATACAGGCTCATGGGGTGTGCTAGAGTCAGAACTCGTCATATGGATTTCAGTGCTTACTCAGGAATATACGTTTTGGTATCCACATGCTTTCTTATTTACCCAGAGAACTGCTGACAGTAAGAAGTGCTCGTCCCTGAATGAGTCACACACAAGGACATGACATGTGCCAGAGAGGGAGGGAGAGAGGGAGAGAGAGAGAGAGAGAGAGAGGGAGAGAGGGAGGGAGAGAGGGAGGGAGAGAGGGAGGGAGAGAGGGAGGGAGAGAGAGAGAGAGAGAGAGAGAGGGAGAGAGAGAGAGGGAGGGAGAGAGGGAGGGAGAGAGAA
>JBBMJY010000026.1:15872676-15898673 GCA_037833715.1 Toxotes lorentzi | reverse complement strand
GGGGGAGGGGGGGGGGGGGGGGGGTGGGGGGGGGGGGGGGGGGGGAGAGAGGGAGGGAGAGAGAGAGAGAGAGAGAGAGAGGGAGGGAGAGAGAGGGAGGGAGAGAGGGAGGGAGAGAGAAAAAAAAAGAGAGAGAGAGATATTAAGGTAAGATAAAAAATAGTATTGTAGGCAAAGGGTTGGTGAAATGATGTCCTTGGACGTGCACGTATATTTGTGGGAAAGAGAATGAACAAGACAGGATGGTCCATAACTGCTGATGAAAAGATTAAGACTCTTCATAATATTGTAATGCAGCATTATTTGCTAATCTTGTCATCTGAATTTGTTAATAATTTGAGGGCTGATGACGTGTGAAATGTGTGTGCGGTTTAAATTTGAACTCTTTTACTTCCACACTGCGGCGTGAAGACAGACAGAAGGTTCACATACTTGACCTGAAAATAAAATGCCAGAAAGGAGTAGACACACAGTAGAGGGAACAGAAACATACTACTGAGTCTTACTAGAACTGGTATCTTCCTGGCTTGCTAGCATGTACAGAAGTGCACCGTCAGGCCCACACCCACACCCACACCCTCTGTTACCTGTCACACAGATCAGTTTTGCTGTGCCACTTTTTTTCTGCTGGTTTGACCAAACTACAGTGAGTTAGAAAACAGCTGAGAGATGCTGAATAAGAGTTTGGACTAATTAATTTATTTGACACATGTACTGTTCTACAAACACAACTGGACGTCTCTTTACCCGTTAGAGCTTCATCATATTTACGGTGTTTAATCCTGGACTCATTGTGAAGCCCCACTCCCACTTCTCTGTCTGTCCCACCGACATCTGTCCCTGTATTACTATGTGGGGACAGAGTGTACCATGAATCTACTGTATCTGTCTGCCTTTCCTGTCTTTTCCTGTGGTTACCATTAAAGTGCTGCTCCATCTGTACTCTGTAAGACATTACCCATCCCCACCCCCCCGCCCCCCACCAACTTTAGCCCTCTTCTTCTGAGAAGAAGCAAAGTGGTGCTCACAACGCATACCATTACTTAACAATTACCCTTTCAGATGGAACTGCATGACTATTTATGGTCTTCCTCATTTATTTCAGCCAGGCAGCAAAACGCTGATCGCTTCTAAAATTTCCATTTGTGGCGCCGCTGAAAGTGGATTTATTGTACGCACTGGACTCTGAGTGTGACTCTGACTGTTTGTGCATCTTTGGGTGTGTGCTGGTGTGTGTGTCCATAGGAAGAAAGGTAACCCTCCTAACAACTGTAAATAATTTCAGGAATTTATTGCATGCACAGATTCACCCATCAAAGACATTCCCTGTTAACATTATACTTTAAGGTCTGTCAGTGGACATGAACATACATTAATATACAGGAGCAGGAGTCACAAACTGACCTATGTTGCCGTGATGTAGATAGATACTGTAATAGATCATCATCACTGATCTTGAACATAAAAATAACAGCTGTTTTCCTTTGGCTTTGTAGTGGTGAGCGTGCAGACTCGCAATGATTCGATTTTAGTAATTTGGGACTCCTCTGAACTACGTCTGGGTTCTCACTGATTTGTTTTGGTGCTCCAGTGAGGCCTGAATTAGTGTTTGACTAAGGAGTCTTAAAGTTAGGACTTTGCACTCATTATTTTTTAGGAGTTTCTTCTGACATGGTCATTTAGGAGCTACATAGAAGCTTAAGATGTTTTGTGATACAGCCCCTGAAGGCCTGTGGGTGTGTGCGTCTCTCCAAATGAGACAGTCTAGCCTCACAGACACCAAAAGTAATGATATGTTTGAGTGGTCCTTGTCTACTTGTAAAATTGAAAATTCACAAAAGTTTGTCTTTTTTTTTGTCTGTTGCACAGACAAAAAAACTTGTGTCCTCGTCTCCACTTCACTCCTACTTCTTCTACTCTACAGAGTAGTTTACTTTGAGAAATTGAAAGTAAATATATATTTTAGTCAATCAAGCATCAGCAGACAACATAAGAGTGGTTAAAATGTGTGTGTGTGTGTGTGTGTGTGTGTGTGTGTGTGTGTGTGTGTGTGTGTGTGTGTGTGTATATTGACCAAACCTTCTACTGGGAAAGATATACCCAGGTAAGATGTGTTCACAAACGCAGAATTCACTTGTACTGTACATATGTAAAATTAAAGTTAAACATGCACAGTGTTTACATACACACACAGTGGACACACACACACACACACACACAGACACACACAGACACAGGTACAAGGATAAAGAAAATGCGAGAGAGAGAGAGGTGTTGCTGTGTCACATGATAATCAGCATCCCTCATGTTCTTCAAAAGAACCACATGTTTCCCTCAGGGGGCTGTAGATATACGGAAATACATTCAAGGACACGCTGGCTTATTAGGGAAATCCTACTGTTCGAGTAATGCTCTCCAACGCATTAGCTTCAGTCTCTTGACGTAAGCATTGATGGGAATCCTTAGCGTGACTCTGCACAGCCACACTGTTATTTATACCATTGCCTGGGTGAATACTAATTTGATGGAGGGCATCCATTATTTTCTTTTTTGCTAACTGTGCACCTCAATGTTATCATGGCTCTACATCGCTGCACCAGACAGGTGCAGGGAAGGAGGTACAGAGGGTTTGACAGTGTCAAGCCTTTAAATAGGAGGCAATGTTTGTGGCATGATATCCCAGTTAATTGTTTGTTGGATAAAAATATATATTAAAACATCTGTAATCCATAAGAAATATTTCCATGATTGAAGCCAGGCCTTTCAGTAAAATGTTAGTTCTTTTCTTTTCTTTTTTTCCACTGTTCCTTCGTTTCTCTAGGCAGTGATATCTAACATCAGCAAACCAACAGGTATCAGTTTCATCCTCTTGCCGAAACATAAAAAAAGCACACAAAAGTTCAAGCTGGTGCCTCACAAAGGCATGATGGAAACATCAGTCAATACTGTTTTAAAGATATGGACATAAACAAAAACAATCACCAAGCCGACGAGGACAGGACAGAACAGGACAGCAGACAGACAGGAGGTAGAAGATGAGTTAGTTTTACACTGGCTGGACAGAAAGTAGTTCCTGCTTCCCACAGAAGGTGCAATAACTGATTCATTCTGATTTATATGACCAGTTGAATGTTGGACTAATTTGTTTTGTGAATTGCTGCTTAATCCCTGACTCCAGTGAGTTTACATTTCCTGTTTTAAAAAATTAAAGTGGCCTACAAGTATTTAGAGGCACCTGCTGAACTTGTGCTGCAGTTTTCCAGGCTGATTGTTTTTTTTTTCTTCCCCTTTAGGTAATTTTATGAAATTACCCAAGTAACCATGTTGCAGTGCCAGCAATTATAATAATGATAATAATGATAATAATGATAATAATGATAATAATGAAAATAATGATAATAATAATAATTATTATTATTGTTCAGCTCAGCACCTTGGCTTGTTGGGCAAAAAGCCAACAAAGCGAGATGTTCCATTACACAATAATAATAATGTCCTCCCACTTCCCCGCTGCTTTTGTTCAACCAGACATCTAATCCTCTATTAGTCTAAATATCTCATTATCTGACTCAATCAAGATTTCATTTTTGCAGATAATTGAGTTTCACTTCCACTGTCTCTATGTCAGGGTCTCTTTTCAAAAAACAAAACAAACAAAAAAAACAACAACAAAACAACAAAGCCACAGTAACTTTCTCTGCCACTTTATTAGGCTCCTGTAATCACTGCACCCATCATCCTGCCTGCCTTTTATTGTGAATTTAATTCATCTCAGACAGGAAAGTGTGACACACACCTTGTTCAAGTCTTTATCAGCAGAGAGAGAGATGCAATTAATAATGCAACACTGGGAGAAGGGAAATGCTCAATCAGCATACATTCCTAAAGAGTTTGTGTGTGCATATAATATAATGTATGCTGTGTGAGCGTATCATTATACTCGACTATTTTCACTGTCATTGACAGCATTTCACTCAGTGGTTTTTATCATATCCTCAAACAAAAGAATAAAGCAGTAACAGATACCCAGGAGGAAATTTTACCATGAGAGTGTTTCTGAAAGCGCTCTCGTAATGAGACACAGGGACGCTTTCCCAAAATTTAAAAAATCTCCACAAATAATAACTTCAAATCCAACACAGTGATGCAAGATTGTAGCTTCAGACTGAAAGACAATGAAATTCCTCTTACTTCATCTCTCCAGCCATTTTCAGACGAGTGTAACTCAAGCCCTCCTGTTTAAATGCTCTATTTTACTGAATTGTTTTAGTCTCTCCTCAATAGTACATGACACTGCTGCTTTGCATTTAATTACACAGAGAGTTCAAACTGATGCTCAAGTGTATGAGAGCATGAGTGTCACCATTACAGGCTGATTCGCTGAGTTTACCACAAATTAACATCAAGACTGCAAGTATGTTCGAGTGCAGTAGTGGATTTAAAGGCACTGATGATGCAAATGACCAGTGCCACCATTGAGCAGACCTGAATATCTGTTTGAGACTCATTTCACCTGTTTGCCAAGAACAGGTGCACCTAAGACTGTATAATCTTAGACTGCTTTGCTTTAAGTACGGGCTGGTAAAACCATTAAGCATACTTCATAACTGCAAACACACACTTTTTTCCAAAACAGAGAAGACAACGGGAGCGCTATCAAATGCCAGACAACAGAAGGACAGCAATAAAATGAAGGTGAGATATAAAATACTGCTTTTCTGCTGTAGGTCTGAATGGTTGTGGTGCTGAATGGACAGTTCCCACAACCTTTGATTTATTTATTTATTTTTTTTTGTGAATGCTGTAGACTTCTTATGTGTGTTGAAATCATAAAGTTTTGAAATATTTAAAGGTGTTGTTTCTTTTAAACTTTAAAAAAAAAACAAAAAAAACAAAAGTGGAAGAGCTCTGCCCCCCAACCCCGAGTGTCTTCTTTTAAGTTCTTAACTAGAAGTTGTCCTGCATGCATGTGTCTCACTGCATGTGCGTCTGATCGTTCACGTTTTTGTAAATGTTGCTGTGTGCACCCTGTGATCACAGAAAATACAGAAAAAGATATTCACAGATCAAGGAAATGTGTTATAATAGCATCCACTGCGGGAGAAGCAGGCAAGCAAGGCAAAGCAAATGGATTGAGAAGAGCAAACAAAATCTCTGTTAGGCTTACTGAATTTTGAGTAAACTCTCTCCTGTGTGACAGCATCCTGTGCCCTCTCTTTGTCTCTGCACTTTTCTGCATCTTTTCCTTCTTTTGCAGCAGTTATCCTTCCCATGTAGACCTTTCTAATTGTATTTACTCTGAGATTAGCAAGCAAACAGCATCATACCCATACACACCCTAAAATGTTGCTGAATAATGACTCATATGCTTGTATGTAGCTTGATTTAAGGATCTCTTAAAAGAAAAAAGTCAAAAAACTTTTTGGGAGATTTGTAAAAGAGTAAATGGAACATGAGTGATGTGTTTCAATGCAGCTCAAACTGCACTACAAATCGTTTCAAGTCGGCCCAGGTGTAGTAACAGGGCACATTAAATAGTAAACAGTAAAATTACTGTAAAAGCCACAGAGAAACGAGGTCTGCATTGCCACAGAACCAATGTGTTAGTGAGGAAAAAGAAACAGTTATGTCCTCAGGTAAAGTAGCCTGTGCCAAAGCTCTCTACCACCTCCACTGCTTCTTGATCCCATCTGTTCTTTTGTTCTCCTCATTTCTCCTCTTTCCCTCTCCCTATCTCTTTCTCACCCCCTCTCCTGCCGCCTCTCAGAAGTGAGGACAGAGCTGACGGAGCAGTGACCCATATTACCCTGGCAACCACTTGTGGTGAATAGTTTCTGTGTGTGTGCTTGTGCGCGCTTGCGTGTGTGCATGTGTCCACGTCTACATGCAGGCGATTGTAACAAGGATGTGCTTGATCGAGCTAGCGTTCTAAGAGACTCCAGTCCTCAGAGGCTTCAATCCTCCTCTTCCATCACCTCGCTTGTCCTCATGTCTTTGCCTGTGTGGCATTTTTGCAGACTTTAGCATGTGCATGTTTGACAGGTGCAAATGTGTGCTTGCATGCAAGCAGGTACATTAGTGAAGCTGGTTTACAAATCTGTGTGTGTGTGTGTGTGTGTGTGTGTGTGTGTGTGTGTGTGTGTGTGTGTGTGCGCGTGTGTGTGTGTGTGTGCATGCTGCTCCTCACAGTTGTGTACGTGAGGTAGGTCACATTATCGATGTGAAGAATGAGCTGCTACAAAGGTCAGCCTGACCGAGGCCATTTCATTAACCATGCTACCCACAACCCTGCCAGTGTGCACATCTGCAAATGCACCCTTTATTTATTTTTTTCAATTTATTTATTTTTGCATAGGTCACGATGGAGTTATAGGCCTGCCAAGGACCCAGGGTGCATGTGCGTGTATGTTTGTGCATTTGAATATATATATATATTCATATATATATGCTGTGTCCTCAAGAATGCTTTCGCGCACAGAAACGGTCCTCACTCTCTCACTTGCTGCCTCTCCACATTCCTTACCTCTAATTTTCTTCTTCTCTCTTAGCCTCTGTTCTAAATCCATCTATACTTTTCTTTTTCACAACCCTTCATGTGCAATTCCCTTGTCTAACTCCTCACTGTTTTTTTTTTGCGACTGTAAATTGCAGACGAAGATCAGATATACTGGCGTTCTTCTCCCTCGTGGCTTCAGAATGACTGTACTTTTAAGCAATTTGTATGATTAACCTATTTTAACACTAAAAAAAGCACAGTAAACTACTTGACCCCCTCCACAACAAATGCAGATGAAGTTTTGCAGATCTACACTCTTTAAAATGCAAAGCCTTCTCCTCGCTTTCAACCTATAATAATTTGCATTTGTGAGTGGCAGACTCACTTGAGTGTGCTGAAAATGCATGGCACTATAAGCCCATAATTTGATCACAGGAAATGATGCTGTATGTCTTCAGCAGTCTCCTGAAATCAAGGTTTGACGTGACAGCAGCGAGCAGCGAGTCAGAGTGTGGCCATGGCTCTCCTTCTGTACATTAGGCTCTCTGAAATACCTCCAGGGATGATAGTGACTCCATTCTCAGTCATTTCTCTCCATTGAGGTGGTGGTGTTTGACTGAGGACAGGCTATGTCATCTCAAGGACAATGTCTCTTGCGGTCGGTCTCATACTCTGCAGCAGCTTGTGAATGTGTAAGTGGATGGAGGAAAGTAAATGACAGCTAATGGGTACTGGCCATTGTGCCAGCTGAACAGATTGGTGTGGTGGTTTGGATGGACTGCAGGTTGTCTTAGGGCCAGTGAAGACTCCAAGAATTTTGCCATGTCTGTCCCAAACAAATCATCTCCAAAGTCTTGGAGATGAGTTTGAGATAGGAGGAGAGCAGTATCCAATCAGAGCACACAAGGAAAAAGAGGGATTTGAAAAGGGAAGCGAGTGTGAAGCGAGTGTTCCCAAACAAAATAAACATAATGGCTACAAAGAGGGTGAATGTGGGGACTAGCTTGATGTGGTTTGTGTGGACACAAGAGATGGATGGGAGGCCATGTATAAACAAACTGGACGTAATTTCCAGCAAGTGACGTCTTGTGTTTTCGTCATCCATCACGATCATTGGCTCCTGTTGCAGTTGCCCTAATGAGGCTGAAGGTAGAGACTGAAATTGTAACTGATGACCCATCTGAACAGCACAAGGAAATCCTTCCATATTCTCAGACTGTCAATCTAACACAGAGCCAGGTGACTCCATTTGGGAAGAGCGAACCCACCATGTGTGGTTGCTAGCCAACAGCCCCAGCCATGTGTCAGCAACAGCACCCTGCCCACATCTTCCTTGATGGAGGCACTAGAACAGAAGGCTCTTTCTCTTTTCCTCAAACAGCTAAATCCCTCTGTTGCAGTGTCCCTGTTCATGTCTTGTGTGAGAGCTAGATTGATCAGATGCTGTGAATACAGATATTTGTTGCCAGGAAGGCAAAGGATCACTCTGTGCCAGGGAAGCATGCATGATGTAAATCTAAAAATCTCTCAGGTCTATCATGGCAAACCTGCTGCCCACTTGGATCAGTTCCAGCTGTTTCTTTAAAGCTAATTCCCGTGCATTTGTCATTTGTCTGGTTTTTGTGTTCCTGTGACAAAATAAACCACACTTTTCTTTTTAGAATTCACATCATAAATGAAATGAAGTTATTAATGACAGTATCACAGTATAACTTAGTATTAATAATACTTGAATGATGGGCCACCACACACAAGGAAGGGTCTGATTTTCTAAGTAAAAAAAAAAAAAACAAAATCAGTTATCATGTAATAGTATTTGAGCAAATCTCAGATGTTGTGCGGATGAAGGATAACCACTTCAGCGGAATAGGAATAGGACTATAACAACTTATGGTCAGTCAGAATGAACAATTAACACTTAGTCTTACAGAGCATATATGCTTGCATTTTCCAAATGAAGTCAAATTACTCAGCCTACATTTCTCCATCAACTAGATTATAGTATATAAGGAAGGAAACACACATCATCAACCAGGTTATGAGTGTAGTGCGTCTCAACCTTTCCCTCTCTATGACCCACAATGAAGGATGTCTCGAACTTTTCCGGTCTGTAAGTGACAGAACAGCAGCACAGCATCATACAGTTATATATATGGTCCATATAGTTCTGTTGTATGCAGCGTATAAATCTAGAGTCGCTCTGCTACAACAGTTTGGTTGAAATACGGCCTGTGGGATCTGAATAGTCCAGTCTAGTCTTTGAATACCAATAAATATACAGTAAGTGAAGCTGTGGAGCCCTGATTCCTCCCTCAGTGTCTTGTAATTGCATTATCCAGATCACCATTTCTGATTAGTCCCTCATGAGTAGGCCATTAAATTTCATTTCATTTGTACAATGTATGTCAGTCCACGTGGGCACTGTAACACGGAGCATCAGTGATCTCATTCACAACCTTAAGTAGAAATGATCGTTCCTATTGATTTCTGACTTCTTCCTGTAACATCAACATGATGTTGATATTTGTGTTTGTTTTTTTTTTTTTTAAATGTCTCAACAACTGACCTCTTAACTTTTCATTTCATGAAAAGTGCCGCATCACGTACATGAGCTTCTATGGGTTCTTGGTGCTTCCAGTGAGGCGTCCAGACTTGGAGCCCTACAGAATTAAATGTGTCAACGCCCTGTAAAGATGCAGAAGCCACTGTTGCTGCTGCTTTAATGTGTGTTCATAGACACACAGATTTACCATTTGTAATCCATCTTAGTAAATGGGTTTCATGCAGGGGCTTTGCTTTAATCAGACATGCATAATTTATCACTGAAATGGACAGGGCTGTGGAAATTCTGTCAAAATCTCTCTTTTTACATTTCTATTTTTTTTTGTCAGAAAGCTCTGCGGGTGCTAGGTTGACTGTGGTCACCAGGAAAGAGTTAGAGGAGTACAGCTTTTCAGTCTTCTGATGAAGCCAGCTGTGGCTTCATTGTCAGGGAGGTGAGGTTTGAAGTAGCCCCTCGTGTGGCCAAGTATAAAGCCCGTATAAATTCTTAGTGTACTCATGTAGATTTAAGTGGTTCAGCCAACACGCTTCAGCTCCAACACATACAAACAATGGTGCTGCAAACTCTATAAAGATTGGGTGCATTTCATTAACCTGCTATCTACGTCATCACTGTTTCAAGTACGTATGAAGCATAAGATGCTTTCTCCCTTTTGCACACACAAATACAGTCGACATACAGTAAAACAAGATCAACAAAGCTTAACAAAGTCAAGTCAAATCAGTTTTATTTAGATATCCTTAGAGCACAAAAGAAAAATACAAAAATCGACCTTTCATTAAATTCCCTCACAGTCTTCACCACATTTATTGTATGAGTCTGGACAGACATTAATGTAAACTGCAACCACTGCAAGGTGGCGATCCTAGTTTCTTAATGCCCCAAGTTGTTCTGCACCACAGCAGAAGCTCAGAACGCTCTAATTTCACACCGTGTTGTTTAGAAAATAAGTTCCATGTGCTTGTATATGCATGTGCATTTATTTTTAAATGTGTCTAAGCGTGTGTAAAATGGATAAAATGTGTCTGTGTGTGCAGCTTTTAGAATGTGTGGCCAGGCTCATGTAGAACTTGTGTGGTAGCGGGTGTTTGCATGAGAGATTATGTGTGTGTGAGATTGTGTGTTTGTGTGACGTGAGAAAGAGAGTCACACCGGTTTGTGAGTGTGTGTGCGTGTGTGTGTGTGCGTGCGCGTTTAATTCCAGTTCTGTACGGATGGTTAATTCCCTCAGACTTTGCTGTGATAGTCTGATTAATGACCCAGAGCCCGACTTAAAACAGCAGGCGACAGGATGAGGGCACAGACACCTTCTCCTCCCATCCTCCGTCTCTCACTTTGGATTGGTTTTCTTTGTCTTTTTATCCTTCTCTCTCCATCTCCTTAATTTTTTTTCCTTCCCTGTATTTCAAACCATTGCTTTCCTCGCTCTGTCTCACTGAATCTAATTCTGTTTTCCTCTACCTATTTCCTTCTCTTCATCACCTCTTTCCCTCACTCTTCCCAATTACTTTCTCCTTTCTCTTTTCTTCTTGCTTGTCTCTCCTAAAATGTTCCCTTTCTGTCTTTTTTTTCCATTTGTCCAATGATTTTTTTCATCCTTTCCTGAGAGAAAGTCTATTGGGAATCGGTCATTATGGTAGTTCTGCTACATGCATGATGGCACAATGGTAGACAGTCTTAGTGGCAAGTTTTAGTGGCGAACAGTGCAACAGGCCAGCTGCTGGTTGCACATCACAGGAACCCTGATGAATTTGAATTTGTCTGCCCCAAGTTGTCTAACCAAACCACCAAGTGCACCACTCACTGTCCCGTTTTCAGTGCTGTCCTTCGTCCAACTTGTGTTCGATAGTTAACTTTGGTATAGGTCAGACAGTTGTTCTGCTGCTATGAGCCCTTTCGGAGAAATACCCCCAATCTGCGGTTTTGTGTACTCCACCAGTCAACCCAAGCTGCTTGGTTGTCCTTGAGGGATCACAGTAAGTAGTGCCATATTTCAGTGGAATATATCTGTGGATCTAGGAGTGGGGTTGCTATACACCTGACTTCAAAAGTCATCTTAGATTCACTTAATCTTTCTTGTTTTTGTTATGTCCTTTGGTTTTATCCATCTGACACCTTGGGGGCATTACTCTGTGGGTCTGTCTTTATCCGCTTTGTGTGTTCCAGTTGTCACTCTTTTTATTCTGTCTTCCCTCTGTCTTTCTGTTTCACCCTATCACCCGCTGTCTTCCACTGATAATTACAGATGGCTCCAGTTCCACATGGGACGCATCAGTGTTGAAAGTGAAACTCATAGTGAAGTGAAACAGCCGAGGAAGCTGGGTAAATAATTTCACTCGACAGCAGTTTACCTCTTGATGTCACTAACAGATTGAAAATAAATGGGGAGTTTTTCTGTTCTCCCTCTGATAAATCCTAATGTGTCCAGCTGAGGACACATGAGTGCATGAATATCAGCACGAGTACATTTGTGCTTGTATATAACCAAGTGTGTGTGCATGTGTGTGCACACTACTCTATGGGCATGTATGTTATATAAATGTACGTGTGCGTGTAATTCTTGTGAGGTCTCCAATGGATAAGTGCCTGTGGCAGTTTGTGATTACTGTTAGTTTCTTTAACTCCATCCTCTTTACCTCTCTGCTCCCTCCAATCACCCCTCGTGTGTGCACACAGCTGCATGCAGACACAGACATACACACACACATTCTTATATTTTAAGTTGGTCCACAACTTGTCTGTTAATAGAAGGTCAAAGACCTCATGGCTCTTGTGTGCATGGGTTCCCCTCAATGCATGTGCATCACATACACAGATCAGCCAGAACATTAAAACTGGTAACTTGTCTCAGTGTTGTGGCTGACCTATATGTGTGTGTTTTGTTGGAGACTGTGTTCAGAAAGGGTTTTGCATGTGTACTCCAAGTGGGATACAAAGTCTTCATGTCTTTACCTAATTTCAGAGACATATCAGAGCTCTATGACGTGAACGTTAGTAACGGTTCCCATTATTTTAGAGCTCAGGTAAAATGTTCACTGCTTAACAGCTGGCATTTTGTAGTAAATGCTTCATCTTTGCAAACCACACAAAGATGTAAGTATTTGTGAGGAAATCACTCCAGAAAGCGGCAGAGCAAAGATTTCTTCATGCATCTTTAAAATATCTTGTGATACTGGCAGCTTTTGGACTGAATGAAGACTTGGTGGTCATGAAACTCTGCTACCGTGTAGCTCACACTGTAACATTTTACGACCATATGGTTCACAAAGTTCTGCACGGTTACTAAGGAACAAGTGAGGAGCGATTCGGGAATGACCTGATGGTAGATGAGTCTTTAATAAGAAGTTCCCTAATGACTCCGATGCCAGGTCTATGAAGTAGATAATGATGAGTTACCAGAGAACAGACTGTGTGATGCTATATTAATGAATCATGAGGTAATAAGTAGTCCACAGATGTCTGTGAATCGACATACTGACCACTTTCTTCATGGGCTGGTCCTCATTAACTCTGAACCCACTGCTGAGTGGCACAAAACTGTACCTACTCATGCATTACTGATCACTGAAACATTCTCTGAAGTAATCTACAGAGGTACTTCAGTCACATTACTCAGGCTACATATACATTAATATTCACATACATGTTGCTGTAAATAATTCTAATTCAGTAATGCTAGTGACTTAAACATGGAATAAACTGAATATAATTTTAACTAAGCTTAAAGATTTAACCATGGATCTGTGTGGAAAGGCAACTACACTATACACAACCTACTTTAACGAAGCATGTTGAGTATTTACATGTTTACAAAATACTCAACACATCTAGAAAAAAAGCAGAAAAGAAAAACAAAGGAAAGAGCATTGTTTAATATTAAATAAAGAACTTAGCATAGGGGACTGCACGGTTACGTAGAGGAAGACGAAATGGAAGACACTGGTTCTTTTAACGAAGCGTGGGTCTGCAGTTATTCACTGTCAGTCATCTTTCCGCCTTTTTTCTTTTTGTACATTGTTGAAAACATGAGAGTGAAGTAAATCCTCAGTCTATAAAACGTTGTGAAGTCTTCCGTTTCCTGGAACCAACAAATGATCAGCAGTCCAAGGTCAGGCAGATATGCACATGCACACACCGGCTGGCTCACTCTCACACTCAAACACACAAGACACTTGCCAAGTTGTTTGCTGTATTTTTATCTCAGCACTGTTTGTTTCTTAATACTGTGTATATGTATTTTAATCATTAACCTCCTGTCAGCACATTCACAAACACACACACACACACACACACACTGCGGATCACTCATACCTCACAACTCTATGCTATGTGGATCTTCTTACCTTCACAGCTATGCCAAGTCTCACCCACAACATTTATTTATGTGCCTCAACCCACATTCCTAAGTTTTTAACAAATATTTAAGTGTTTTAAACAACAGCATAGGAAGCCAATAAGATAATAATATAATCAGGTGATTGTGAGACCACACAAAACTACAGAAATCTTTAATAGAAAGAAAAAAGAAAAAAAAAAACTAGTATTGTGCAATGAGAGTGAGATGGAGATAGTGTTTGGACCAAAAAAGAAATGCGGTTTCTATTCCTCCGTGTTTTGTGCAGCATCATAATCTCCCTTTATATCTCAGTCTGTTTCTTTCTCTTCCCACCTGCTGTGCCTAAAAAGCCTGGGCATCATGCATATGGATGAATTCAGTGTTAAAGCCTGCCCACTGGATGAGTCTTAAATTGCTGACTCTTTTAAAACTGCGAACAAGTTCTCTGGAGAACATTAAACACCTTACTAAATAAAGAAGATTGAGTGGAATATAAAAGGTAACCTGATATATTTTCCAACATCTATCCATTATTTAGGCAAGTTAATGAAACTACTGGTGACGTTCTTCTGTAATGTGAGCTGATTTATCAAGATATCATTGAATCAGCTTTGAAATAGAAATCTGAATTTAGCTGAAACTCATAACATATTTCAGTTAAAATACGATGTTTCATTGTTTAATCACATGTCCAGATGTTATCAGATGGTAAGACACATATTTAATGGCACATTTACCGTAGCTGGATGCTGACTATGTCTGTTCAGTGTCACTGGTGTGGGGAGTGGCTAGCTGCCTCTCAGACTGCCAGTCTGATCAGAGGAGAACTGTTGCACAGGAGCTGATGCAAGTTCCACCATTTTTCTGGTTTTATGTAGTGAATATTACCATAAGTCATTTATACACTTAAGTAGCTACAGCTAGCATGTATTTCAACTAGTGCAATGTCTGTTTTAAATAAATATAAGGCTTTACGCTTTTCTTGTGTAACAGATTCAAAAAAAGAGATCTCAAGCAAGAGTCATGCATGATTAACTTTTCAAAGGAATTGATTGTTGGTTTCCAAAAAAACCAAATGATCTGGACTTTCTTTTTTTTGTGTGAGCTGTCCTTACACACACTTTGAAAGAGCCTTTCAGAGTCAATATCCTTAGTGTATTTCCAAAAGTAGCCTTGCATGCATTACTGGAGTCCAGCAGTCACAGCTAGTGTAGCCCATACTCAAATCCCACATAATAAAACACGGCTTAAAAGGAAAAAAGAGGCCACAAATCCATTGCTTCTTTATGTATTCCGCATGATAGACAACATTTCAGCTTTTGTTTTTGGTATTACACAAATCATTATTTTTTTGCTTTTGATAATCTTCTTCCCTGCTTTACACAGACTATCCCACTGGCTTTCCCTCACATGCTTTCCATGATTTGTGATCTTGAAGAGAAAAACCTTTTATTCATTATATGGACAATGCAGTGTTTGTGGATGGACAAAGTGAAATAAGGCAGACTTGACAGAGTCAAGCCAGTGCGAAGCCTCAAGATACTAAACTGAATGGGAGCTTGACTTTGACGGCATGCAGAGTTTCTTTTCTATTCTTTTTATTTTTTTTTTTTTTTAGAACAACAGCATGAATGTCATTTTTGTTATTGCCAGGGATCATTTGTCATACAATGTCCAGTTCCGGAAACAAAGCCAACAACACAACAGTCTCATGATGGGGGGCGACAGCTGGAAATTTCAAAAAAACTTTCGAACCTTATGTGCCTCACCAATCACAATGTGATTCTGTGTCTTGTTTCTGGGTGCTAGTGAAATAATCTGACTCGCATGCCCTACGATACAATGTCCAGATTCAAGTTTTACCCAAAACGTCCATGTGCACTACCAGCTAAAAGGCACATTTGCACTGACTTGATAGAGCTTTTTTTGTTCATTCAGCCAACTTTGAGGCAATAATCTGTGGTAAAATAGGTCACATTGTTTGTCAAATCATTTTCCATCAGTGACATCTGTCCTCTGCAGTTTGGAGTGGGCACCAGGGTGCACACAGCTTCAGGGCAGAGCTTACTGATGCTTACTGCTACAAACCACTTTAGCCAGAGGGCCAGAGGTGTTTGACAGACTGTGAACAAAGCATGACATTCTTTTAGGGAAAGCCACAAAAATGATTGTTACAAAACCAGGAAAGCTGCAAGTTTATGATCGGGATGATACAGATGCCCCACTGTTTGGGCACCGAAGGCCTCAGAGATGCAGAGCTGGGTGGAAACTATGGATAAAGGTTGTGTCAAGCCAGATGACCCAGGTGTATGAGACAACACTGGAGACAGAGCAAAAGATGGACATCAGAGGAAGAATTAAACACCATGAATCATATCTGTGATCTCTACAATCCAGAGAAGGGCTCCTTGGCTAGAAGCCCCTCCCTCCCCCAGCAAACAGTCTCTGCACACATAAAAACATACACTCACCTCTTCCTCCCTGAGAGGTTTGCTTCTTAAAATGACACACTTCATATTCAGTCACACTCAAAGCAATTCACACAGATACAGAGGAGCGTGCTCCCTCATTCACACACACTTTCAAAAATTAGACGCTCAACGCAATTCAGTTGCTTTGACTCTGTGTGTTTTATTATTCCTCACTTCTTTCCCACTTTTCCCCGACACTCTTTGGGAACCTTTGCTCAGGGAAACTAAATCTGTAATCAGCTTAGTCGTGTTGATGCATCAGACATTTTTAATCAGCGGTATTGAAAAGAGAGCAGCTCAACGCTAAGGCGCTTGGCAAAAGCAATACACCGAGAGGAGAGGAGAGGATGGAGGGATGAAGAGAGGAGTGCATTTTTTTTATCTATATATCCCTCCATTTATTGAGAGGATCAAATGAAAAACATACTTTAGGAGGTTTGAGCACTGCATCACTGCTCTTTGTAATGAATTAAGTAGACTCTTTCTTGGAGAGACCAGTAACGTTTCCAAAGACAGAGAGACAGATTAGAGAATGACACTGTTATCAACCCAGTTTACCTTCAATTAGAGCTGTTAATGGGTGAATCCGATAGAGAAGTGCCAGGAATGAAGCTGCAGCTTTTCTGTTTAGAGGCATAAACAAAAAAGAAAGCACTGAGACCTGGTAATAATCTACTCTTTAATTCTTGAACTCAGTTCAGAGGTGAGGTGAACGAAAGCCTCTGGATTTTGATGGTAGAAGTGAGCACGTGCCGGGTTTAGAATATGCTATGGTTGCATTCTTCTTTTGTTAGATTTAAAGATGCACTCCCCACTTGGTGGGTAAAACAAGAACTACTCATATAATAATCATTATATATCCCCAGTGCTGATTTCAAATGTTATCACATATCCAAAACGCACTCCTTTGAAGCAAGCAGAGTCAAGCATACGGCGGCTCTTTGCATTGTAAATGCAGAGCGAGGTTAGGACCACCACAGCAAAACAGCTTCTCTCCAGCTTCAAACAGCCTCTCAAGGATCCGGTTTTACTCTAAGAGCAAATTATTCAGCACTATAAAGCTATACCATAAACTGTGTTGACATTTCAGACTTAACTAAACTTTTTCTTTAGGCACACAGTATCATCACACAGCATCGTCTCTTTCTTCCAGACTCAAACAGTTGATGAGCTTTTACTTGAAACAGTTGAACTGCTAATGGACATCATTTGCTTTTGAGTGAGCAAATCCAGCCTCGTGAACTGTGTATGCAAAATAATTCTGTTTCTATTAGAGACTAATGCATATTTTACACATTATCTTATATTTGAGTAACACATTGACTCGGTGGTAAGCACTGTTACTTGCATTGACTTGTCTGTACATAAGAGATTCTTACAACTCGTACAGGTTATACTGTATACCCTGCCTCTTGCCAAATGTAAGCCGGCAGAGGCTCCGCATCCTTTCAAGAATGAAAAAGTCAGAAAAAAGTGATCATAAAATGGATGGATCAGAGTTATGTTCCCAGCTTATCGTTATCCTTCCAAGGTCGCAGGGGACTGGAGCCCACCCAAGCATAGAGCAAAAGGTGGGGTACACCCAGGACAGGTTGATAGTGCTGGGGCACTCAGACACCAGTGCATCAAAATAATATCATTTAACTGGTCATTTATTTAATTAAATCGTGTTGTACTCTCATCTTTTCCTCTGCAAAGGCTGTTGGAGAGACTTCTGTGTGACACTAGGATATGATTTAAATTTCTTTGGTTGAGGTTAGATGCTGTAATTTTTCTACAAGATCACAGCCCTAATGTGACAGCACTGTTAAGAAAAAAAAATCAGCAAGGTTGAAATAGAAGGGAAAGGAATTTACTGAGAAACCAGGCTTTGTGCAGGCAGAACATTACAGATTTTCAAGAAAGGAGAAAAGCAGATGGATTTCTCTTCCTGTTTTATTTAATACGCTGTGTTTCAAGACTAAAAGAGAACAATTCATTCTGCATACGACATCATAAGGTTGGTACAGCAATAGAATTCTACAGGTGCTTTACACAGTCCACTAGCACTCACAGGAACTTAGAGTGTGTAAGGTGAGGGAGGCAGGGGAGGTGAAATGTCTCTGTTACTGTACTTTATACTACATCTACAATACTGGAGATCAACAGATTCAATATGTCAGAATACCACAAAGAAATCAAAGTGCAGTCTACTGAACTGAATGTACTCACTGAAAGGGCGGTAACATTGATCGAATCATGCATTAACTTATCATGAGTTAAACCCTCAGCTCAGCTGGCAGACATGAGAGGCTGCAGTGTAACTTACATGACAGAATATGAACCACAGCTGTGGTAAATATACTCAGTATTTAACATGGAAGCTGCCGTGCATTTGGACAGTCTTCCACTGCTAGCAAATGATAAGCTGCGGTGCTACTGTAATTAGCTATAATAAGAACAGAGAACATGCTCAGTTAATTTTCTCTACCCACAAAGTGAATTGAGCCAAGGAGCATCTAATGTAGCCACAATGTAGCTCGGTGGTTATAGGTTATAAGGATGCAAAGTTGACTTCAAACATCCATCACAGCGCTATTCAATCATTCATTGTGTTCACCACTTCATTGTGTGCATGGTGATTAATTCCTCCCTCACGTTCACTTGTCATTTAGTGACAATAGATAAGGTCAGTCCATCCCTTTATCATTTCATTCATCTCTCCATACCTCTCAGTGACACACAGCTTCATCTGTTTTCATTACGCCAAAGCGGCACAGAGGAGAAGAGGAAGTCCGCTTTCCTTCAGTGCGGGGAGATGGCTAATTTCCACAAGTAGAAATCACAAAAAGCAAACCAATTACAGATATTACATATATATAATATGACGCATAACTCCTATTCCCCATGTGACTCACCTTATCGTATCATCTTGCAGCCTTGTCCTCCCCTTCTGACAAGCAGTTTGTCTTTTTTTTAAATAATGATACAACACTGGAGTTCAAAAAAAAGAAAAAAAAAGTTTTACCCTTCGCTGACCTCCGTTTAAAATTTCTACATGGTGATTAAAAACAATCTAATACCAGAGAAATTTCTGTGCTACACGTTAGCACATACTTCCCATGTGATGAACTTTGATTTACTCTGCAATTTGCACAGCAGACTGCCAGACTCCGATGTGGTGGAGTCTCTAATCATACCAGTCGCATTATGTGATGTCATCTGGTTTGGGCTAAGTCCTAATCAGTGTCTGTCCTGCAGTGCATTGCGCCCATAGCATCTCCACACGTGTTCTGGCTGTCACATCTCAGTTAAAACATGTTCCACCACCAACGCTGCTTATTTCTCATAGATTTGAATAGATTTTATCACGAATTAACTCCTTAAACAAAGATTGTCTTCACCCTGTAGTGTGTGACGTGATTATTTGTTCGAATCCACACCTTGCAGCAGCTACGAGTGACACTAAAGGGAAAAGTGTTTAGTAATTCAGCATTATTTCCACCACAGGAAACACACACACATGCACATATTTAATATTTAGTCAGCTGTCAGTTCGACACTATCCAGCCTGTACTCTGCCATAAACTTAAACAACAAAAACATGAACTCACAGTAACAAAGCTGGAAATAATTTCTTAAGGTTTCAGTAAGGAGAGGAAGAGAGAGCAGGATGGGAAATAAACTCACAGTGTATGTGGTCAGCTTTTGGACGTGAGCTGCAGAAGTGACACATCCACCTCGGCTAAGTTGCTTCATCCTGCAGACTGCCAAAGTATACTCCACAATTTGTGATAGCACAAAATTGCACAGTGTGTAATATTGTTCTGTATTTCTAAATTGTGAATGTCTGTCATTGAGAGTGAATGAGTGTGAGAGGACTTGAGATGCTTGACGTCTGCTTTGTGTTTATTTATTTAATTTTATTTTTTTACTTCTCGACACTTAAAAATGCTCCCGGTGCCCTGTGATAAACTGTACAGCGTGCATAAGAATTTCAAAAAAAAAACATTTCCAGGACCTTTTTCAAGTTCTATGGAATGATGCTATTATATTTCTCCGCTTCCGCTCATCAGTAGCCTGATGAAAGCCGGCTGCCGCTCCTTGTATCATTCTGTCACCAAATCTGTTCTCATTTTGGAAGTCTTCAGTCTTTCATTACCCTCTCTGTGTGTCCCTTTATCATATTTCTTCTTTTTTCTCTTTTTCTCTCTCTTCCGACCCTTTTGTGTTTATTTTTCTTGTTCGGCAGGAAACCAATTCATCCTCTCTCCTTTTGTCAATTGCATTTTTTCTTTCTTTATCCACACCACGCACCTTCTTCACTACCTGAGTCTGTTTCTCAACTCTTCTGTGTTTGAACCTTTCCCCAGCTGCTGCTCTATTCCCAAATTCTCTTCTACCACCTGCCATCATTTTTCTACTCTCCTACATTACTGCAGCCTATGTCCATCTTTTGCTGTACCTCCCCCTTTCTTTCTCTGTTTCTCTTTAGCTGTCTGGATTTGTCCTTCCCCTAATTGCCTGTCTCATTTGAATGATGGGTGTCTCCGTCTGAACTGACAGCCGAGGTCAGACTTATTCTCACTTTGCCGTGGTGTTAAATAGCATTTTCTGGTTAACTCCAGGGGATGTGTGAAATGCCTCTTGCTATGGGATTAACCAGTTGAGCGCGGCGTTCAATGGGCATGCCAGTAATGGGCGTGGCTACAAGTCCTAAAGAAACTCTTGAAGGTGATTCAGCTTTCTGATGAAAGATGCAGGAGGTGGGACTGAATTGAAAGGGACACAAAAAGTAGGTTTCCGTTGGTCCTGTAGGAGCTGTGTTGAAATTGGTTCAGGGGGAGGTATTTAAGAATTTGGTCATGTGATCCAAGTTGTTTATAATATAAGTATAGATTAAACTATAAATGTTCATGACATAAAATCACTTTTTTGCACATTTTTTTTTCACATTTTTGTCATTTTTGTTAGCATATTACCAAGCCCCTGCCTCCGCTATGTTTTTATTCACTTTACATTTGAGATTCACAGTTAAAATAACACGTCATCGACTTGAACTCTGTTCCGGTACATTAGCAACTGGTTCTCTTTTCATATGTACTGTATGTCTCTCCCTCTGGTCTCATTTTTTTCCCCTTTTGTTGGACCAGAAATCAGCTAGTTCTCAGAGCAGACATAGCAGTGCAAGTATGCAAGAACAACGCCCAAATTCCAAATTGAACTGTCAGTTTCTACATGACCACATCCCTGCAAGATTCGTTTCCCAGAATGACCTGGGACACATGAGATTTGAGAGAAGCAACCACAGAAGAGTTGGAAAAGAGAACGTCAGAGTGATTGTTGAAGTTTCCATAACGATGTTACAAAGTACTTTATAAAGGGACAGTTTTGGCATAGCTCAGCATAATATAACAGACACATATAGGACTGAACAACCATTAAATCGATGCTAAAGGAGCAAAAATAAGAACCAAATCAGAACAAGTCTCATATGATAATTTGGTCAATCCCTCTCCTGCAATTGCATGTCATACCGCATTTCTTTCTATCTTGAGATAAATAGATGTAGATATAGGATTCTCATTGGAAAATTACTAAATAGCTTAAACAGTCAATTATCAAAATGCTGGCTGATGTTTTCAGCTTCAACAGCATTTCACCACTGTCACAATAGCCAGTAACTCAGAGTGAAGTGTTTTCAGGGATGATGAGTGTTTTGCAGAGGAAAGGGGCACCTGACAAGGACACCAAGTAGGTGCCTCCTTTTGGATGGCGAGGGGACCTCAAGGAAGTCTGTCAGAAAAAGGGACATGTGGACTGCACTGTTTGAATTTATGACCAGACCCAGACAAGCAACAGAGATATTGGCATATGTTAATCAGTCCAATTGAACTGAATCAATCAGTCGGATTGTGCCCTGTAGTCATGCAGTGTTTTCAGTTGTCATTTTAAGGCAATGGCAGCTGATAATGATCAAATTCAAAGGACATACATTTAACCCACTTTATTTGAATCTATTGAAGTATATGAAGAAGATTAAGAAATATTTGGAAACACATGAAAGTAAGGAGCAGAAAAGGTTTGGCTTTTCAGTAAATAATGAATACTGTCAGTGGCATTCCATTGACAATCTAAATTTCATGCAACACTTCAGATGTCATTTCAAATGGCTACCTTTTTGTTTTTGAAAACTCCCCGCATGCTCCTGTCCTGTGAAACAAATGCTTTTAGTCTTTCACATCAAGCATTGTAATTCTTCTGACAATGTGTTCAGCCTTGACTATGCTGGGGGGTTGGTAGTAGTAATTTCACATGACACACAGTGGGAGGTGTTGTTCTCTTAATTAATGAAGCTGTCAGTGTCATGCACATTAATCACAGCTCACCCCTGACATCTGTTTCAAAGTGTCATGTCTGAGAACTAAACTGTGGCACTGACATGAGTCAAAACAACGAACCTCCTGTGAAGCAGCTGTTCGTCACTCAAAAAATAAACCATTTGTATATAATTTGGTAATGAAACTATAGTTTTCTCTGGTGTAGTGATACAGGGGCTGAGGAGCTGAGAGTAAATACAGTGGGAGTTCTTCCCAGATACTGTACAGCTATTTCTGAATTTATGCATTTGAAAACCTCTATCCACACACTGCTGCCACGAACTGTGATATCAAATAAAAAGAATAGAAAGAATAAAAACACTGGGTCTTCAGAATGACACCTATTATCACGTACAAAATGGCACTTTACTGTATGTTTTCGTTTTTGTTTTTTAGCCGTGCTAGCAGTTTGTTAGTCTGTGCACTGGTGAAATATCTATAACAGCAGATTGGCACTAAATCGTCATGCAGCACGAACAACAAGTAGTGCAACTGTTCACTGTGTTTAGTAATAGTTGGTCCAAGATGGTGAACATGGTAAACATTACACTTACTAAACATCAGCATATGAACAACATCACACAGGTTTAGGCTTGTTTTACATTTGGTATTATATTTGCCCTCAGCCAACACTTTTGCAACTTTACTGGATCTTCTTATGTCTCGTAGCAAGTGTAAAATGTAAAGACAAAAAAAAAAAATCTATACTGTGCTGTTGGACTCATGAGTCATATTTCAGTGTATCCCCACTGAGGATTTCTGGCACAATGGTAAACAGAGTGTATTTACAGTATGTAGTACTTCTTGTACCAGAGGAGAAAATGGCACTTCTTAATTCATTCATCCATTCAGCCTCAGTGATGACTGAGGCTGACCTGCTCTTCCAGCTGAGCCACTGCTTCTTCCTGTGATAGGAATAAAACTCTGGTGAAATTCGTTGGAGATTCTGGATACAGCAGATATGCAGCCAAGGACAGAAGCTCATCTGTCCAACAGTATCATTGCTTATGGAGCAAATTGATGCAAGAATAAAGAGTTGTCTTATTTCTTGATTTCTGTGGTCATGACAAGAGATGTGCATCATCTTAACATAGAGACTGTGCTCAAATAACTCCGAAGACTTCCTTATGTTCTTTTAAAGATCCCTTTGTCTTCCTTTTCTGTGTAGTTGTATTTCTTTTCCCCCCATTTTTCATCCTCTCTTTCTCAATCTCTCTCATCCTCCCTCCCTCTCCCTCCCCATCCTTGCTCCACCTCACTGTCTGTATCTGCATCCATTATGGATGAAGTACACTGAAGATAATGCGATTCTCTTTGGAAAAATACCAGACATTTTAAGAAACAAGGGTGTGGTGATATCACCGCTAATGGTAGGTCTCAACAGATCATCTATGCCAAATAAACTCCCTCTGTAACTTCCCTGCTCTCAGTATGTATCTTACTTTCCCTCTTTTCCTTTAAAAAGTGTCAGGCGCAGGCACATACACTACATCCTTTAAGCAGTGGTCAGCAGTCATCCTACAGCAGTGACTTTAAAAGGTCACATAGAAAAGATTATTCTTAATTTATTCTGTGCAAGTTTGCATAGGGTCGTTTGTGTGTTTGTGGTTGTGGGAAAGATCCAAACAGATTATGCAAAAAAGAAATTGCTTGGCATTTAACAAGTTCATCTTAGGAAGGAAGAACACCCATTGCTACGCACAATAGTACATACAAAATATCATGTGAGAGTCATATCACAGTGGTTTGCAGCTTCTGACAAACCCCCCCACCACCACACACACACACACACACACACACCCACACACACACACACACACACACCCACACTCCCATATACACACACATTTTGAACCAGATGCTCAAACAATGTAATTACTTTCGCACTCAAGGATTTTAAATAGTATTGAAGGTCATTCAACCAAAGCAGTTCATTTCTTTCCAACATCTCATTAGCTTTTTGTAACAACACTCTGACCTTTGCCTGCCGACACCGTTTATTATCACATTACTGTCTTCAGTGACAGAACGAGGAGCAATAACACAGTATGCTAAACTGTGAAACACTTCTGATATCATTCACCAAGTATTAATGGCAGCTATGAGACTGTTTGCCATTGGCAAATAGCTTGTGTTTACAAGATGCTTTCTGTTGCTCCATGTGTGCATGACAGGACTGACTGGTGACAGATTTTCACCCTAAGCCAGACAAGTCTTTCCTTCTGCTAAAAGACACTGACAACTGCACTTCCGAGAAAATGTCATTCGTAACAGAAAGTGAAATGAAGAAGAGCTGCTGATTATGCATCTTTAGTTAAGTCAGATTTTCTCTTTTTTCTATTGCTGACTTTTTAATTACAGTTTTAACTACACATTGAACACTGAAATACCCTTTTGTTGTTATTTGTTCATACAAACTAGAAATAATGAGCCCATGTGCAACACAGAGGAAGTTTGAAGAGAAGTGATTTTGTGTTTGAAGAAGAATGTGTGTCTGTCAGACAAACATGAAATCAGTCATCCCAAAACATACAAATAACTTAAACAACTCATTGTCTCATTGTTAAACAACCTTAGATCCAATACTGTAATGATTAATACATGGCATTTAATGATCAGTGCAATCATTAATACAAATCCAGAGCATTCCTGATTGTTTTTGTGATGATAATGATGTAGTCTACTGCACATGAAAAACTAAACACTTCCCTCAAAAGTCAAGTTGCAAAATCGGACTGTTTAAATGCAACACAACTGACTCAAATTTCAAATGTTTCCAGTAATGGAGCACCCAGACTTCTCGGTCAGTCTACATTCCACCATTTATATGCACATATTTGATGTGAAATGGTAGCTGGACATGAGAATTAAAATTCCCATGTCACAGCAGTAACCACTATTTGGTAGTTGCACATTGTGTAGTACTAGTACCTGCAAAAGATTCTTTTTCCTTTGCAGCATTGTATTTAACTTTAGGGTCTGTAAATACAGATGATAAACATAATTACATGGATTATTCCTTTATCTAAATCACACTGTAAAATTAAATCAGTGGTGGAAAGTAACTAAGAACTTAAGTAGAGTTTTGACTTACTTGTACTTCACATGACTATTTCTTTTTTATGCTCACTTATACTTCATTACATTGTAATGTCAAATATTGTACTTTATGCTCTACTACATTTATTTAACAGGTATTACTAGTTGCTTTTCATATTAGGATTTGACATGCACAACGTGATCAGTTTCTAAATATGATGCATCATCACAGATAAATAATATAACCAACAGTATTAAGAGGCTGTTAAAGTTATCCACCCAGACCTACTACAACATTAATGTACTGCTTATATGTTAATGCCTTAGTAATAATGATTCAATGGTATAATAAACATCTTCTGCTGAATTCCATATGGCAAAAATCTATTTATTTGAAAAAACAAATTACGCAGTGATCACATTAAAGGTTTACAAAAGTAGTAAAGACCAAGTTTTATTCTCTCTTTCTACTACTTTTTTATGTAAACTGTATGAAGGACAGATCTCTTCACTCTAGTAAAGCAGTAAACTGGTAAACCAGTAACCAGTAACCAATAAAATGAGGAAGACTTTGTAATTGCAGCGGAGTAAAGTCCCACTTGCATGTACACAAGACTGGAGATCATCTGTGGAGAATGAGACAGAGAGGCTTTTATTTTGTTATCTTGCACAAAGAATTGTTGAATGAATGTACCCTGTGTGTGTGTGTGTGTGTACATATATGTGATTGTAT
>JBBMJY010000026.1:15844458-15872671 GCA_037833715.1 Toxotes lorentzi | reverse complement strand
ATATATAATTTTTTTTTCATCTTATCCTGTCACTTTCCGTAAAATGGATCTAAAAAGGAATTATATTTTGCATGATCCGTCTTTAAAGAAGAAGCAACTGTAGAGGACTTAAAGTTACAGGGCATCATTTGGATATCAGAGAAGAAGGCGACAAACTGATGCTACACAGTAGACACTGCTTTGTTTGTTACCAAGGTTATACATGTGAAAATGTGCAGATGTGTGGTGTGCATGTGTGTGTCTGTGTGTGTGAATAATGAGCTCAAGCGAGAGGTGTATGAGTATTATTCACCCTGTGTGAGATCAGTGTTCAGTGAAGTGATGACTAACCCTCCACTCCACCCACTCAGACCTCCAGAACTGTGGTGAAGCGGAGGGGGAGCAAGCCTGGATACAAATCTCCTCCACAGGCTACACAAGGCAAAACGCCTCCCTGGCAGAGCCTGACACAATGCCTCCTACTACATAAAACTATATGGAGTGTGTGTCTGTATGTGTGTGAAGGACATAGATAAGACAGACAGAGAGTTTGTGTGCATCTAACCTGAGACTTTCTGTATATTTGGTATTAATTTGTTCCAGAGCTGACACTCTTGAGCTCTCATCATCGTCTTTTGTTCTGGGGGGTTGTAGCTCAGAGTGGCATAGTCCTGGTGTTCAGGGGTGAACATGGGCCAGTTCGCTCCATCAATCCCTGGATTCCTGACAAAAGAGAAAAGCCAGTCAATTCAGCTGTGGCATGAGGGTCCTCACACAGTTTGAATGAGTGACTGACTGTTTGATTAATGCGTACCCTGTTCGGGCAAAGTTGGCCCAGTGTTTCATAATCTTCTTAGTCATGTTCACTTCATTCTTCGTGTATCCCAGGGATGCATTCAGGGGCATTCCAAAGACAAATTCGATCTCATAGCCGTGCATAACACCCATCCATTCTGGCCAAGGATTGATTGATGACCGGTGTTCGAATAAATACAGGAAAGTCTTACCGCCGTTTTGTGAGTACCTGGAAAAGAAACGGACAACAGTGAACCTTTTTTGCACTGCTCCAAGTCAGAGAAAATTAAAACATAAACATATTTTATTTACTGGAACAGTCACAAGAGATGGGCATTGACTGCACTATTATTTAGAATGTCGGTTCCCAAACTGTCCAACTATAAGTTACAAAAAAACCACAGCTCCCTCATTCATTTTACCAGGAGTTGACTGCACTGAGGGCTCTGGCAAAAAGAAAAAGAAACTGTAGGGTCATCTACGAGGAGAGACCAAGATAGATCACTACTATTTTAAGTGAACATCATATTTCTTTTGTTTACCTTCACTCCTCATGAGGAAAAATAAAAATGATTGTGAGAGTGATAACTTTCCAGAGTTGTGACATTTGGTCTCTTAATATTATAAACCACTGTGCAGTGTTTTGGGATCTTACAGATTTTCAAACTCACGGATCTATATTTTACTGCCTCACAGATAGCTAACACAAGAAGTCAAACATTTATTCGTTACATGTACATGTAAAACTGGTTGTGTGGTGAAATGCAAAGTGGCTTGTACCGAAGGTTGAGCTAAAAGACTAATGTGAAAATATAAGGAACGAATTATAAAGAAATGCAAAACATTAACATGTAGATAGTGTATGTAACTGCCAACATGCAGTGACCAGGACAGTGCAAACTATTCACAGAAGATTGAAGATAATTTAAAAGGCCAAGCACATAGAGAGGTCACCATCCTGATGGCCTGAGGAAAGACGCTCTTTCTTAGCCTCTTTGTGTTGCTTTTGTGGCAATAGAGGCATTTGCTAGAGCGCAGATGTTGGAATTGTCTAGTACTGGCAGAAGGGTCCGGCTGCAGCCTGCAGACGAGGGGAAGCGGTGTGTGGGGGCGCGGTGTGAACCTTCAGTTAAACCCCTAAAGCCACAATGGTCCAATGGAGGATCGTCACGTCGTCATTGGGTCTAGATCAAAGATCATTAGAAAAGAAGATGGCATTTAAGCAGTGGTGCAGAAGCAGCAAGTAGGTAATCACAGATCAGTGCAGCTAAGGTTGAGTGTATGTTGTTATTGCACAAATATGTAAAATGAAAAACATTTTAAAAGGAGCTAGGTTGCAGTGCAGTGTCAATGTTAGTATTGCTAGGATAGTAAAGCGGTGTTGGCTTGGCTTGCCATCGTGGTGTGTGTGTGTGTGTGTGTGTGTGTGTGTGTGTGTGTGTGTGTGTGTGTGTGTGTGTGTGTGTGTCACAGAGCGGTACCATGTATGGTGATATCGTTCAGATATCAATTTAAGCAATGACAAGGTTATATTTTCAAATTCAAAAAGCAAAAATTTTGTGTGAATCGGGAACAAAGTATGACGAGAGGTCAGTTGTTGAAAATGTTGAAAATGTACAATGTACTGAACAGTATGGGTGTGAAACAATCAGGAGAGATCTCAGTGGAAATTCAGTTTCATCATTTACATTTTTATCGTGGTCTGTTCGAATGTGTGCGGTTACATAGACGAGACAGACAAGATGAGATATTTGAGTGAAGAAACCAAGCAAGAGCTGCAAGACAGAGCCAACAAATGAAGCCTGCACTGGAGTCCCCCGGACTTCGGAAAGAGACTCTGACTCATTATTGCCCCTTCTCCGGGCCCTGCATCAGAGTTATTATAGTTTTGTATTTTTCATTAGTTTTTATTTTTTAATTTCATTTTTAATTTTTGCTTTAAATTCTGTTTAGTTTCAGTTCTGATTATTATTATTATTATTATTATTATTTAGTTTTTATTATTTAATTTTTTTGTCAGGCACAAGTTGTAAGAAGTTCTGAATAAACATATGCTCCAATGCCCCCTCATGCGTGTTACTAATGCCTGTTTACTATGACAACATACAGTGTTTTGAAAGCCAGGGGACAGTTAGCTGCTAATACTTTTAACCTTTAATATGAAGCTTCCTGTTACTGCTGTGGAAACATGCATATTCATTTTTCCTAATTTGTCCTAATTAAGATAGGAGTTTAAGTTTAAAAATGTTTCCAGACCTTCATAATGTTAATTGCAGAAATTTGCAGTGTTTATATTTTTTATGTCAAATGTATATTTTAATTACTTACATCATACTTTCCTGGATCCCTTGCAACTTGCAACTTGCGGAAACAAGAACAAATTGAGTGACTGAGTCTTTATGTCAGTGCTATGACAAATACAATATCAGTGTCTATGATTAAGGAAGTAAAATAGCTGATATTAATGCAGAATTACTGACTCTATTGAGGGCGTGAGCGTGGTGTGAAGAGGGAGCGGCGTGAGGTGCTACAGACCGCAGCCAGACATTATTGAACTCTAGGGTGCTGGGAATCCTTCATAATCCCATTAGCTCATGTTGTGCACCTTCTGGTGCAGAGGGGCAACATGATCCCATCAAAGCAGCCACTCATATGTCTTTAATGCAGGCCTGTTTTCAGGGTTTTAAGAAAACTGACACCTTCATTCTCAATCCACTTCTGGATTCAGAGTAAATCAGACCACATCATTTTCCATCACAGTTTCACAATGGCTCTTTACCTTTGAGCGAACTCTACCACAGGACAAACGAATAGCTGGTCTCCAACCAGACTACCCAGAAAATCACGGTTTTTCATCTTGTTATTCTCATCTGTCCAATCAGTGTAGTGGAAACTGGCCGCTTCTCTTGAGACGGAACTTGCATCTACCATTGTGAGGGCCACTCCTTGCAGGAAGTCACTCCTGGTGATGAGACTCTGACCAGTATTGGTAAATCCAGGCACCCCATAAACCAGGAAGTAGGTCCCTTCGTCCTTGTTTAAGCCAAGCAGCACCTCTTTCTTTGCGTGGTTACTGGTATTCAGCAGCACCTGCAGGGAAAAAAAGATGATCTGGTGTTTGTGATGCAAGGAGATGTTTTTCAAATTAAGGATTTAAATGCAACTGATTTATCTACATGAGAGATATGTAGGGAGGACACTCCTCCTTTCCATCACAAATTCCACTTGGAGATAAACGGTGGGTTTTGAATAAAGTTTTTCAGAGACTCCTTCGACCCACCAACTGGCCTTCTCACCTTTCACAGTATCTAACTCTTTAGACAAGCTCAGGACTTTCCAGATGAACTTTTCACCTTACAATTAAAGTGCTCATGGAACCAAAGCAAAGACTTCACTATACAAACTGGAAATCATATGAGTTAAACACAGAGTTAATTCTCTCTTTCACTGTACATACACACACACATTCATACATTCCAAGCCCCACAGAGGTCCTTAAAGATAAGCAACCAGAACTGACTTCTGTTGTAAGTTACAGCACATTCCACAGTAACATATACTGGTGTTTTCTCTTTAGTTAAGTACATGTCTGAATTAACATGAACTGACTGTTAAACTATTCAGTATTCCAGTCAATATTACACTTTTTAATTTTGTAATGAAAATCAGTTGAATTCCACTCTGAATAATCTCCTGATGTGCTGCACTGTGACCATTGTGATCATAAATATATACTTTTCTTCATATTCTATGTAATAAGCTCTCGCATGTTTAGAGTCATTGTTGACTGACCATAGTGAAATACTGAAGTGTAAATCTTCTATTAAATTAATTCTCCTATAATAAGCTCAGGTCAGCTCCTCCTTTCTCCATCTCTTAAAGCAAAGGAGTGGACATTTATTGGAGGAAAGCTTTGGGCTCTTCCTCTTTTCCTTTTTGCAGTTCTGCTGTTTTCACTTTTTAAAATTTCCTTCAATAAATAGTGGGTCCCCAAGTTTCAACAAAGTACAAATTTAAATTTAAAGTGTAGTCTGACACTACTACAGATAAAATAGTGAAAATTCATAAACACATAGACCTACTTCGGGTTTATCTGGTATGAAGTCTCCATCAACAACAGGGACAAAGGATAAGCCTAAGAGTGAAGGCTCTACAGGCATATCATGTTGCGTCTTTGTGATTTCATTAGGATCAGCCTTCTGCAGACAAGCTTCCAGATCATCTGAATGAGATGTGGGACACCCCAGTGTCATCGCCAGCGCCAGGGCCCTGGATATTGACAAAAAAAGGGGAGAAATGCAATTGGTAACAGAGAGAATACTTGATGGACTTCCATGTGTACATGTCCATGATCTTGGTCAAATTTAACAGGATTATTTCATGTGACAAATTTCATGACAATCCATTGAATGGTTGTGAAGGCATGTCACTTAAAATCATAAATGTCTATCACATAGTAATTTCAGGCAATTGCTGAAGTCAAAAGGACACATCATCTGGATGATGATGTCTGTACAAAAATTTGTAGTAGATGGAGTAATAAGTGGAGTAATAAGTGGTGGCTCTGAAGCAAGGGTTTAGGGTAGCAAGCCAAAGGAAGTTGGTATGATTCTTCCCCTGAGGACCATGAATTTATGTGTAAAATTTCATGGCAATCCTTCAGTTGTTGGATTATTTCACTCTGGACCAAGTGGTGGACCTACAGACTTACATATAATAGTGAAGGCTCGAGGTGAAAACACATGTACACCCTACCTGTCCCAGGACTCAACTTGGCTCATTGTGCCCCAGGGTGCATTAGGAGAGCCGCTCTGCATCACAGCCCTGTGAAAAAGATTATGGCTCCCTGGGGACAGCAGGTGGAGGCCCACAGATCCTGACCCAGCACTCTCCCCAAACAGAGTCACCTGGAAACAGAAGCAAAACAAAACCCCACAGCTAGTTTTACTGGTTGTTTAAACAAAAAAAAAAATTTAATTTTCTGATTTTAAATAGGATCAAAGACAAAAACACTTTACCTTTGAAGGATCACCCCCAAAAGCAGCAATATTACTGGCTACCCACTGCAGGGCTAAGCGCTGGTCCAGCAGACCCGCATTTCCCCGGATGTTCTTGTTGTTAGGAAGAGACAAGAAGCCGAAAGCGCCGAGTCTATGATTGATGATGAATGAGGAAAGACGTTGACAGCATTTAATTGAACATAACCTCCACTTTCATGTACTCTCATAGATTTAACAGTAAACTAAATGAGTAAAAAGAAAGCTATTGTATATAATGTAAAGAACCTTCCAGTTCACAAATAACTTTGCACAACTTTAAAACCAACTACCATTTTTTGATAAGTAGGTAAGGGTCTAATGTCACAACTCAGGCTAAGCTAGACAGTCACCTCAATGTGTTGTTAGTTACATACAGTTCAGTAACTATATAACTCATTAAGAGTATTTTATATTTTCAGCTTACATCGGTTCTTACCTGTAATTCATTGACACTACAACAACATCTTCAGATTTACTCAAGAAGCGTCCGTCATAAATGTCCAGAGAGGACGTTCCCATAGCGAACCCTCCTCCATAGATCCAGACAAGGACAGGAGCCTGTTGCTGAGGCTGGGTTTTATTGAAACGTGGGGACCAGACATTTAGGTACAGACAGTCCTCACTTAGAGGAGTGTTTGGGTTCCACATCTCTGCACCTTGGAACCCTGGCAAGAATAATCAAATTAATCACTGTCAACAGAGACTGATTCGGCCTTATCTCATTCAAGCATGTATTCAGATAGACTCCTCCTTTAGGATCCTGTCATCCAAGTGTGACACTAAACCAGATTGAACTCCACCTCAGTCAGCAAAGTTTCAACTTAAAGAGGCCATCCATTGAATTTGAACATGAAGACTAGTTTACTAGTCATGTTAAGTATCACTAAGATGTAATGTTGTAAAATGTTTTTTCGTGTTATAAGGTTTCAACACTATGATAAAATACTATGATAAAATGCAGTGTGGAAATAAATGTCTGGAAATAAAAGTAGCGGTTGTTACACCATCAAATAACTAACAATTAAGTAATGAGTAATAAGTGTGACAAGAATCCTCCTCTGTTACTTGCCCTACACATTAAACATCTTTTTTTTGCTGATTAATTTATGATAATGAGATTTTTACCCCACAGATAATAACTTGTGTGCATATTCTATATATGAATGTTGCTTGCACACAATAACAGACACATAACTTATGTGCACAGAATAAAATTTTGTTTGCACACATTAAATAAATAAAACCATCTGATAATCAAGCAGCTGATTGGATATTTATCTGTAAAATAAATAATACATAAATAAACCAACCATTAACTTGGATAAGCCAGTTGTAAGCCATTGATAGGGTAAGCCTTTTTATTTTGCTGGGGAGTAATTCTGGTGGATGTTAACAACAGTGATAGCTGAGAGAAGCTGTAACTAATGTTGTTATTTTACAACAACAGAAATTGCTAACCTAGCTAACTTACATATATATTCATGTTCTGAATTTTGGGTCTGAATAGTTGGGTTAGCTGGTGAGGCTAGTTAGTTGAACTAATGTTAGTATCTAACGTGGCCTGGCAGCTGTTCACACCTAAAATCTTTGCTGATGAAAACCATTGGTCAAAGCGATTTTTCATATCGAAAACGCTGTTTGAAAATGCAGTTGAGAGTATCCTTTGTTACCACACTGTGCTCCGATTCAAACACATTATATGGTATACATTACATGTATGCATTGTGTCCATCCGCGTAAACATGTATCCTACCTGGAAAGACTGTATCTCTCAACTGGTAGCAGGACTTTGGGAATGTGGTGGCATCTCTCACCCCTTCCCATCTCTCTACTGGCTCTGGCGCTCTGAATCTCAGTTTTCCTAGAGGTGGTTTTCCATAGGGAATTCCAAGAAATGCTCTAATATCACCACCGGGCACTGAGAGCAACTTCCCTTGGACTTTACCATGCCTAGTACTGATTACAAGGTCATCCTGAGTGGCAGGTGAAGCAGTCAGGAACTGAAGCAGAAGAGAAATGGTGAGGTATGTACAGGGAAAGACAGTCGCCATGGGAAGTCCTGGGGAGAGAAAAACAAAAGCACACACACACACACTTTAATTATTATTATTTATGTATTCAAATGTAGTTTGTTAGATTGGAACATGAAATAATTAATAATATCATAACTGATTTGAACACACATGGCCTGAACTCTGCTTTATAACTAACAAGATCTGCTTTCATACACTGGTTTTATATCACCACGCTTAGTTCCCTTTAACTACATAAAACGTATTGGTTTAGACTTTTACTTCATGTCCTTTGGTCAGGTTTCATGGGTTCAAGGAAGAGGGACCAGGATCGGTTAGTTTTAGATTCATTACTTTTACTGTACAAGGCATAATTCCATCATTCAGACACTCAGTAATGTAAAACATTCATATCATATAATAACACAGTTGGCAGATTAGTTTCACCTTTAGCAAAGTAAAGTGTGTGTCAAAGGTCGAGATTACAAAAGGACACAACCGAACGGCGTCTGTGCGCGTCTCTGTGCGCGTCACAGAGAGTACGGGGCGCGTGCCGCGGGGTCATTGTAAGTGTGTGTCACAGAAGAAGCGTCTTATTATAATCCTCACAGATCTGGAAACATTAAGGCCGTCTGCAGTTGATTGCTGACTCGTGAAGCCGCTTTACTTTCGAAAGCCACAGACTAAACAAATAGCAAAGCTGAGTCAAGAGAAAGAAAAAGTAAAAAAAAAAAAAAAAAAAGCCGCTCACAGCTGGATAATAAGGAGACGCACGCGCGCACCCAGGGATTCATACAAGCGACTAAAAAACATTTCCTGGTGGTGAATCTACGAGGATAACTTTATAAAAAAGCTTTACAGGCGTCTTACCTTCACAGCTGATGGTTTGTGTCTGTCTGGAGTGAATGAGGACACAATAGTGATGGGGTGAACAAGGCGTGGTTCAAAATCCCTCTGTCCAGCGTCTGCTGGGCTGTCCCCGTCCGCCACCCACAGCTGCTGCTGCTGCTGCTGCTGCTGCTAGAATCAGTGGAAGCAGTGGTGGAGCAGGTACACAGATCTTTTACTTTATCAAAAAGTAACGGAGCAAAAATGCAAAAGTACTCAATCACAAATAAAAGTTCTGCGTTCAAAATCCCATTTAAGTGGAAATATTACCAGAAAAATGTACTTAAACTAAAAGTTCGGGAGAAAATGCCCCCTGCGACTGTACTATTATTAGTATTAGCAGTGGCGGTTCTACATTGAATTACTCCCCGGGGCATGCTTTATTATAACAATATTTATATTATAACAATCTCCAACTCCAAAATCGCTAAAACAATTTAAAAAATTAAAGTTAACAGAAATTAAATACATTTACTCTATATACATAAAAGTGTAAAAGTGGCAAAAATATACACAATCGCACATAACAACAGAGAATAACAATAAAATAAAATAAAAACAATATAATTTTTTATTTTTAAATAATAAAAAATAAAAGAATAATATATTCTGAATAGCATAGATCCTTCATCACACTGAAGGAAATCTAATTATAACACAGCAAAATCATCAGTAATGTCATCATAGGAAACCTGCTCCCTGCTGAGTGATTGATACTGATGACAGTAAAGCCAGTGAGCCGTTCCTGAGACATGGTTGACCTCAGGTACGACTTGATCAACTTTAGTTTTGAAAAGCTCCTCTATACAGTGGACACCCCCGGACGGCTGCCCGGTTCGCCCAAAAACCGCCTCTGACTATTAGATCGCTAATACTGATGCACCAGGCATTTTGCTGCAGTACTGTACTGTACTAGGTTGAAGTGGAGGTAGTTGAAAGGTATTTAACTGGTTCTTTTCCAGAGGTTCACAAGATGAATCTGGTGTGTCATGAGATGATGAATGGGGGACGAAAAAAAAGAAAGAAAACTAAGCTTTGCAACAAACCTTTTTTTTTTTTTAATATTGGATAACTTTATCTCTTTTGGCGCCAAACAGCTATTTAGAAGTCACCACTGGAGCAGTTTAGAGATGAGATATCTCTTTAGCAACATCTGGAACAAGGAAACAAGGATAGGGGAGTCACCCAAACACTTCTTTCTTTCATAACGGTTCTCCAGTCAAACGTTTTGGAAACTTCTAACACCATTAATAATGCACTGTATTTTAAAAACTGCTGTTTTTCACTGAAAAAAAAAACTAGTAACTGTAGTTGTCAGATAAATGTACAACATGAACCTGAAATGTATTGGAGCATATAGAGAAGTAATACTCAAGGAAAGTACAAGTACCGCTAAACTGTGCTTAAATTGCAGTACTTAAGAAAATGTACTTAGTTACTTTCTTAGTTACTACTTACCAGTGCCAACAATGAATCACTAAGGGTTCACTGGCTCTCTCCAGGCCAGCTCAGCAGGACACACAGATGACTGGCACATTTTCTTTATCTTCTGGTCAACAATTCAGCAACGATAAACAAGAACAAGAGAATTATACAGAGTTGAACACAGGGGTTGCATCAGTCACGGTGATGGGTTTATTCAGAGCAGAGACACGTGGTTTTGCAGAGACACAGGTCCCCATGTCCCCACATACCAACCCTGTCTCGTAGAAATTCTGCTTATACTCTCCGAAATACTTTGTGCAAGACAAAATATTGTCTTCTGAATTATCTTTTTTGCTAACTTCATGAGAAAACATATTTTAATTAACATGTCTCCATAAAGTTTCTTTTTGTGTCACCCTGACCTCCTCCCCATGACCTGTGAACTATGAAAACATAGCACTTCATTCACTTGGAAAAAAAGACTGATGCCACTTATCACAATGGTTCTCAAACTGTGGCTCCCTCAAGTGGTACGCGGAGGAATCTTTTTTTGTATTTAGTATTTTGTAAAATTAATTATTAATTGATTAAAATGTAAAAATACTACTACAAATAAAATATCTGAACCATGAGAAAATTGAAATGCGACGTAAAATAAGACAAATAATAGGAACTAGCCTTTCATAAATGTTTTCACACATCACACTACTAAGTGCTGCCTGTAAACTTCAGCTATTAGCTGCGATTAGCTGTCAGCTAGAGGCTAAACTTAACTGTGATGGTAAGTTGGTTAAGCTGAGATAAAATAAAGTCTGAGCGGTCCAAATATACCAAAGTCGTGGCTCCCGGGGTGGACGAAAAGGACGACCTGTGGATCAGGAGGAGGATGTTTCACACAGCCTGGACGACAGAGTTAACGTTAGCAGTTGCATCAGTAGTGTGAGTGAAGTGACCACAGCACCTGGAGCTGGCTGCAAAGAGCGCAGAACAGTACGGAAATATGGGCCGAGTTATATCAAACTCAGCTGGAACTGGACGGAGGAAGAGCCAGAGCCACAGTGTGTGGTGATGTTCTCAGCAATGAATCCATGAAAGCATCGCAAACGTAAACAGGATGAACTGCAGAAGTCCAAATGCACGATTCAGTCCAGTTACACCTGCGGTTAAAGCTCAGGAGGCTTTGAACAGCTGTGTCTACCATTAGCCAAAGATGTAAAAAGTTTGAGAACCACTGACTTATCATATCACTTATCGATTCTGTGCTAATCCCTCTATCTTTCTCTTTTTGTTTCTCTTATTTTTATTTTTATTGTGAGCTTGGGAAAAAAGATGGCTCTGGCATCACGGCTCATGGTTGGCAGTAATCTATAAGTCTATAAGAAGTCTATAAGAATGACCTTATTTATGATTGAGTTTCTATTGCTCCTTAATTGTGCAGATATATCTGTAGTGTTTAACCTGAAATACACCTAGAACCAGGTAGACAGTAACTTTGAGAGAAATTATCCACATGCATTTTCTTCCGTGACCTCCATGAAAATGGTAGTTGATTTGGTCTGATAACACTGAGTCTGGTTCCTCCTCATTATACCACTTCCTGTTTCTGTCCCCTTGTTTCTTTCTCACACTACTGTGTGCTTATTCTATGTGTGGCTTTTCTGTCATCTTTGCTTTCCTTATCCAATTATCTGGAGGCCACTTATCTGGACGGGAAAGTAAACTTTTCTTTGGAATTTTTAGGGCTGTGTGAATGAGTGTGCATGAGTTTTGTATGCTGGCTCTGTGTGTCTGTGTGTGGGTAAGTGACTATGCAGCCTATGTGTGTTTGTTTATATGTGTGAGAACTTTCCCATTAGTTACGTATGCCTGTATGTGTGTTGTTTGTGTGCATGTATTCATGTTATTTATAGTATGGTTGGATTAACAACAAACAACAGCCTTACTGGGACTCTGATGCAGTTTTCTTGGCACAACACAGACTAAGGCGCACAGGTCTAAGTCTACCTGATTAATGATTATGTTCACTATCATGGTGCATGCTGTACATAGACCATAAATTATTATCTATAGCACTGATGCCCAGCTTTAACTGGATTTCACACCATGTCTCCTGAAAACAAAGCCGCTGAAGTGCTACCTTGGAATGCATTTGTTGTAGTAATAAAGCTGGACCACTTTTTTTTTTTTTTACTGAAGCTTCTCCAAGTACTTTTTAGGCAACAATGGCAGTGTACAGGTCAGCTTCTGTATGTTACAGAAATAATGTTAGAATATACAGTATGTCAGTGAAGTAAGTCTCAAAATCATAGATAATAAATTAGACAGATATTCAACAGGTAGAAGATCAAGTGATCAAGGGACTCAAAGGTAGTGTAGTGTTAAAATGTTTTTTCAGAATTGTCATTATTTTGTTAATTATGTATCTGCATTTGATAAAAATACATTCATATAATTAGTGTTTTATTTTTGCTTCAAAGTCAAACTTTAGTTATGGAAAGAACTGCCCCCATTCCCAGGCAACAGAGTATCACATGTCTCTAAAGAAATAACTTCAAAACCATTGGAAAACATTCAGCCCCATTCTCTATGCAAGGACCTGTTTTCCTTTTCCGTCTCTCTTTCTTTCTCTCTGTACTCTGTCTCTCCAGAAGCCAGCTGTAACAGTGGACATCAACCCAAGAGAAAGGAAGCCATGGGAGGGCTGACTCTAGAGACGTGTACAGCTCAGCAGGGGGGGTTGGACAGATGCACAGACAGAGGTGGGAAGAGAGACTGAAAGATAGAGAGAGGCAGCAAAGAGTTTGTTTGAGAAGAGAGACAGCACAGTCTCCGTCCTAACCACACAACATCAGGGATTAGGCAGTTAAAGGAAGAAGTGACAGGGATTTGATAGGAACCTTTCAGAGAATGTTTTCTCTCTCTCATTCCAAAATAGGCTTGGGACTGGAATGCAAACCCACACACACACACATACAAATACAGACACTCAGACAAGTTAATTCCATCCATGCCCTTTTAATGTCAATCTGCTGTTATGAAGGCAGGGATAAGCAGTAAAGAAAAGGAAAAAAAGAAAGAAAAAAAACAGTTAATTCATTTCTTGTGTGTAAGCTTGGAGCAATGAGATAGTAAATATCCAATCATGGTGTCACAGAGAAGGATATTGGTTTATGTCATGTATAATTCCCTCGAAGCGCAGGCAGACACAAGTGGCTTTTTTTGCCACTGGTTTATTTGAAGGCTTCTCTCCGAAAACTAAACACATAGTATTGATGAGAAAATACAGAGACCACGTTAGCTTAACATTAAAACAATAGCATGCACAGCCTGCGAAATAACATTTTACCAAAGTAAAATATAAACAAGCAAAACAAAATAGCCTGTGTGCTGCCTGCTACGAAATGAGAACGAATGAAAACCCTTCAAATATATATATACACATACATATATGATGCTTGAAGAGTTGCGTAGGGTTGCCAGGTCTGTGTCACAAAACCAGCTCGATGGCCTATCAAAACCAGCCCAATACCAGAATTTAAAATATGCCTCTGCCACCATAGACACCGTTCAACAGCACTGCTATCACTGCTGGATGAACCATAAATGTTTAATGTGCCAGCAATAAAAGCAGTTTTCCCTGAACAGTTCTTTCACCTAGGTCCTAAAATGACCTCCCCAGGGTTGTTAGCCAGCTGGCAAAATATACAGTGTACAGTATACATACTGTAAGTTTCAGAAACAGTGCTGAGAATAACACAAGAACAAAAAGGCATAGTTAAAAAAAACAACAACTCAGTGCTGTGTAGTCATTCAAAGGTTTTTGCAACATATGAGTAAATAAAATAGTCACATCAGACCCTGAATAGCTGAGAAGATGTAAATAAAAAGGAATCAGAAGTTTAACAGTACCAGGTTGACCTGCATTTAACAAGACAGATTAGCAATGATAGCAACAGTTAGAGGGGAACGGGAAAGTCTGTTCATTAAATGTCTAAATTGTAGGACTGGACTTCCTTCACTTCATTAATCAGCACCTCCACTTCCTCTCACTGATTTCTGACACGAAGTAGACATTGTGTCATGTTTATCAGACATGACACATTTACAGATACATGTGAACGCACACTTACACATACACCAGATTAACCAGTGAAGGGTCTGGCTTCCTCTAACCTTCACAGGCAATAGAACGCTTGTCCTTCACTGACATAAGGTTCTCTAAAAGGTTGAACAGGAGTAGAGAGAGAATAGAGAGAGATGGAGGGCTTGGATTGGAAGATGTTACTTAAAAGCTGGTGAACTGCGAAACGAGGCGGAGGGGGTAATGAATGTGAGACAGCTGGTTAACAGGTTGCAGAACACACCCTATTGGCCAGGCGGCAAAAACAGAACGTCAGCAGCATCAGCCTCTGCCAGTGTCTAAACTGGATCCATTCAGCTGCCGTGCTGCTGACGGAGTGGACACGGAGATTTGCAGGTCAAGCTAACACACATGAACCTAGTGTCACAGCTGGTGTTAGGAGCACAGCCTGGGAAGACTCAAGTGCAGACACACAGACTGGCTGGTGAAGTGAAGGGCCTTTAATAGATTAACTGAAGAGGACAATGCTTACAGACAGACAGATGGACCGGCAGGTAGGCAGGTACAGACAAGAGGTAACTACACACGGGTAGCAGGGACATAAGTCCACAGTAAGAGCAGTACAACGGGGACACAGACAATCTGACAACTGACTGGGGAAAGAGGGCTGGGGAGCAGATGAGGGAAATGAGGAACAGGTGTTTGGATGGGTGGGGAAGCTCCAGTGACTGGAAAATGGAAAAAAAGTGAGCAGGTGGACAGGGAGACAGGAAGAAAGTCCGGGGACATCTGGTGGGCAGGTGAAGTATAACAAGGGGGCAGATCTAGCGAAGGGAATAAGAGATCCCTTGATGGTGTACCTGATCTAAACACACCAAATGTTAAGGTTTTGAATCTTTGAAGATGCATTTGTCAGTGATGGTTGAACCCTCTGCATTTTTTAAAATCCCCACCAGCAACTTAGAGCAGGATATTTAGGTCAAATGAGTGTCCACTTTACTGATATCACTGTATGTAATTTTTGAGTAATTAAGGAGTTTAAAACCCAAAAAAGGAAAAAAACAGTCATCTCCCACCGCCACTTGAGGCTACCATGTCTTTTTTCTAACCAAGAGAAGAGTTTTTTTTGTCTCCATGCAATCATGCATGACATCATGTCACTAAATAATAGGTCACATTCTTGGCTAATGCCCACATCCATATCTGGGTCAGGCTTCACTCTTCACAGTAAGTCAACATGGTCCTCATGCATGTCACAGACAGATTACCAAGGATTTAGCCTGTTTATGCTACAGTATGCTGGTGGCTGAAAGGTTAGAGAAGTGTGAGTGCAGCATGACTGCAGGGTAGCAAGTGGACATGAGTTTTTTCTATGTGTGTGTGTTTGTACGTGTGTGGGCATGTGCATGAGAGGGAAAGAAAGTGGAAGGAACAGGATGATAGATTATTCAACCATTTCAATGGTATAAAATTTCATTTGAAATCCTACTTTTGATTCAATCCTGATAAAACACTGAAGTGTCTTGCGACCCATTTAGTGTCCCATTGCTCCCATACCTACCCCAAACTCACTTTGTCTTTCTCGCTTGCACACACACACTCACACACATGCTCACTCATGTGCACGCATGCACACACAATAGGGTCTTATCAAGCTGCTGGGTATCTGAAGTGTTGTTTTTATATTGCAGCCATATTTCATTTTGGCCTACTTTCTTTAAATTGCCTATGGGATTTTGTATGAGGAGAGGAACCATCACATTTATATATGAGATTGAAGAAAAAGAAAGCAAGGTGGGAGACTTGTTTATGTTCTTATTCATTTTCTTTGCCTCCTTCGTACTCTCTGTACACCGTCCTTTCTTCCCCATTGTGTTTCATTTCCTTTACTCCCTCCCTGTTCCTCTCTTCCATGTGTCCTTAACACATCTCTCTCAAACCTCTGCTTGTCTCTCCCCAAGCATGTGCTGCTGTGTAAAGTAGGTTTAATTGCTGTAAAGACTCACAGGTGAAGTGGGCAATGACACATGGGAACAGAGGAGCAAAGGGGAAGAAAAGGGAGGAGATAGGAAGATGGCTTACACTCCCTGGGTGTTGCGCAGTCTATTGTATGAAGGTATTTTAAAATGGATGGCCAAGTTAAATTTGAAGGGAAATGTCTTTGAGTTAAAATGGAAGTTTCTTTCAGAAAAAACAAGATGTGGTAGATGAATAATGGTGTGTTAGATAGTATCCCCCTCTGCCTATTTCTACATGTATATTTCATAATATGCCATTTCTTTCACTGCTGTTAATCACATTACTTGAGTTGTGTTGTGTTGCTCCCTCCCCACCACTTATTTGCTTTCCTGCTGTTGCATCACAAATTTCAAGATGTTTAATGTGACTATTGTGCTGTAACAAATGGTAACTCACTGAAAACATAGATCATGTCCACCAGAGAGAGTGTGTGAAAGAGAGATGGAAATCATTTTGATTCATTTTGAAGTTGACACACTGACTTTTGATTGATATCACTACGAGAAAAAAAAGGCTCTCAGACAAATACGAAGGCACAGTCTGTCTCTAGCACACATGCACATGCTCAGACATTCATGAACATAATACCTCTTGCTGGTGACTTTCAATTTGTTGCAGTAAAAAAAAACTCATTTTAAAATCACTTTGACCTTTGACACAGTAAATGCTTATGATGCATACAGACTATATGTCTCTGCTATGTGTCTGCTTGGTACATGTGTGTTTGTGTTAGATTGCATTTGTGTGTATGTAATGCAGTGTTACCCACACATGTTTATTCCAATCATGAAACCAAATTAAAACAACATAAATCTCCAGTTCATCGTAGACAAAGTGAGAACAGACAGCGGGTGAGTGCAAATCAAAGTACAATTAAAATGATGCTGTATTCATTTCCAATCTTATCAGCTCTTATCAACCCCTGAAACCACAAATTTTCCTGACATGCCAAGCATAGTTAGGTCTGTGCAGGTTGTGTATATGTGTGTGCGTGTTCATGCAAGTGTGTTTATGCAAACCAGGCAACTTTTGTTCTTTTAAATTTTAATAAGATTTGTGCTTAGCTGCTCAGCAAGTCACCAGTGAAAACAAGTCCAACTAAGGCAACTCTAATGACTATGACATTATATTACATTATATTACATCGTCAGCGGATTGGGGTGGTGGCAGCAAAGGGGGCATTGTACCGGTTTATAGAGGTGAAGAGGGAGCTGGCTCTCGATTTACCAGGCGATCTACGCTCCGGCCCTCATCTATGGTAACAAGCTTTGGGTTGTGACCAAAACAATGAGGTCACGGATATAAGCGGCTGAAGTTAGTTTCTTGTGCAGGGTGGCAGAGCTCACCATTAGAGACAGGGTTTGGAGCTCTGACATCAGGGGGGAGTTTGGAGTAGAGCCGCTGAGCCTTTGTGTCGAAAGGAGCCATTTGAGGTGGTTTGGGCATCCGATTTACCTGATATGCATCCTGGGCTCCTTGCTTTAGAGATCTTCCGAGCACGTCCCACTGGCAGGAGGCCCTGGGGCAGAACACGCTGGAGAGATTTTATATCTCGTCTGGCCTAGGAATATCTCGGGGTCCCCCACAGTGAGCTGGAAAATGTTGCTGGGGAGATGGACAGCTGGGCTGCCCTGTTTGACCTGCTGCCACCGCAACCAGACCCTGGATAAGCGGCTGAAAATGGATGGATAGATTGCATTGCATCATTATTGCAGATGTTTTGACATTCTTGAACCCTATCCTTGGGCTATCGCTGAAAAATAAATAAAATAGGATGTGACAACTGTTTATAAAGACAATTTTGAATTGATAACGTTCAGAAGTCTGCTATAAAAGTATAAGGTCTTTTGGGGGTTTCAGAGAACCCTGTTTTAAATACATCTAATACTGGCTGAGAAAATGTGTTTGTTCTGTCTGCAGTCAACTGTTTTAACCAACACAATGCCATCACATTGTCATTGCCTTTTTGATTGGTTGCCAAATGTCAAGAAGCCGGGTCTTGTGTGGTGTGAGCGTGTCAGAAGGCATACACCAAGGGTGGAGAAAGAAGAGAGAGCATCTTGCTGCTGATGGCAGGTAATATTTTTGTGGGGACAGTGGTGGATGATAGGTGATGACCCCTGTCCCTGAGGTATTTTGGTTTAGTTTCTTCCTGTGTCTGTTTGTTGGCCTGGATGGACTGAAGCCGATGCCAAGCTCAGCATGTGGTTAGAAACACAAGACAAGAACCGGGCTAGCCTCAGCCACACTGTGAGTGGTAGCAGCGACGTTGGGGGGTGAGTCAGACTCTCCACGGTTCAGGCACGCACATATCCTTTCTTGTTGTGTGTGTGTGTGTGTGTGTGGCAGCTTAGCTTCTGACCGAGCACAGAATTCATTATGAACTCCAATTATTTCTGTTATTTCCCCCAATTCTCTCTCATTTCCCCTGTCATCACTGTACATTTATGAAGCAGACTCATAAATTCATATTCCCCTGGACCTAACAGGTGATCATTTTACCAGTACTACCTATGCCTTGACACTGTCCAGTGACACACATATGAAACACGAAATGAAAAGTGGTCTCCTGTGTTAAAGTCTAACGTTTTGTTGACCCATCTATCCACCCTTACCTCCTCCTTGTACAGACTTACTACGACCACTAGAGGGCTTTGACCATAAACATGCCATTTTGAGGTATTTGCAGAAAAGACAGACACTGCCTGACATGATTGCTAGAGGTAGCATAACAATAAAATAGGAGATTTTTTTATGTGAGGACAGTTTCAAACAGTCGCTGTCAAAGACAGGGTGAAAGGTCAGTTGTCATAGAGGTTTTCAAGACACAGTGATCATTTAAGCAAGAGGATAATGGCCCACACTATCAGACACTGTCCTGGAAGGCATTCATAGAATACACTCATATATACAAAGTGACAGAATTAGTTGCAAAGACTAAGAAAAAGAGCTTGTGTCAAACACTGCTTTTATTCTCACCTCCACACATCTGGCTATATTCTGTGTGAAGTGGGTGTGATTGCCACTTTCATAAAGTTACAGAAATTGTTGGAAGCAATTTTGTATTTTAACATTTGAAGTCATTATCAGTACCAGGGAATACGGTGCACTCTGATTCCATAGAATAGACAGCATTGCATAGAAGTGGACAGACTGTGTGTGTGTGTGTGTGTGTGTGTGTGTGTGTGTGTGTGTGTGTGTGCGCCACCAAGTATGATCAAGGGGCATTTTACTCCATAGAAGGAAATATCCAACATAATTTACAACAAAAATATTCTTCTTTCAGATCAATGAATTCTTCTCGAATGTCTTCCTTCATTTGCTGGTGTCCTCTTAGTTATTTTCCAATCAATGAAATTGATTTCTTCATTTTGAACCCTTCTTATATTTTAATCACTACTGTGTGGGACTAATCTACTGATGTTAATGATGAATGTGATGTGTGTGTGTAGAGTGTAGAGTGAGCACATGTGCATACTTCTTGTATAAGTATGTAAATGTGTATAATTCAGCGTGAACACATGTATGTGTGTGTTCCTTATTTAACAGGACTGGCCTGCCGGCACAGTAGTGGGCCTGGTTAAATCTGGTCACTCAGCAGGACTCTGTTAATTAGACACCAGAGAAGGTTCATGGCTCAACAGAAGCAGCTAAAGCTTCAGCTGTTTGGAGGAACATAAGAAAAAAAAGGCAGGAAGACAGGGAGAGAGAGGAGATGAAAAGTTAAGAGAGGCAATGAGTTTAGAAGGGGTTGAGGTCAAGAATGAGAGTGTGGGAGATATATTACAGAAATGGAAAGGATCTGGTGATAGAGTGATGGAAGTGACAGAGAGATACACAGTGGAAAATGGACCTGCGGCAGTGAAGGAAACATGGTCAGAAAGGTGACAGGGAAAGCATCGAGTTTAGAGAAGAGAAAGAAAAGAAGAGGTGTAAGCAGTGGAAAGACAAAATACAGCATGAGAGGAGGAGGGAGGAAGGAGGGTCTGGTGTGGATTTAGGCTGAAAGTTAAGTTTCCACCGTTTCTCAGGTAGTAAAAGTTTAAAACAAAAAGCCAATTACAAAGAGAAACATGAAAATAAGGCAACAAATAAGGCAACAGCAAAGTAGTGTATTGTAGCCTGCAAAACAAAGTGCATAGTACTTATGGATTGATTAAAATGATGTTGCCTGAGGTAAAACGATTACAAAATATATAGCCAGTAGGATCACTTCAGGACGTGGCAAAAATATGCATAAAATAAGGGACAGATGAAGGCCCAGACAGATTTATAAAACATTGAGATTTATTATACATATCCGTGCACTTCTTTCTTCTTTTTAAGACTCAGTTAGTAAAACAACTAATCATTATAACTGAGAAATATGATGGTGGCTAATGAAAGGCTTGTAAAATATCAAGTAGCCATCTGAGTCATAGATTAAACTATAACTCTAATAAACAGAGCAGACATTCATCTATAAAAGTCAACTAGTAGAAATACAGCGTACTCTTTAAATAGCTTCTCGGGAGCAGACTGATCTGTCTTTTCTGGTGGATTTGATTATGGAAGAGGGAGGGACGCATTATGGAAAAATACTCTTCAGGCATTTGACCACTCTTTTAAAGGAAACTGACATTAATATGACATTAGTATGATTCTATACCAGGTTTTGCAGTGGATTAACATCCTGACACTATGTATACGTGTGCTAGTTAGAATGTATGGTTGTTTGATGCGATTTTCCTGGTGAGGACAGTTTGTAAAAAGAATAGCAAGAATGTGAAGGTGGAATTGAGGGGCATGTGGTGCCACAGACAGGTGAAATGCGTTTTACACGCAAGATATTTAGAATAAAACATTGATTACAGATTTTTTTTGTGACAGCACATTGCCACAGGTTGACTGTGTAGCTATACACAAGCGCACACACACAGGCACTCAACTTCCACTGTATCCAAACATTTTCTTGGAGTGTGTATTTGTAAAGTCATTTGTAACTCCCCCAGTATTAGCGAGGACACGTGGAGTGAGAATCACAGGGGGAAAGCCTGTCTTGCAGTGACAGCACTTTTCAACACAATAAAAGCTCTGTGCAAGATGCCAAAATACAAGGCTGCATAATGTGTCTTCATTTTCAGCTCCAGAGAAATGTATATGAAGAATGGAAATATGGGAGGAGACTGTCTTTCTGGTGCAAATGAGGATTTTATATTTTCTTCTTTTGGAAGAAGGGCTGCTCCGTGCTGCACAAACTTGGTGCTAATTAAATTCACTGGCTGGCTCTTTCCTCCTATTACATCTCTTATTTTGTAACCTTGAAATTATTGCTCATCGTCGCCTTCCTGTGACACAAATAAGAATAAAATTAGGTAACACACACACACAAATCACAAAGGTTGCACAAGATGACCCAAGAACTGATTCTATATTCTGCAGTGGAGTGCATGTATTTTCTTCTCATGTGTGCATTGCTAGTGTTAAAAACATTAACGCACACACACAACACACAATTATTAATATAAATGAACATGAATTCATTTTGAATTTCTGATTGATTTAGGTCACGCTCAAACTTTATTCTCTAATTGCTTCAGGAAACTCTGAAAGTCATTTTAGACCAATATTGAACTGACTCCATTGTCATAATTATGTTGGATTTTTATGAAGGCTTGCCTTATTGCAAATAAAATTATCAATACGGTAACCTTGCTGTGCTCACTCGCTCCAAATATGAACTCTGCTTAAATCAATGGAATCTTTGAAAACTGTGTTCCTTTTGATAATAAGCACCAGTGAAGGAGAAGGAGTCTGTCTCGGAGACAGAGAATGAGGTGGTCGCTTGCATTCAAATGAATTTACATTGTGCACAAGTATTTTTGCCTCGCTGTGAATCATCACTTTATTATGGAAGCAGGGTTTGTATGTCCTTGTGTCCCCGGGGGTTGTTGTCAGGGAATCATTCAATCAGAAGAGTTTTCAAAGGGAAATTGGCAAGTGAGAGGCCATAGTGAGAGCAATTCAGGGCCCAATAGGTTTCACTAAGAAAGAATGACTTCACCTGAATCAGAAAAATATAAAGGCTGTTTTTTAAGTCCGGCCTGGGAGGAGAGCTTGTGAGTGAGCAGGACACCACTGTGTCAGATTTTTCCAAGAGGGATGAGGGAATGAGATGCGAGCATTGCCTTGGTCATTAGTGTGGTGTCTGGATTCAGTGCAGGCTTTGTGAAGAAGCGTAGCCTTAAGGTTATCATGTCGATATACCTCTCAATACTGAACACTCCGACATTTTATGTGGTCATGAGTTCTGGGTAGAGATTGAAACAGTGACAACACGTAGGCAAAATGATCGTCCTTGGCAGAATGTCTGAGTTTATTGTTAGGAACAGAGTGAAGAGCTCAGATATCCAGAAGGAATTTACAGTAGAACAGCTGCTTGTTTATGCTGAAAGGGGGCAGCTGAGGATACATCCCTCTGGGGGTATTCCAGGCACATCCAACTGAGCGGGACTCTAGAGCAGATCCAGAACATGCTGGAGGGTTTGCTCATTCCTCCATTTCCCATGGCCACAAAATGCCTTTGGAAACCCCAGGTAGAGTCCTGCGCTTGTCCAATTTTGCAGTCACTAAATCCACTGTGGACCCTCTAATGTAAGTCCTGTACGAGTACAGGTAGGGCTACCTGTACTCGTATTTTAACACGTAATGTTTCCTGTAGGCTACGTCAACTGCATCTCCAGCCTCTCACATAGTGACATAAAGTATACTTTGGCTCCAGACTGATAACTTAACAGTTGCTGATCTGTTAACTTATCAATGGTGAATTGGGCCAGTTCCTTGTGAATATGAAAGAAATAGGCCCAGTTCACCACAGATACATACACTCCATACATCAGCAGTGTTACACAATACAATGTTCAACTCAGTTTTCTTTTATCATTGATCTGTGTATGTGTGCTTATGTGAGAGTGCTCTATGTGTGTTAAGGTGTGTATATATAGGTCCCACTGGCAGCATTGGTATCCTGACCATGAGCTAATAGACCTATCAAGCGGCCCCTCCGGGTCATACAGGGCTGTGTAATTGAACCACTGAGAATTTTCCACTAACCTGTAACTACCATTTCTCTCTCTCACACACGCTTATGCACTTTCAGCCTTGTGGCCCCAGATACACAGCCTCTCCAGCGGCCTTGTGGGTACAGGCTTTTCTTCACACATCCTGTCATTCCAATTGCCAATTCTGTATCCATTCACAAGCCCATGTACAGCATTCCTTTAAATCAATTGTCTTAACAGACACCTACTTAACTCATTGTTCCATTAGCACCTGTTATCCAAAGAGTTAAACACTCCCTTAGGATATGCTTGTTTTCATACAAAAACTGGTGAGCAAATCACCATCCAAGTATACAATAATAGGCTTCAAGCATTTTTTCCAGCAAACTTAAACCAGTGAAGCACGGACACTTCTGCCACTTTCCATCTGTAGCTAGATTTGCTGACACTTTTAAACCATCCTAAAACCAATACATTGTCACTATTAGTGTAGGAACTTTTCGGGTTGCACAGGTTGTCATGTCTGAATAACAGCAGTGAACAGATACAATGAGGACAGTGCTGCTGTTTATTTCCTCAAACGCTCATCGTCATCATTTCATTGACATCAATATAATTTCCTAAACAAGCAGGTGACAGGCAAAATACAGAATATGCAGGTATTCAGTATATTTTATCAGTCATGTTTAAGTGAAGTATTCTCTTATATCAGCTCCTCTACACAATATGTTGGCATAATAGGTAAAAATTTTAAGAAGAGACTAGTAGGCTTTAAAATATTTATCTAAATCAATTGGTGTTAATAATGCCTTGGGCTAAGACTTACCACTTGAAAGGCAATAATCAGCCCGACCACAGCATGTTCATGACAGCACTGAATGGGTTTTCCCAACAGACCTCCACCTCTCAGCTGATTGGACTATACTAATGCATCATTACCATCCTCCTCCATTGAAAATAGGTGTAAAAAAGGGTAGGGTCTCAACTAAAACTCTGTGTGCATACAAAAATAGAAATATGCATAAGCTTTCTTTTTGTTAGATGTTGTATGAAGCCCTTGTGAACACCCTTAATCACTTGTTTGTATATCAGGACTTTTGATTCTCTAAATGTGTCAGTACTCAAGACCAGCAAAGAAGAAGCACAGTTTCAGTGATTGCGCTAACTTGACCTTTTTTTCTCCAACAGTGCCAGAGCCACTTTCACCGCATGTCAAAATTACATATGGTTGTGTCTATTTATACCGCTATTATCACTAATTCATCACATGTACCTGGGTGAGTGGAGAAGTTCTTTTTAATCAATATCATTTCCTACCGAGCTCCTGAGTTATTTATTTGTTTATATTTTTGAGCTTTGCCCATTTTCTCAATCAATTTAGCATCAATTGATTTTACTCTCGAAGTTCTTAGTTGAGTTTTATTCTATCCAAACCATGTCCATGATCACGCAGTTGCCCCGAGCAACCAGTAAGAGTTGCTACAGCAGTAAAGAGTATGAAACCCCTACTCTGTCTCCATGAACATGGGGGATGCTCAACCAAGCAAGCCACCAATACAGGGAATCAAACCTCGAACCCACACGCACACACATACTGAGTTTTCTGTTTAAAGTAATTTTAAAACAACAGATATATGCAAGATTAAAAATGAAAGGTCACTGCATGTTTAAGTGTCTCTATTAAGTGTAATTATCCTACACTCCAACTTCAGTTACATTTAAGACCATTGTAAAAAATGCTGCCTTGTTCAGATAATCACTGACTACTTAAAATGAGCTGATAACCAGCTATGAACAGCAGGCGTACAACTCCTGTAGTGCGTTTGTCTGTCTGTATATGTGTGTGAAGAAGACACACTTTGTGGCCAGACAGCACACACACATTTGCTGACAGGCACAGCAGTATTTTGCATATCATTGATATTCCACTTAGCTGTAGAGACAGCAGCATCCATTGTCCACTATAAATACACAACAAAGCAATTAATATAACAATAACTTGTGAAATATTGCCAGCGAGCAGGATATGATCCCTCTGGACCTAAGTCACATTTGTATAATAAGAATGCAGTGATTTGGGAAATAAACAATATTTCTTAATTTTATCAACACTGACTCCACAGGGGTTTCTCAACATGAGCTATTACAAATTTCTACACTGAGTGACTTTACACAGTCGTAGGGTGAATTATGTGTACACTCTAATACATACAGTGTCACAAATGCCCTTTGTCAGCCAAGACATTTAAACTCTTTTTTTTATGTAGTTTTTGTTAGTTTGAGCCTTTGCTTGTAGGAGCACAGTTACAATGCATTTGGTTTTACATGGGATTTTGTTAGAGGTTCCATGCTGCTTTGGCATCTACAATGCCATTGTGTACTTTTACGAAGAACATCTCCATTTATTATTATTTTTTTTTTGTGAAGCAGAACTCCCCCCAAGTGATAAAGTCCACCGCTGAGAACACTGGTGTTGAGTTTACAGCTCCTGGCCCTCACCACCAGAACTGTCTGTAAGAGGGTGCCTAAAGGCTTCAAGCCAGTGTTCACTGCCTGAAACTTAACAAGCTCTGGGAGTGTGTGGAGGCAGAGTGGCAAGAGCCTCTCTGTGTCACAGCCCATATCTGGGGTTTGCAAACTTCACCACAGTGGAGGGGAACACCATTGTCCAATGCCAGGGCACTGCTTCACTCGATGATGTGCTGACTGCCTGGTAAATGGTTTTGTTAAGTGGTTGGGGATTGAGTATGACATGTCCCTGTCAGCTAAAGAGTGTCCCACTTATTCTGACCCTTAACCCTTAACAACCTTAAAATCAGCTCAATCAAAATCGGTAGTGATGGTGTGTGATGTCTAAGTGTTTCTACCATCATCCGTCAGGTTGATGGAACAAATGGCTTGTCACGTAATGCTTTGTTGCATGAGTCTCACTCTATCAACCACATGCCTGTTGTTCTAAGCCCCAGATTCATCCCCTTTCTATACGGTCATACCCCTTTTAGCGGACACAGTCTGTTCAAAGATCACGTCCAGTTGAGATTGGCGGTCAGTGAGTCAACCTAACCTGGATTCTCAACCCTCCTCCCAGCCTGGGTGGAAAAAGAGTTGGATATGGGGTTAACAGGCATTTATATTAGGGATACAAAATTGGTTTGATGTTTAAAATTTCTTCAAAATTTCTTTCATTCTTACTTCTCTTAGATGAGGCCTCTAATACCCAAAAGTGCAGCTCACATGGGGATGAGTATGCACATTAAGTGCTTAAATGCACAATTTAGTAGTGGATGACTACAGCCTAAAGATTAGAGCAGTCTTCCTGTGATTATAGAACAAGAGTTATTATGTATAACAATAGCTGCTTTCACCCATACACCGCGACCCTGAACTTTTCTAGACATTACCCGGAGGAGCTGTATGTCTGAACGCAAATGGCTGAATCAGTTGAACTGTACCCTAAACAGACTTTTACCCTTCCAGCTCCCCAGTCCAAACTCTGTGTAATTTAGCCAGGGTGTGAAAAGAGCCGGTAATTGGGCAGAGAATTCACAGCGAGAGAGTGGGCGTCTTGATCACGTTTCTATCTTCCCTCATCATCCCTTACCTGAAGTAAACAGAGTATTTCAATTAGGTGAGAATGCATCTGATACGGACGATCTCTTGTTGTGTACTGCATGTGTGAAAGAGCCATTAAACAGTGTGTTTGTATACAGAACAATAGATATATGAAACTTTTACATAATTAACTTTTTTTAACTAGACTTTAACTTTTCATTTAGTTGTGTTTCAACATGTGAACAGACACACTAGTCCTGTATCTGTCCCTGTATCTGTGTTGACTGATGTGTCCTCAGACTGACCCGTGACGTCAGTATCCCTTCTGCATCTTTACCTTTCCCTTCCCTTTGACATCTAGTTAGGACTGACCTCATTATGACCCCATGACATGACCCAGGCACAGACACCAACAGCATACAGCTCACTCCATTACCAGTGGATGTAACCCAAAATAAAAACTCATTTGGAGAATCTAATTCTTTTCTGAGTGCTCTGTGGCACTATTATGGGGTCAGCTAATCTGGCACATTTAGAGATGAGCAATTATCCGATGCTCAGCCTGTGTCTAACTTGAAGAACAGGGAGAATAAAGAGAGGGTCGCAAGGCCAAGTTATTTCTCGTGAGGGCATTGGATCACTTGTTGACATTAAATGTGGATCAGAAATTTGTGCTGCGTGAGGTGCGTTCAACTTACAATGAAAACACCAGCCCACCCATATTGTTTCAGTATGGCACAGTTCGGTTCATGTTCTCCGCTGTCTCTATCTTTCTGTAGGTGTTCCAATCACATTTTTTATAATGTCCAAGATACACACACACACACACACTAAATGTTTCCTTCCTCACACATACCCCCACAGCCCAGTGAAGGAGAGAGCTGTGTTAGGCTTTGTGTGTGAGTGTGGTGAGTGGGAGATAGACAGGCCAATTACCCTGCAGTGGCATTCTAAGCCTGATCCCCCAGCAGATGGGTCACAGGGTGGTGGACTAACCCAGGCTTGGCACACACCAAGGGGGACATAGAGGGCCTCTTTGCACTCTCATTCTGTCACTGAAGCCCAGTCTGGAACAACAAGGTCAGACACCTTGTCCTTTTAATCTGCTTTAGAGGTAGCCAAGGGCATGTCAATACACCTTAACACATCACACGCACACACACACAAACATGTATAAGACTTATATACATGAACAAACATGGATTAAGATTCAACAAAAGAATATGTAGGTCTTTGTACACATGTACATAAAAAGATATACACAGACAATACATAAAGCATGCTTGTCAATACAGGAACCACTCATACCAAGACACACACACACACACACACACACACACACACACACACACACACACACACACACACACACACACACACACA
>JBBMJY010000026.1:15827248-15837914 GCA_037833715.1 Toxotes lorentzi | reverse complement strand
GTGTGTGTGTGTGTGTGTGTGTGTGTGTGTGTGTGTGTGTGTGTGTGTGTGTGTGTGTGTGTGTGTGTGTGTGCGGGCAGCGTGGTGGACAGACCGAGGGAATAAAAAGTGTATTTATCAGATTTACTGTGTAGTACTCTCTGTGTACTCCGCACTGTAATAAAATTGTAGACATCATAAACTAGAATTTGCAGTGTTCTATAAAAACCATAAATTTAGCACGCAGCTCCTGTAGTCAAAGTATGAACACACTTCCACAGGTGATGTTACTGCATCTGACACCAACTCTCCTGAGAGAGTATGTTAAACCTAAGTGTCAGGTATCGATGTGGTCTGGTGTTGCCACCAATAGTTTGTCGGTGTGTGTACAGGCAGCAGATGCTGTCTCCATTAAGATCCAAGTCTAGCTCTAACTAACACACTAATTGATTACAATCACCAATGAGACAAATCAACCCACCACCACCTTTCCTCCCTCTGTCTGCTTTAAATCCCTTCCGAGTAAACAAAAGTAGAAAAGGGAGGCAGGAGCAGTGAGCAGGTGGAAACAACAGAGAGACAAAGGTGCGCAGATGGAAAAAGAATGAGGGGAAAAAGCTAATGAGGAAAGGATCATCGCTAGGGAAACACAGGCCATAGGATAAAGAGCAACGGGGCCAATATTTCAAGCTTGGATTACGTTGGTTTCATCTTGGCAACCACCTCCGTAAAGTATGCACAAACTGAAAGAGAAAGGAAGATGACAGGCTGAGACAACAGACGAGTTCAGAGGGAGGGGAGACAGATGGAGTGACTGACAATAGTTTCAGAAATATAGAGGATATACAGAGGGGAAAAAAACTTTGCATGAGAGAGATGAGAAAAGAGTGAACTGGGACTATAACAAGGCTTAGGTGTTCAACAATTGTCCCACAACATTAACCTCTGATAGGGCTGCAGTGAAAAGGGAGAAAAATAGCACTGAAGCTTACCTCTTCACCCTCCTCCTCCTCCTCTCCCTCTTTCTTCTTTGATCACCTCCTCCTCCCTCCTCTTTGATTCGCTCTATTTCTGTAACTTTCCATGTCGGCTCACCGCGTGTGCTGACACATGGTTCTTTGAAAGACACCCTTCCCAGCATCCTAGAGTAAACATACGCCGAATGTGTGTGATCATTTTACCCCTCTCTGTGTAACAGGCATGACTGCCTCTGATTTAAGTAAATGAAGACAATGACACCAGGCACACACATGCACACAAGCGCATTAGATGCGTTGAGGCATTCATTAAAGTGAGCATCGTTGGCACAGCGTTTTATAAGCTCACTTACTCATCACGTTTGTGGCAGTCTCAGTCTACATTTTCCTGTTCTCTGGCATGCCTCGAGAGATTCAGTAGCTGTGTAGTAAATTCTCATTTCCCTGAGGCGAGGGATACTGTGATCACAAAAGGATTTAACCTGACATATCATTTTGACTCATTCGAATCATTTAGCTTTTATTTTCTTAAGTCTTATTAAGTCTGACTCAGCTAATCACATCCATGTATATTAAGTTTGCTAAATGCGGTTTGGCGTGCGAACATGTAGTTGCTTGTACAATGCTCATAAATCTAGTTTCCCTCTGTCACATGTTTTAAAAAATACATATCTTGTCACAGATGTAATCTGTTGTTTGTTGTTTTTGTTGTTTTGCCAGCTACGGCTTTCGCTCCCCGTTCATGTGTTGTCCTTGTTGTAGCCGCACTTTCTACCTGGATCCTCAGCAGACTCTGAGACAGAGAATCTGGGAATAGACTCTGATGTAGGTGACAAAACATTGAGGATGTTTATATTCGTCCGATCTGAGACCCCATTTTGAAATAAGAAAACTGTGGGGCATCGATCTATATTCGATCTATATCGAATCCCTTCTTGATAGAGCTCACTTTAAGGGAGTTTTAGGATGACTCCCCATCTCGTCTAATCATTACTTTCTCTCCTTTAAGACATCCCCCCTCCTCCCCAGGTCTTTATCTGGCTGGGTGTTCTAAGACTCTGACGTAACAAATCTGATTTATGACGCTCCTGCGCTCTTTTCTCTTTCCCCTCCACAGTTTGCTTTGTCATGTTTCCTCTCCTCATCTGGTTCTATTAACATCAGATGAATAAACGATGTTAAGAGTCTAAACAACCCCCTACGCAAATACACACACATTCTGGTTAGGATGAGGTTGTGACGTTGATGTGTTGCTTAGTGCTTTGTGTCATGTAGACAGACACTGGCTTTAAGTCTCCCATTTCTGTCCCATATTCCAAATCTAGCATGCTCTACTCTGCCAGGAGAGTTCTAATGCATTCTGTCAGCCTCTGTCGGTAAACAGGTCTCACTATACGAGACATTCACTGGTATACAGAGAAATAATAACAAAGAGCACACTTATGTATACATTCGCACACACACAGGAATGTACACATTCAAGGACACACTTCCTTGCAGTGTTCATGCTTTTCAGTCTGTCCTTTCAGTATCAACATTTTGCTTGTCTGTCAGTCAGCAGTTGAGTTTTTGTTTGTGTGACCAAGAGTCTGTTAGTGTGTATATGTCTGTAAGTCTTGCACCCTTTGTTCCATAGAGCATACAAGGTGAAGCACTTACGTTTAATTTACAGGCACAAATTTCACTTAACTTGTTCATTGAAGAGCATGTGTATAAAAGCCCTTTTCCTTCCCTCACTACTTTTAAAATATAAATTTTCATAAAATTGACAGAAGAACACAATATACTTTTTTTTCTTTTCTTTCTTGCTTTCTCTAAGAATACATGGTTTCAGTTTGTTGTGTTTGTGCCCTTTCCATATGTCATTATGCTACAGAGCAGATATGTTCCAGATTCATTTATGACAAACTTGGTATCATCCTAGAGAGCTTCGGAGCTGCTTGAAGTTAGCTGTTCAGTTAGCTGCCATATGTACAATAAACAATACAACACTGAGCAGAAACTGCTTATCATGTCAGAATAACCCAAAGGACATGAGAAGAAACATGAGTACCAATTAGGTCTTTATCTCTCTTGTCTTTCCCTCTTCTCTCTCTATCTCCCGACATTTTTTTTTCCTTTTTGATCATAATAACATGTTCCATAATGCAAGAATAACTCCTCAACCCCAGCTATCTTAGAAGGTGCTAATTTGTGTCCTCCAATGAAAACAATGCCTCTGACTGAGAACAGCTGTTCAATCCTCACAATACATAGAGTATATGTTGCACTGCTCCTGAGATCTGGAAGTCTTCTTATGTTCTTACATTTTAGGCCATGTTTTTGTAAATAATGACACATCCTGACAGTTCTGTAGAACAAAATGAAGTCACATAACATGCAGTGATACTTAATAAACCGTTTATTTTACCAGTTTCTAAGCTGTAAGTCCCCAATCCTTCGTGGACAAAGTGTTGTGGAATCAACGTGACAGGAGCCTTTCGATGCAGAGGGTTGATTCACCATTTCCTGGTGCTCACCGCAGTCGTGAACTAATCTGAGAGCTTATATTCTGGTGCTCCTCCTATGGGTGAAGGCTTCTCGGTCCACTTTATCCACATGCTGTTTGTTGGTTTTGGTGTAGACCCTTATTGCCAAGTAGCTAAGAACTGGTAAATCATTGTTAATGAACCTACCCCCTCAGTGACCAAGCTGCTTTCACCAGTACCAACATGACTTTGAATCAGAGTGTCCTTATCAGTGCTCTCGATAAGCCTGCTTGTCAGCTTGCACATGTTCTTCGGCCAGCAGCCAAGTTTTCTTGCCCACCATATTGCCACATATTGCCAACAGCATGGCTACAGTGGGCTGGTGTGGGCGTGTTACTTCAGATACCAGAGATAAGATTAAATATGATACAGAGAGGCCAGTTTGATGATTTTAGAAGCTTATCATATACCAAAACACTACACGTCACTTTATTATACTACAATACAATATACTACAATGCCACCATTCATTTATTTAGACCTTGAAGGCACTCTTTCCTCAATCTTAACCAAGTAGTTGAAGTTGCTGAAACTCAGCCAGACCTTCGCCGTAGAGCCAGTTTTGTCATTTAGATATAAGGAATTGTATCTCCTGTGCCTCTAAATTATGTTTATGCTTTGTAAGTCCACAAGGATTCCATCAAATACCAAATAATGTTGTCATTAAAAGTGATAAGTGGCTCATCACAGCTCTCAGCATACATGAGACTACAGCACACACAGTTTCATACTAATTTAGCTCTAGTCACCATAACAATATTTTTTTAATATTCTATGGCAGCTACTGAACGAGGCAAGTGACACATTGCTGATGAGTAGGAACGGAGAGGTTACAGAGTAACAGAGAGGTGGTTTATACTGTGTGGCAGTTCAAGGGATTTTAATTCTATCTCTCTAAGAGAAGAATTCATTAAGTTGAACAGAGTCAATCAAGAGTTAAGAAAAAGGGAAAAAAATATATTCTTACAGGCACTTTCCTAATCCTTTTTGTCATCCCCAGCTCCTTTTTCCTCAATCCTTCACCACCTCATGCTCTCTAGATTTTACATGGATCTTTTCAGACCGGATTCAACATGTCATATGTCATATCAAGTGCTCTTTCTGTGTGTGTGTGTGTGTGAGCGTTTGTGTGCCCACGTCTGGAGAGGCATCTGAGAGCTCTTCACCCCAGCGCTCTCCACACTCCAACACTCTCCACATGACATGAGTTGTATCCCCAGATATCCCTGGTGAATGTGGCTCCATCATGAGGCTATCACACAGGAGAGCTTTGTAGAGAGGGGTCATTAGCACTGGCTAGCAAACATATGCATATGCCTTCTTTCACATATTCAGTGCCATCGAATTTACATGCCATAATGAGATTCTTCATAAAATGACATAGCAAGATTATTTTCTTAATGTATGAGGGAGCATGGCTGGGTTTTAGTCTCAAGGACTTTGTTTTCATTACTGGTTTTTTGTTACGGGTGTCTGATTTCAGCTGCTTTAATGGAGATATTATATCTCTGCAGTGTTGGGATTTGAATCTATATTATGTGCTATTGTGTGCTAAGGTAGACTTTCTTTTGAGCAGTTTGAAAACAGACACTCAAAATGATGAACCACCTTAAAAAACATTCCTATATTTATAATTCTTATGTCAAGCCATTCTGTCTTGATCTCTCTGAACTTTTCTTTCAGCACTCTCTACATCTTTTTACACTATTTCTTCAACATTAAGAGTTTTCACACATATTGAATTTTGAATGAATGTCTCGATCTTTCTCTTTAGTGTCCACACATGTACAAGTGCTGAAAAGATGTTTGTAAGTAGAAACACTGATGGGGATGAAAAAGTTGGAGTAAAATAAATAAAAGATGGCCAGAAAGCCCGGCCATCGAGCAATTGCCTTAAACCAGATGAAATTGCCAATTATGGAACACAGACATGCACCAACACAGCCCTCACCTTACTCACCATCCCCATATACGCACAAAACAACCTGTTTCTTACACCTGGAAGTGCTCTGATTCCAGAGACCTCATTTAAATTATAAATACTCTACACCAAACAGTTTTGGATCTTATTCATTTGATATTATTCATCTTCATATTCTGCCAAAAATGTTACTCCATGCTGTGCCCTTTCTTTATTTTTTTAAGGAAAAAAAAAGTAAGCGTCGCTGTAAGGTTGAAGGTTGAAGCCTCGTTCAGAACACAGCAGCTACCTCCGGGCGTCCCTTTGATCTTTTCTGAAAAACTTGACTTTAAAATGGTGGGATCCTCCAGCCAGCCTGGGGCAGTCCTGATTAAACCACCCCAGATACCCAACGAAAGATTCACTGTTTGGGATGATTCAGCAGCCCACAAGTCAAAACCTCTAAGTTCTGTTTGTTTATTTATCTGCACAGTGATAAACTTACAAATTTGTGTAAATAAAATAAAAACACTCAAACAACACTAATATAGGGCATTTCACAGAGAAACAATTTTCACCCTCTTTCTCATTTCACAGTCCAACAAAGGGTTCTACCTGGTTCATTGTCTTAATTTAACTCTGATTCGAACAAAGAAGTAATTTGCTGCCAGTCTTCAGTCGGTCTTACACGTATTGCTTAATTATCTCATTCACTTTCTCCTCCCACTCTATTGTATTTTTTTTTCTTAATTCAAATTGCACCCTAAGATCACACACACGAGCAGTGAGTGAACGCTTTTAGAAAGTGGTGGCTTTCTTTTCTTTTCATTCTTCCTGTGATATGTTTTTTTTTCTTTTTATTCTTTCATCTCCAGCACCTATCAACCTCTCCTCAGCCGCAACCCACCCCACCCCTACCCCCCTCCGCCCCTACCCCCCTCCCTGTGCTCCTCTTGCCTCTCAACTCATGTCTCTCATCTGAGGGCTGTTTTCATCCCCACCCCTCCACGTCCAGCCCAACATCCCCTGAGGGCCCCTTGCTGAATTCTGGTAGAGACTGAAAGCAGGAGCTATGGGGAACTGACGTTCCCTTTCAATATTTAATATTTTAACATTTAATCCAAAGCACTGCCATGTGCTCCCTCTTTCTCTGTTTTTCTGTCTGTCTGTTCAAGCTCAGTACAGAATCTAGACACTCATGCTAGCATGCGCTTGCTGACTCTCTTGTTTTGCTAAATGACAGGACTCCCTTTCTTTCCTGCTCTTGCCAAACAGCATATGCCTCAAATTCCAACCGCTAACTCTGTATCTTCTTTACCGAAGACTGTGAAAATCTGGAAGTAATTGACTTGGATGGGCGCATTTCAAAGCTGAATGAAACCACAGATTGTGTGGTTGAGCCAGGAGGCGGAGGAAGGCGAACTCTGTGACAGCAATCAGAAATATGTTAGCTTTTTCAAATCCATTGTTACAGCTAGCTGCAGCACATACTGTAAGTCATCCTCCATCAAAACCCAGTTATGATTAAAGCTGATATGATGCATTCATTAGCATTAAAGGTATCTATAGGAAAATAAAATGGTTTTCTTAGACAGTCCACTGAGGCTGTCATCCCCCAGCAATGCGTGCTAAGACACACTCATAAGTCGGGGTAGTCATCATGACTCAAAGTTTAATCGTGTAATATCGATTCCCAGCCTTTTCTGTCTCATGTACTCCCACAGCCCTGCAAATACTCCTTCATCATCCAAATGTATTCATTTCAATTGGATGTTGTTTACACTGCTTGTATTTGTGCCGTACGACTTGGAGTATCAGGAACTGGCTAACTGTATTTTTATTTCTGAGGTAACTTGGTCTTTTGTTTAATATAGTGGTGTAGGCAGGCTTTGTTATAGGTACTGAAACCATCTGAGAACAACAGACTGTAAAGCTCCAGATGAAAACACATATCCTGCCCGTCTTTCCTGCCATTAGGGATTAAGTTACTGAAAGAGTAAAAACAGTTTCAGCTATTTTCTTACCTGGTTGGTGCTCACATTTCAATTTATTAGTGGTCTCTGTTCATATATATGTATATATTTATTATGATAATCACTTATGAGAAGTATAGTGGCTTGTTTGGATGGTTGGGAGAGAGGGATTACAGTTCATTACCAATTCCGCCCACTCTCTACCACACTTGCTGGCATTTAATAAAGGCAGACATGAAGACAGAGAAGACAATTCATATAAGTGGTTAGAAGAATTATGTGAAGGAGTAAAATAAGAAAAGGTTGAAAGGGGAGGGCAAGAAGACATCCTTGATTTGAAGTTGAAAGCAGAGCACCACCCTGAGATTGCTTTGCACTGATCACTTTGGGTTCTGGCACTAGTTTAAATTCAGTTGATGTAAAAAAAAAAAAAGTGAAAGAAACAAATTTGCATGGTTTCCTCCTCAGGGCCAAACAGTTCTAGTTAAGGTTTTCTCATTATTCACAGCATTGACCTCAAAAACCAAACCAAACCCAAAAAAAGTGATTCTTGTCATGAGTCTTGCTTGAACCATCACAGTCTTCGAAGTGAGAAAGAAGTGAAGGTCTTTTTGGTAAGAAAGGTAATTTTCTGCTCCCCAGTATTGTCATCTATGTACAGTACCTAATCTGCATAAGGGGAGCTAAAAGCCAGGATGAAAATGAAAGGATAAGTGGGTGCATGTTGCTTTTCTATTCGGATTTGAGCTTCATTCTGTTTGGTGCTGGCTGAAAAGTTGAAAGAACTAAGAAAAGAGAGTGTATGACAGTTTACACTTTCATTATTGATCTTCTTTACCAGCTAAGTGAAGCATGTCTCGTGAACACTGGCACAGTGGTACTTTGGTCTGTCTGGCTCGACCAGAGCAATTCAGGGTCTTCAGTCTGCTGGTGAACTTCCAAAACTTCATGTGACGACAGGGAAAACATGCAAACTCCACAGAGAAAGAGCTGGGTCCTAAACCTCTGTTCTTTCTTGTGGGAGTCTGTAGAAATCACCACTTGCAAATACACTGCAGGAACACTAATAAAAATAAAATGCATAATTAAAATAACTAATTGCAGTTATTATCTGAAGACAAGTCATTATTTTTATGGAAAAAATACAGAAATATAGCTTCTACACACTGATCAAAAAGAATTCAAAAGGGACGAGAGATTAGATCCATTGTATGACATTTTAATTGTAACTATATTTATAAATTAAATTATATCATCATCTGGAGCTGCTGAAGGACGGTTATAGCCAACAGTTCACTTGTTTCCTTGTTGCTGTTCCTTCAACCCCTCATGTTACTGTTGCTTTTCTAATTGTCATATCCATCTTTCCATCTTTATTGGTCAGCTAATGGTAACTATTCATCAGTTTCACCTCTACCTACCATTATAAACGCACAACTTTAATGTGCATGAACACAACTATTGCCCCTGAAACACATCAACATGTCTATTTCTTGCATAAACTTTCAAATAAAATCTCTGTCCAAGGTCATTCTCCTCTGGGGACTTTCTCATATCCATAGCCAGGCAGACTCCTGCTGTTATGTGTGTTTGTCCACTAATCTCTCAGTATGCTGACAGTTAACTGCCTAAGATCCTAATGCATCATCTCTGTGTGGGGCTGGGACTGACACAGCCAGTTAGGATACCTTTAAATCTCTACATTAAAACTTTACTGTTGGAGCCATGAACAGAAAACCTTCATCACTGAAAACCTGATTTGTCATTTTAGTTTGTTTGGCTTTTTTTTTTTTTCCTGCAGTAATCACATCGAGTATTTTTGTCTGTGATGTTTTGTGAGGTGAGGTTGTGTAGCGCTCACACAACATTTCATTTGACTGCGGACTAATGGAATAAGTAGCGACACCAAAAGGGACATTGTTCTCGAGTACATTGTGTGAAATGCATAGTAAACTTCTAGCACCTCACCAGCGTAATGCTTTAAATGTTATTTACTTCTGATGTATTTGATGATTCCCTCAATGAGCCTCTTGTGGTGGCACACATGCCAACACAATGCGGATAAATTTAGCTGCACAAGTGTGAGCATCTGTGCGTGTATGTGTGTGACTCAGCGGGAAGTGGAGGTTATTTCGATGGAGCGGTGTTCATTTTTTCCCATAACACCCTTCAGCGGCTCCAGCCCATATTGACTTCCCAGCCTCATCTATTCTCATTTATGAAATGATGTCAAAACTCCATGGCAACCACTCTACCAGTAGCCCTGGGCTTCCTAACCAGAAAAAGGCAGGAAACAGGAGTACCATATGCACACACACACACACACACACACACACACACACACACACACACACACACACACACACACACACACACACACACAGCCATTAAACTGTAACACTGATGGTATACGACCTGTGTGTCAAAGCCAGTTTCCTTTACATGAGGGATTAGTGTTGAACGACTATGGTAGATGAGAACAGAATATGACAAACATCACAGAGCAACAGTACTATGATACGTACTGTATTCATTTTTCCATATATACATGCCACAGCTGATTAGGTTTCCAAGTTAGTCAGTGTGTGACACCTCACACCCCCTTGTCTGTACCTTTCATGGAGAGATGAGATTTATGCTGAACATGGTTTCAGTGTTATCAGATTGCTAAAGCAAAATTGGTTTTCTTTAGCTTTTAGCTGAAGATGTAATTTGACTACATGTCAACCCAGACATGACTCAGCATACTGAATCCTATAGCTGAATTATATTTGGTGCTGTCATAACGTTACTAAACAAATGTAACAGTAACATTTTTCCATTAGTGCAGCTATCATCTAAACTTTATCTGTATTATTTTGTTTGTATCCACATGAGGAAAAAACCAAGGATTTATTTCAACACCCTCCGCTCTCACATTTTATTTTGAGCCTGCTATTCTGTGTGTGTGTCAACGAAGTCAGCACATAACACAATTAACAAGTTAAAGCTGGAAAACATCTGAGCGTATTCCTCCCTGATAGCACAACTATTTATTTTCTCTCCGTATCTTACGGCCTTTGAAGGCTTGTAAATATTCCCCATTACATTCCTGTTGTAATTAATGAAACATCGTAATTAAGGGGTGTAAACACCAAGACATGGTTTGATATGGAAACAAGAAAATCATATTTGCATTTATGTGTAGTTATTTTTTCCCATTTCACTATGGTTTCTTCTTCATATCACAGCCCAGTGTTGTGTGTGTGTGTGTGTGTGTGTGTGTGTGTGTGTGTGTGTGTGTGTGTGTGTGTGTGTGTGTGTGTGTGT
>JBBMJY010000026.1:15761346-15824433 GCA_037833715.1 Toxotes lorentzi | reverse complement strand
GTGTGTGTGTGTGTGTGTGTGTGTGTGTGTGTGTGTGTGTGTGTGTGTGTGTGTGTGTGTGTGTGTGTGTGTGATAAAGGACTGACAGATGTGTCCATCAACGCCTGAAAGAATCATCTTACATCCACTGCATCCATCTGCCAGCCCAGAGTGGCAAGATTTTGTGTAATCAGAACAATGTGTTAAAATGCAAAATGACGTTTTCTGTTCATGAAACAAGTGGAAGTTTTTTTCTTTTTTAACTCTTTAAAGTCTGCCAGCAGCACCACTGGCTCACCAAACAAATTCATGTCATGTCACTAAAAACTAGTAAAACCCACAAAATATATTTAGGATTCTACTCAAGACGCCAAAATTTCCAGGGATCCAGGGATATCAAACGTGTTAGGCTGAATTTTAAAGAGTGGAAAAAATAAAAAACAAGCCATCTTGACTATTTATCAATGGAATAGTGCAGCCACAAAATGACAGTGTTGACTTTTAATAATTCAGTCATTATAACAATCACATAGTTTCCGAGAAAAGTTTTAACAAATGAACAGTGAAAATATATTCTTCATTGTCTAATAGTGTCATTTTTTTTATTAAAAGAAAAATAAAAGGACATTTAAGATGAAAATTGGATGTTAGGACACTTTGAAATAGGCTGTAATTTAACATGAAAGAGGGCGGTGGTTATTGAGTCGATGGGAGGATGCACTGAGCTCTGACTGGAAAAAGTTTTCTGCTGTGAGCGAATTTTTCATTTAGCACTGATCGAACAATTATCCATCCATTCATGGAGAAACAAACTGCAGCAATCAGAGCATCAGGATACTCAGCAGTATCCCCCAGCTCTTCCTGGTGGATCCCTTAGCGCTTCCTGGTCAGCTGGGAGATGTGATCCCTCCAGCGTGTCTTGGTTCTGCCTCTCGGTGTCCTCCCTGCTGGCAGAGAGTGAAACTTTTTCAGTCAAGCCTGGAAATCATCCATTGGCATTTTCACAGCACAACAGGATCCAAGCATTTTCAAACTCAAACTACTTGGGTCATGTGTTCATAAATTTGGGCATCAGTTTACCCAAATTCTTATCCACTTAACACTTTATTTGGTGGTGAAACAGAAAATGAGAGCACTGAAATATCGCAATAGCAAGTACGGTAGGTCAAAGTTGAAACTGTGATAGATCTTTATAACAGAGAGTTTGGGTAATAATTGTATTGTTTTCCTTAAGTTTCTCCTTAACTTGGAGGTTTGTTTTAAACCTGTCTCATTGTGTGATTTCTTTTTTATGTTTGTCGCTGCATTCCCAGATCTCAGCAATTAACTTGGTGAGTATATTGCAATTTTTATTTTTGGAAGTTTTAGACGCCAAAGTTGAAATTTGAAAAAACAAAAAAAACAAACAAATTAAATACAACAAATTTATCTTTTGAAATGGAAAAAAGAGGAGGTTTGTCAGAGTTGGTAGAGAGGTGTTTAATCAAGTGGTTTTTGTCACTTGATTAAACATTCAAAATGAGACTGTCCAATGTTAGAGTTTCCATTGCTTAAATAAATTTCCACCAGCAGATCACAAAGGTGAACATCAACGTCTCATCCCAGCATTCAGCGGAGACCCTGTGTCAGTGTCTGTTTCCCTTTCGTTCACTGAACGCCTTCTCTACGAGAGGTCCAATTTCTGGGACGTGTATCTTCATCCATCATACTGCTATCAGCTTTCACTTTAACAGTGACTTTAGTCTCACTGCACCGCCCTCCATACAGATGGTGGTAACCTCTGAAAACCCACCCTTGGCCTTGTACCGCCAACCCAAAAAACCTAGAAAAGAAACATCTCAACCCGCCCCCCCACAATGTTTAGACTTGAGACTGGGGTGCCCCTGGCCTCGGTCCTCAGTGAGAAGAAGAAGCAGCTCTGTGTTTGACTTTGGATAAGGATTCCTGTAGAAGTTTAGTGTCTGTGAATCCCTCATTGTCACGGTTAAATAGGATCGGGGGGTTTAAGGGTACTTTGTGGGGGACGGGTTAACTAACACTCTCCCATTAGCAGCCACCCCACAAAACCCTGGTGGCATTGTTTCAGAGAGGCACATCTGCTATAACAAAGGATAATCACAGAGTTAGGTTATGTTTGGGGTAATTTTAAATGACCACAATGAAAGGTTAGACTACTTCACTTTGACTTTTGCAAACAAACCCATGTAAAACTTCAGAAAAGATTCAGAAAAATGTTTTAACATCGCACATTTTCAGCCTTTTAATTTGAAATTGAAAACACTTCTAGAGCTTGCAGGAATACAGCTGTCAGACACAACAACAACAAAAAAAACAAAAAACAAAATGACAGAAAGTGTCAGCAGAGCAGTTAGCAACATGAAATATGAATGTGGCAAATGTCCATCTGTATTTAAACAACTGTGACCAACTGAGCGTGTGCAGCTATTGAGAGTGAAGCATTTAGGATCTCTTTCACAAAGGGCCCGGGGGCTAAAACCGCACACCCCTCCCACCTTCATTATCCCCTGCCACACTATGATCAGCACCAAATGCTGACTATCCCAGGCCAGTGCTCACAAAGCATGCTGGGAAGGACAAAAGCAGACCTTCAGCCAATCGGTTCCACCTTATTAACAGCTTGTAATCTTCTCATGTCTTTGGCCAGGCCTCACAGAGCAGGAGTTAGGGCAAATAGACGAGTGTGTCCTCCGTTCCTGCTTTGATGCACAGCAGCCTTTTTCCCTCTGAAAAGTCCTGCTCTGTTATATTTCCATTGTTGCTTCTGCACCTGTTTGCCCGCAGGGACACATGGACAAAATCAGTCACTGGCAACTGTTAATTTCTCATTAGAGTCTCTTTGCACATTGTAAACAGAAGACAGTTTGGGATGTTGAGCCTATGGCAGGTGCACCTCCTCGTTTAACGTTCTGGTTAACTACTCTGTCAAAAACCTTGCAGAGAAAAATTACCACTAATAGTGTTTCTTATTTCAACCACGAGTCAAACTGGATTGTGCAGTGTTTTCATGTTTTTATTTCAGCCCAAAGCAAAGAAATTAATGCTCTTTCTGATGCAATTTGCAAACCTTTTTTAAATGTTAATTTTTAAATCTTCAACTTAGGCTTTAAACAGTGGTCTTGCAATTTTTCACGAGTCTTCGACTACATACAGACTTCTTGCGCACTTTCATGTGCATTGTGTCCCAAGGCTTTCATCAGCTGAGGTACAACCTTAAGGCTTCTTTGAATTAATAAAAACTCTGTGGCTTCTTTTTCTGACAAGGTGCAGTTTCTGATGTGTTATTTTATTATTGTTTTTGCCACAGATAATTATTTATTTTAAGATCTTTGCACAAAATGTTAGGATCTGTGTATTGTGTCTGTGTCTTCCCTTGCATGTATGTATGAGATAAACAAAATTGAGGCCCACTGGAAGAAAAACATCTCCTTACGCCCACCAGAGTTCAAAAACTCTGCAGGGAACCTCTAAGTCCCACGAACATACTATGCCCTATTCTCCAAATGTTTTCGGCTCTCTTTCCTTCATTAGGGTGGTATCTGAAGTTTTGAGTTCTTTACGTCCATCAACTATTCATGTGACTTATCAATCATCAGTTTTTTAATTTCAAAGAATTTAAAGGATACAAAATGTTCAGCTCTGCGTGAAGAATCTGTATTGTAGCAATGGTGTAGCTATCTACCTCTTCATGCATCTTAAGCACTGATTTAATTAATGATTTAAACTACTTTTTCTTATTGGGCAGTGACAAACAGATGAGGACATAGAAGTAATTGTGCCAATTTGGGGAACAAGAACGCCTCTTTTAGACATTAACAAACATGATAAGTCCTCCCACAGAAGGAAAAAAAAAATGCATCGTCACATCATCAAGTGACACACAAAAGAGCTCAATGAGACACCTGATGTAAATTGAGTCCATTAAGTCAAGATTGTGTCCGGACCGGCAGCAGCCAGCCTGTGGCTTGACTTAATTTGTGAAACTGTCTCTTTATATCATGTGAGGTGGATATATAATTATGCCAATTTGTACTCAATTAATGAGCCAATCGAGGTTGTTTTGTGTGTTTTTCAACGAGGAAATGTCTACTCCTGCCTTTAAGAAAAAAACCCTATTTTCTGTGGGTGGTCCAAACTGAGGATTGAGTATATTTACAGTTTTTATTTTTCTCATCAAAATAATATGTGAAGTACTTAATATTAAAAGATCACATAATAAAAATCAATAATATACAGCTCAGGTTAATTCTTTATTTAATTATTTATTTATTTGATAATTTTGGCCTGAATTCCTACCACAGTTAAAAGTTGCAAAACCATATTACCTTAAACCTTATTCACTGTAAACTTTTAATTGTAAAATATTATCAATCGATAAAAAACACAAAACACTAACCTTAATCATACTGGAAATTCGTGGGTTCAAAATCATAAATACAAACAGCACCAAGAAACCACACGAGTTAGAAAAAATAAAGCAAACAGAAAATGCATTTTCACAACTTTTGTTTATTTCAGTCCTTTCATACATTAGTTTCTTGGACCTTTCTTTTGCTGGTGTGTGAGCTCTTAGATTTGCATGAGCACCCAACTGATGAGCGCCAAAAAAGAAAAGAATTCACAACCATTTTTTTTTTCAGTGGTATCACTTTGGGTGTATTTTCCATCCTGTATTGGTGGATAAATTGACCCAGGAGCTTGGCTGAGGTGTCTTCCTGTCTGTCAGCCGCAGGAAGTGGCTCCAAACAGACGAGGCATTTAGCTCCCAGGTGCAGACCCACCATTGGACGGCCTTACCCAGATGGATAGTACTCCTTCCACCATAAAGACACTAGTCTTCCCCCTGCCCTGAAGCCACCGGTGCTCCTGCCCTGGTCCAGCCTCATCAAAAGCATCCTGGAAGCTGTGAGGCGGATATGCTGGGCTGCAGCCCCAAATCAAGCTCACTTTTCTTCCCCTTGTGGATAAAAAAGTGGGGGAGGTGCACTCTTCTGGTAGACACCAGCTTCTTTCTTTCTCCTCTTTTCTGACTTCTGTATGTGTGGCTCCTTGCAGGTGTCCTTTTTTTTTCTCTTGACATAGAAACCACATCCCAAAATACAGTCAAAAGCATCACAGCTCGTTTTCTTTCATTACTCAGTTTATTACCTCTCATTGTTAGACAGGCACTAGAAATTCAATTGAGCTCACAGGCACGCACACAAACACACACGCAGGCACACACACACTCACACACACACACAAACACACACACGCACACATTCATCCTGGCTGCCTGCACTCTGTTCTCCTGCAGGTGCGAGGGCCATCCGCCTGGCCCTTTTCATGGGGCCCTCCCTTTCCTGTCCGTCTGGAGTCCGTCCATTCAGCTTCAATCACAGCACCAGCCGGACGCCACTGGACCACTGGCGGGGAAGGGAAGCGCCTCCGCACACATCTTTCACTTGTTGAACGACAAGAGAAGAGCGCCTGGGGAAGAAAGAAAGGGTCTTCCTCCTCTGCATCTCCTTCTGCTTTCATCGTAAACAACTTGCTTTCTGTGTGTAACGGTGCTGTCCTTCCCCTCTTCCCCCTGCCTTCCTTGTCTCCCACTCAGATGGGCTTTACAAGGAGGAGCGGGTGGTGGTGGTGGTGGGGGGGTTGCAAAAGGAGGACGGCCAGGCTCACTGTGCAATGGAGTGATGCTGGGGTCTTTTTGTGGCCCATGAATGGCACATCTGAGGTTTCCAGCCTTGCTCAGTGCCCTAAGCCAGCTTCACCTGTGGCTGGAGTCAATTGGGCTGTTGTCTGCCTGTCTGGAACCGTGCCCAGTTCTCTGCCAGCCAATTTGGTTAGTGTAGCCGCTCAGAACTGAGCAACAATAACCCCCACCTCAAAACCATCAATTAACTCCCCGCTCACAATGATGTATCCATTGACTGTTTGCCAAAACTGTTCTCTGACACAATTGATACCTATGTTAATACTGCTAATACCTGCTCTCTGGCACATAACACAGTACTGAAGGTTTTAATGGCTTCCAAGTTGTTAAATGGCTGGAGTGGTGCATTCCATTAAGCTCACAGTGTTGTCTTTTTTTTCTGTGTGCTTTCAGTTAATGTCACATAAAGAAAAAGTAAAAACAATGTTAGTCATGATAACAGGCACTAACAAACACTGAGGCTTCCTTTAGGCACAGGAGGGTTTTGAGCTAAATGGCAACACGTTCACAAAGTCTTCTCGTGCACAGGTTTCTGGGTTTCTCTTTGAACAGAGATCCTGATTTTGTCTTAAATTGTGAATTTTCAATTTCTGTTTTCAAAGGGGCTGTGTTGTCAGCATCTACCAGTTGTTTCTAATTTCACTGTCTGATATCAAAAAGTCCAACGTGCACATGAGTGTTTCTGCAGAGCACATCATGTGTTGGGGAGGAGTTGAGCTGAGGTGGGGGTATGTGAGGGGACCATTTAGCTCACTTTTCCACTGTGTGAGCTGTCGTTCTCACCGCACGCAGCTGTGGAAATGAGATAAAACTGAGCTGCCACTTTAGGAAGCTCTCACTCACTCACTCATGCGGCCAGAAACCTCTGAAGCCAAAAGTGAAAACGTTTGGTGAGTCGTCATTGTGCTGGATGGCATCTGTTTTCTGCAAGCAAAGGGGAGATCAACAAGTGGAGGGAATAAAGATTTGATTTTTGCAGTTTGGGGATTTTTTTAAAGGCAGAAGTGAAGCATTTTTGTGTTAAGTGATAGACTGTTTTTGATTTATCTCTCAAACTTGCCGAAGGAGACTGCTCTGAATCGCTACTCTGAAGACTAACACGCCTCTGAGGTGACTATGAACGTGCTGTCAAACCCAGTGATCAGGGCCCAGGAGCAGTCTCTACCTCTCTGTGGCCCAGGATCTGTCCAGGACTTACCCCACTGCCCTCCAGGGTTCAGCCTGAGCTCCCGTCTCAATCCTGCACCAATGCTTGGCCTCCAGAGTGGCCAAAGATCAACCAAACCTCAGAGGGAGCTGAGCCCCGAGGAGCAGCAGGAGCTGAGAAGAAAGATCAACAGCAGGGAGAGGAAGCGGATGCAGGACTTGAATATTGCCATGGACGCCCTGAGGGAGGTCATGGTGCCTTATGCCTCATCACCGTCGTCTGCCTCCTCCTCTCAGGCTCACCAGCCTGGAGCTCCTCCAGGCCGCAGGCTCTCCAAGATCTCCACTCTCGTCCTGGCCAGGAACTACATCCTCCTCCTGGGTTCGTCCCTGCAAGAGATGCGGCGGCTGCTGGGGGAGGTGAGCATTGGGATGGGGGTGAACACAGGGCCAGTCCCACGGCTGCTGCTCGCTGGAGGGTGGCCCCTCATCTCCGGCCCCAGTCAGCTCCTCCTCACCCAGGAATCCCTCCTCACCTCAGCAGCTTCCTCCTCCTCTTCCTCCTCCACTTCATCGTCCTCAGCTAAATGTCCCCTGCTGTCTCCGGGCCCCATGGAGGCCTCGCTGGCCCCAGTGCAGTGGAGTTCTGCAGGGGCCTCGGGAGGGCCCCTGTGCCCCTGTGGAGTCTGCAGACTGCCCAGATTCAGCCATTCCACTCCGGTTCCCAGATTCCCAAAGTGACACCTTGAAGCTGAAGAGGATATCTGAATGGACTTGATGACTGTTACATGTATGCAAGTTTTTTTTTTTTATATGAATTGTTATTTTTCTAACATTTTTAACATGTTTATAATATTTTACTACACTATATACTCACAATTATACTTTGATCTTTTTAAACATAATGCAGCTACTCTGTATTTGATCAGAAAGACTCTTTAAATCTGATAATTCCCTTTTTGTCTCTGAGTTTCAATGCATTTTATCACATTTCTTGTGTCACAGACAATAATGAACACATTGGAGGTTGCATATTAAATGTAAATTATTCTAGCCGTGCCATGGTGCATATGACTGCCGTGTTAGATTGTTGGGTGAATGTTGGTGACAGTTTTATGGGGCCCACAGCTGGAAAGGGTCCAAATAAAGGGCTCTGATGAAATAAGAGCAAGAGAGTCTCAGTGTTTTTGTCTGTGCTATTATGGGTGCTTTGAAATGACAGTGCTCCACACCACTGTCAGTGAAAACTGATCACACCACACCTGATCAGACCACAGTCCTGAAAGAGCAGATCAGCTGAGTTTAGCTGAACTCTGAATTTTACTCATTTGAGTATTTAACATTTGAGAAACATTAAGAAATGCTTAAGATTTGAAATCCAGTTTTCAGGAAAATGAAGCAACCACCTTTCTTTCTCCAACAATTTATGTGACTTTGTGCCAGACCACATGTTTAATGTAGCAGTAAATTTGTAGCCAGCAATAATGGAGAAATGATTTTTGCACCCAGAGATTTTTTTTCACAGCGGTAAAGACTAAACTTCCTTGTCAGCATCACTTTTTCTTTGTTAATTAAATGGAATCATTCTGGATTTTTCGGGTAAATTTTGCATGAAGTTTTCTTAGTTTTTACAACTTTCAACCTGCAGTTTTTCACATACCACAGTTAAATCCTATATTGCTTTATCCCCTGAAGCAGAATTCAGTCACAGAAAATGAATAGGGGCAAACTTCTCCTCACTCAACACCACGTTCATTGGATCTTCACAGTTATAATTTCTGATATACTTCAGACTCTGACAAGATGCTGAGCTGAAAAGCTCCTTCCACCCTCCACGCCACCTCAAAATAGTGAAACAGTCCTCATCTCTCCCCCCATTCACTGCTCCAACAAGCAAAAGATCAAAACCCACCCGTGTAATTACTGCTCCGCAGAAAGGAGGCCTTTTGATTATTAGCCCCCTCTTTCTCCTCCATCCTCAAATTCTTGATGTTTCTCTGTGTTAAGTAGCCAGGACGGGTGATTTGGTGCTACTCATTACACTCACTCCACAATATGTTCAAACGCCCAGAAAATGTGTCTCCCTGAATGGGGTTCACTCCTGCAAACTTGCCACCCCTCTGGAAGAAAGCAGGCAGCCTTTTCTGAGTGAGAATAAGAGGTGCTGGTAGGAGGGAGGATATTCTCAGCCACAACCTGGCCCTTAGCACGACCTGCATGAATAATAATAATGAAAATAATCATAATCATAATGCTGATAAAATACTCAAAATAATTGCAACCCCGGAATAAGAGGATTATAGAGGGTAGATATGTGAATAGTGGTGAGTGAAAGGAAGGGAATCTGTTAGCATCAGGGAGGACAAAAGAGGAGCTGGATGCCATTAAGTGAGATTAAGCTAAATAAGGCTTGATTTTCTTACAAGGAAAAAGGAGGAAGGAGAAGAGGGTGAGAGTGAAGGGGGAGGGAGAGAGAGCCTGATTCATAGATCAAAGTAAGATGGCCAAACTTCACATCTTTCATTTACATATAGCTGCTTTATGTCTCTGGAGGGATTAGCTACCTTGCTATTTTCTCTGGGTTGTTCTCTATTCTGCTACCTTTGCCCACCATCCATTTCCTCCTGCTCTCAGGATGGTTCACCCCTTCTTCTCTCCTTTTTTCTTTTCTTTTCTTTCTTTAAGTCAGGCTCCTTAATTTCTCCCCCCTCTCATTCCCTGCTCTTTCTCTCTGTTTTTCCAAGAGGCTCTCACTTTCTCGCGTTTGGTGGTTTCATTGTTGCAGCGACGCAGGGGTCTGGTCAGTCTTTGTGTTAGCACTTTAACTCATCTCCATTTCATCACTGTTGTTCAATGGGGCGAGGAGAACCTCGTAAGACAATGCACACATGCACACACACACACACACACACACACACACACACACACACACACACACACACACACACACACACACTCACACACTCAAGTGAGCATGCATCTATGAAAGAGCACCTTCGCACAAATGCACACCTGCATAATGCTATATATAAATGCAGTGCAATCTATAGAGAATCTAACATAAGATCAGTGTCAGCATCAGGCATCCAGCTAGCCTACATACAGCTAAATCACATAAAGTTCACAGTCCTGAGGAAGAACTCGCTTGAAATGTCGTGCTGGGCTGCAGTACAGTATAGGCATGTCAGGCTGAATGATTTGATGTGTGCACGTGAGCTTCTCTAAGGGTATGTGTCCACTTTGGTGTGTGCTCTGCATGACGTGTGTGCAAAGCAAACACTCGAGCCTGTTCTCACAGTATACAGTATTTGTTTATGAGGTTTACCCAGATGAATTGTAGGGATTGCGTACTGTGCTGCATGCGCAATTTAATTAGGATGAACTTTTCAAATAATCCATTATTAGCGAGCGTGGATGATACAGGCAAAACAAAGACAGGGCTAAGTTTTCTTCTTTTCCTGCTGCCTCACAGAGCCTCCGCTTGTTTCTTTCTTTAAATTTAGATTCTATTTTATTGTTGTTTACACTGTGAAGCTGCTTTTCCCAAATAGGTAAGAGAGCAAATAAGACAGCATTGCATGGCATTGCAACAGTATTTACATTATTAATAAACTCAAATGACTTCAAACTCTGCATTGTCTTTGTGTGCTATAGGCCAATTGGTATTCCAATTGTATACAATGTTTTATGAATCATGAAGCCGATAGCTGCTGGTGAAATATTTTCCATCATAAAAAAAAAAAAAAAAAAAAAAAATCTGCTCATGTATGCACAGCAGTTATGAGGACAAAGCAGAAGAAATTGGTGGAGCAGTAAAGGTTTGATGTTTTAGGGGGTTTGAAGGTTTGCAAATCTTAAAAAAAAAAAATAAAAAAAACACATCCCTAATCTCTTATGCAGGCAGAGTGGATGTGCCTTGAGATACGCGTTTTGCTGAGCCACGGTGGAGTGTTTGATTTCAAACCAATTTTTAGCTGATCATTATATTTTATTAAAAGCATCTCAGTTCATTATATAAAAGCCCTCTTCACCATGGGTTGGGAAGAAAAAGAAAAAAAATCGTTGTATCAAAGGCCACACGCGAAACCGAAGAGAGTAAGAATTTAATAGGAATTGGAGTTTACAACATTTAGGAACCAAACAAATAGATGCTACCACAAGAGCTGCTGTAGCTGTCAGTCAGAGTTTTACATTTTCTGTTCAGTTATTACATACTGTATTCTACTCCTGTGTAGGTAGCTCTTCAGCTCCCAGCTTTCTTTCAGTGCCAAATTACAGGGGTAAAGAAGGGACTTTGTTTTGAGTTTAAAACACAATTTGCTGCCTCAACATAGGGCTGAGCAGAATCCATCTTGTCCCCTACAACATGGCCTTGTCCTATGAGGCCATGCATACCAAGGGGGACACGGTCATCAACACATGTTTAATATTTAATTATGATAGCACAGCAGCAAATCACATCACAGCCAGTGCATGCTAGATCATATTGTCTGATCCAATAGCATGCTCCTGTGTTGCTATCAATTACAACTTTGGCACCCAACTAATTTGTTTGAGGGCTGGATTGGTAATTTGATTTCAAGCTCACTCACTTGATTTCCCTTACCCATTAATTTCATTTGCACTTGCCCATCAGCAGCACCAGCACATGTTGAGTCACCCACGTCCCAGAGCTCATCTTAGCCCAGTCTTATTAATACCACCAGTTGTGGCAAGTGCCAGCCTGACACTCACACAGCATGCAGCCGCCACTCTCATTCCAAGCCATCACAGCCTGCATCTCTCCTTCAGTGGCTTGGAACCTCTTAACCTGTCCACTCTTCACCTCACCAGCCGGTTCATGCTCGTGGCTGTGTTGCATATGAATTTGGAGCTTCCGCCTGCCAAATGATGCCATCTTAAAATTATTTTTTAAAAATCTGGGCAAAGAATTCTAATTAAGGTGCGTGTCTTTGAAAAGAAACTCATCATTGAAATTAGTTTTCACAACCGATATGACACGGAGAGCAGTATTTGGTTAACAATAACCAATTGTGGGATTGTTAGGGTTATGTAAAGAGATTTATGGATCTACAATGAGATAGTGTCATTACTGTAATGAGTCTGTTTGAAACATCAAGATAAATTGTGCGAAAAACATACGTTGTATTGTAATTTGTGTTCTGAGAAAAAAAAAAACGCGTATCCAATTAACCTTTTATGAAACCTCCATCATTGTTATCCAATCTTCCTTACCTTACAGTAAGGTGGAAAATTATTTAGAGTGGAAAAGATATTATTTTTGTTAGTTCCTTGATAACGACTGAAGCACACAAACAGGAAAGTCCTTAAAATGAATAATAGGATGTAGTAATATCCCCTGGTGGAAAAAAGAAAAAAAAAAGTATCTGCTGTAACAGTTAAACTCAAATCCCATTTGTATTGATAAGCCTGCTGAAAAGTGTCATGTGCAAGAGACTTGTGTATTTGAAATTTTAACTAGGATAAATGGCAGAGACACAGTGGCACCCTCTGGGGAATCTTCCTCCTGCTCAACACCAGTGTTACAAGGATGTCTTCTGTCGTAATGCTTAAATGAACTGGGCTGTAATTTGAGTGCTTCTCTATATTTCATGTTTCGTAACATGCCTTTGAGTGAGTGTAATTTCTTTTCCATATGGCCAGTTAGCTGTAAAGAGTGAATAATAAAGGAAAGCCAAACAATTATGAGGCTTTAGACGCGCATCGCTGGCCTTGGTAATGTCACTTGTCTGTGAGGGGAAGTGTTCTGTCTTAGTTAGAGGCTCTGTCACCCCGGGCCTTTGGATTCCTGTTTGTGAACTGTTGCTATACAGCCCTTGAGGTTTCTAATTTTTTTTTTTTTTTTTTTTCATCTGATGCCATGCAGATGCAATTTCTTGGTCCCAAGAGGTAAAAGGATCTTTAGAAAATCCATTGTGAGCACACATCTGTCAGGAAAACAGACAGAGCAGTGCTGAAACACACAACCTGCAGTCTCTTTTTTCCACACACACACACACACACACACACACACACAAACAGATGTTACATCGTGTAGAACAGAAATAATGAAAGAGCAGGATTTCACAACCTTAAGTATTGCTTTTCTTCTCCTGTGTTTAATATTGCATGCTGATGTGGGGGCCCAAATGGGGGTTTTCTTATGACTCTACCGCAGCCCAGTGTGCAGCCCTGCCACCAATTCCTCCAACTTCCCACCCCTCCTGGTAAATTATCAGGCCTCCTTTCATAAATAAGAATGAACAAAAACACATTTGTGGTGTATAATAAGATGCAGTAATTAATGTCATCGATTCACATCTGTAAGGATACTGACTGGGAGAAATGTGATTACTTTTATCACATTTCAAAACTTGGAGTTAGTTTCGGAGCCCTGTAACTCAGTTAGCGTGTGACTGTGGAGAGAGCGAGAGGGCTGCTCTTGCTCTGTGATTGATGAGCGCACACCAGGCAGACTATTAAAATAGCTGCAGTGTATTCCACAGACAATGGCAATAAACATATTCAGGGTGCTGAATTCAAAATGTCTTATTTAGGGAAAGAAAATGCTTTTCTTCTTTCTTTCTTTTTCTTTCTTTTTTTTTTTTTTGCACCAACCATAACCATAAACCTTGGATTAATGAGAAATGTCGTGTGCTCATTTGAATACGCTACTACACAAACACATCCTGCAGTACATATACACAGACGTCAAGTGCACACATGTTCACCTTTAGCTCCTTTGTATATAAAATGATTCGAATCAACAAGACCATAAAACCACAGTAATTACATGTATCAGGCACTAACACACGCTACTAAACACATAGTTTGACATTTTGGGAAATACACTTATTTGTTTTCTCGCTGAAAGTTAGAGGAGAAGATTGATACCAGTGTCACGTCTTTGAAGCTACAGCCAGCAGCCAGCTATCTTAACTTAGCATAAAGACTGTGAACAGACTGTAAACGGATACCTTTGCACAGAGGCAAACTAGCTCTTCCTTTTCCACTCTTTATGCTAAGCTTAGCTAGCCATCTGTCAGCTGTATTTTCTACGGATGTGACAGTGGTGTCAATCCTTTTCATTTAGCTCTTGTCAAGAAGGCGATTAAGTGCATGTCCTAAAACCCTGAACTACACCTTCACAGAGGAAACAAATCCAACTTTCAACTTCATCAAAATATCAGGCCGCAAACTCCCACAGACGTAGAAGGAAATAATTTGGCAGTCAGCGCAGACATACACCTATCGGGGAGTCTGAAAAGGTCATGATTAAAATAGTGCAGTGCAGTACAGTGGAAGATGAATTATAGCCTCTTATTCAAAAAGAAATATCTTTGGAGATAGAGCAGGTGATTAGCATGTAGATGCTCTGCAAAATGAGGGAGGTGCTGGGTTTGGAGAGAAGGAGACGTGCCTAAATGTGCTGTTCGTGGTGATAGAGTACATACATAGAGTACATACATCTGTAAATTGTGGCAGATGAGAGTTTAATACAAAGTAATGTGAGTGTTTTGGCTCTGAGTATACTGTAATATGCAGCTCAAATACAGTCAGACACCCCAAAACATTTCATTTGTAGAAGGTATTTCCACTTTTGCTCTTAGATTTTGCCAAAAACAGAAAGACATTTACTGTACGCATGTACACACATACATGAGTGGAAGCATGCATTCATGTGCTGTATGTGGACTGACATTGTATACAGGTGCTCCATTGTTTAAAGTATCTCCTTGGGCTGTAAAGCTCTGACAGAGAACTAGACGAGGTTTCTCCCCCCTCCCTGCTGCACCCCTCCCAACCGCAAAAATATTACCAGAGCTTCCCTGGGGAGAAGCAGAGGGGAAACGTGATCTGGAAGAGAGGGGCGAATCCACCACAACAACAGCTGTTTCCAAATCACAACAACCTGGGGAAGGGTTGTGGGTTATATTTTATGGGTGGAGAGGGACCACGGATGTTCATTTATTTATCTCCACAGTCAGCATTGAGGTATGTGTGTGTGTGTGTGTAGGTGTGTGTGTTGGTAAATTGTCATAGCTTACTTTTTACTTATACAGGAAAAAGCCTAAGGTCACTAGTCACTCTGTAGAGTGCTGAGACTTATAACGCCATAGCTAGTCATGTGCACCAATAATGAATATGTAAAAATAATCAATTTCATGCATCAAAATATTATGATGAATGTATGGAACATAGAAAATCTTATTGAGTTGGTCTGACGCCATTTACTTTCCTCTGCGCTGGCTTTCATAAATTCTACTTCTCCACGGGTACAATAACGCTGAGAGCAATTTCACATTTCAAGTATGCAAATATCGATACTCTGCGTCCACAAACAGTCCATATGCGGAAAATATGTAGGCTGCAGCGCAGTAATCCTTTAGCTTGCATGTGCATTGGAACACATACGTGCTTGTGCACACACGCAGGCACGCGCACACACGGGGATCTAAATTAGCTTAATGGTTCTCAGTAGACCTAACACCAAACACACATGCCTCTGGTGGGGTAAAATGTGGGGTATGTATTGGAGCGGAATCCAAACACAACCATTAGCAGCTGGAGCAGGCCAATCCATGTCAATGACCTTGGACATATGTTGGCTCCTATTCTCTCCTCAGCTACACACTGTTATTAATGTGGTTATTTCCTATTTTACATGCAGAAATAAAACCTCATCTGTACCCATGTTGGACCAAACCAGGAGCTGTGCCACTGCAACTTCAGGAATACACCACTAGGATCAGGCTGGAGAGGGTGATGTGAGTGAGACACTGGAAATAATCAATACCTGGACCAGGACACACCCGCTGCCTAATCATTGTGTTCGTGTGCAACTACAATGAATGGCTTAAGCATATGCATTTTGTTGGAAACCTAACGCATATGCTGATTTGAACTGTTTCATTCAATCACTCACTGTGTAATTTGTCCACTTTTTTTCTGTCAACAATGGCTCTTGAGTAGATAATCAGGAAGGGAATACACTGTACTGATTCTGACTGTTCTCAGTTCAGTGCTACATTCAGCCTATTGTAGCTGTTATGATCCGGCCTATGTGAACACTGTTTAATAGGTCAACAGCTTAGCAGGTAACTATTTGCAGTGAAATGATTACTTCATGCCTATTTATGTAGCATTTAAATATATCTATATATATAGATGCTGCTTTACTGCTAAAAGCCACAGTTTTAATTATAATAAGGAAAGGTTTATAAATAGGATGTATCTACAAACTTTTTTTTACCACCAATGCAAATCAGCATATTGATCACTGTCAACCTGCTTAATTTGTTTTCTGGCCCTTAGACAAATATTGAAAAAGAACATCGAACAAAAAAAATGAAATATTGAAAAAGAAGCACAAGAGAGGACAAGGTGACTTTTCCGTTTTTAACAAAATCACAATCTTTTCCTAACCTTGACCAAGTCAGTAATTAGGCTAAATATTCTGAAATCTATTAATGCTTGCAGTGAACAAACTGTAATCCAAACAGCAATTAGGTTTCTGCCAAAATGTTTATAGAAATGTAATCAAGTAAAAATCCAATATATAGACTTCCTGCTCTACTGCAGGTGGTTGCGAGTGCACCATTTGTATCATTTATACTTTACGTATTTACAACCATGACTGTTGTTTATGTGTTTAGGAAGTATAGTGAAAGCTTAGAAATGCCATTTTAATTGTTAAACCTGTTAAGTCTCCCTTGTCGCCTCAACATCCTGCTATACAGTGGATTCCTAAACTGTGATGTGCATCAAGAGGACTATTTGTTTTTTCCTCCTTCCTGTTTTGAATTACAACTTTTTAACCTCAGTCAAGGGTGCTGACTTTGATTCCAACCAACTGATACAGCGACAGATCAGGATAATGACAGTTTCTAACATTTGGAGACTGTCCTTTGTTGCTATTCCTGTTGTATTTTAAGATGTTTCCTGGATGAGAGATCTGAGAACTGCGGTGCACAACAACTTTTCATCAAGGGGATTCTCTGCCATTCTTTCCCTCTGATGTGGGCCTTCTCGCTCTTATTACCTTTTTGTTTCTGTTTTCCTTCACTGTGTTTTTTGTTCGGCTGCACCATCTGTCCGTCCTGTGCTTGTTAAATCGGTTTGCCCATTCAAGGCGCCCTCTGCCTCGACTTCACCCCTGGCACTTTCCATTTAGTCTCCAAAACCACAGAATGATATGCAAGTCTGAGTCAATCCACCACGAGTTCTTGGATGTTTGACAAACAATACTAGAACAACAGCATGATTTGTTCTTGTGCACAAATCTCAACAGTCTATACCCTCTTGGCATTGTTAAGGGAAGGCAGCAGAGGCAGAGACAGACATGGAGAAAATATCCTATCAATCTACAGGATATTAGCTGCAAGGCACCAGTTCATACTGCCAATGATGTAACCCTGTGTGCCAGTATGAGCAAGTGCCACAATAAATTACTTCACATCATCCAGGGCTTTTATCTGATGATAGAGCTCTGTGTGGGTTGTGCGATTTCAAGCTTAAGATTTTGTTGTTGTGGCAGTGGTAGCATGGTGATTAAGAGTGTGTGAGGGGGAGAGGGAATCAGAAAACAAAACTGTGTACACGACTGTTATTGTACAGGGTTTATAATTTATGCAAAGGATAACGTTTGAATCCTTAAACCTGCAGACCCTAGCCAGCGCTCCACCAACTGTAGTCACATCTCATTGTTAAAATAATGCACTTATTCATCTGGCACCCTTTTTAAACCCAATTGGCTGTGTTTATCCCTTTCTTCTACTTGAGGGACTCATTAGCAAGCGGTAATTTTTTCCACATTTTCAACAAGGTCCTGCTATTTTTAAAAGAACAAATTCAAACCATGGCCGTGGTTATGAAACATAAAAACACTGTGCATGTTTACTTTATGGTAAGTGTTAAGTCATTATATTTGTTCAGGCTTTAACCTATGTCAAACATGTCAAACCCATGTAGTTTACTGTGCAAATATTTACCACTCACATTTCCTCCATGAACCTGAGCTCTGTTTATGCGGCCAAAAGAAAATTGCAACCACCAAATTCTTCCCTCATTATAGAAAACATCTTTTCACCTTTTTTTTTTTCTCCCCATCCCACTAATACCTCTGGGCTTGTATTAGTGAAATAACAGCAGTTTTACTTCGTCCAAGCTGAGCTGGCGATAGATAAGAGGAATGTGTGGGCAGTGGGCACCTTGGCATACCTGTGCAACCCTGGACTTGGTGGGCCAGTGGGTGACATTGCCAGACTGTAGACCAGTTGGCAAAGACGTCATCGAGATCAGGATCAGCGGAAGCACCGGTTTCCAAGGTGGGCAGAGATTCCCGAGAAATCACATAAGAAAACAAAGCAGAGAGTTTGATTTTATTGGGTTAATTGTCGAAATAATAACTCAGTATCTAACTACAGAGGCAAAAGAGAGGGATAGAGAGAGACGGAGAGAGTTGGAGGGGTTACAGTATTAATCTGATTGCTCACTAGTATTAGCTACTGTCTGGCTGCCAACATCCAGAAATAAGCATTTGCCAAAGAGATGTGAATATCAGACAGCACATCCATCTTTGCCGTCCCCCTCCACCACCAACACCACATAAATCTGCAATGCACTGCCTCCCAGAATATTTAACAAAAGCATTCCCTCTAACCTATCCATTCACTGGCTACTAATTTTCTGTCGTCACGCCCCATTAACCTTAAATTTATCACTAATCTGGCATTACAGGCAGATAAATGTGAAATAAAGCTTTGTAAACAGATGTTCCACTAAATAACCTGATCATTTACTAACAACAACTGATTTGTTCACTTGTTATCTAACTTAAATGAGACAGTGACAAGTGAATACTTGTGTTTGGGGAGATGCAAATCCTTGCTGGGATATTATCCTGAATCCATGCAGGAAGAATAAAGAATGAATTATTTAGCAGGATCTTATTAAAAGTACAAGACCATTTACTGGTCAGTAATTGTAAAACAGTAGATTACTTACTTTAAACTAGTGTTCTAAACTAGTGTTTGAGCAGCCAGCAGGTTCGAACCCGCTCTTGATGTGCGATAACAGTGCCAACCACTGCCCCACCGTGCCACCTCCACCGTGGGTGGCATGACTGTGATAGGTAATATTTTGTGCTTGTCTAGCTTTAGTTGTACATATATTTTAAACAAATAGGTCTGAAATCTGAAGGCCTGTCACACTCTCTACCTGGGTTGAGAACAGGGTGCAGAAATAGCTGCTAGGCGCATGGGAGAGTGTGATTTCTTTACAGACAACTTCTAGAAAAAGAGCAGTTATGCTTGACCAAGATGTCAAATAAAACTCTGTTGGAAGGGCAACCATTCCTGGAGCCTTTTTAAAGGAAACTTGTCAATAGCAACAGTCCACATTATCCCTCGTATAGATGTCTTAAATACATTCCAGATTACTGTATATCCATATCTGGCCTGTCCTCAGGGTCCACCTCATCTACATTGCTCTCTTAATAGTGTTCACATCAGTTATTTACATGTACAAAGCATGCAAACAATAACCTGAACAGCTATGATATAATATAATGCAATTCAATATAACAATCCTGCAGTAATTGCATTCATCATTTCCAATGAGTCAGATATGATCCATATGCATTTTATACACACAGTATACATACAGTATTTACTGTAAACCTGTGTGTCCTTGGCATCACTACTCCAGCGCCATGTTATTTTCCATAGCAAGACAATTTTGAATTTGGGATACGTAAGTGTCAAACATAATTCTTATCTTGGAAAGAAATGTTATTGTTAAAGCAGCTGTAATCAATATTTCTATGAAAACAAAGTTTCAAATGACAGTGTAAAAACAATGAAGCAATGAGACATGTGTTGCTCATAGAATTATTTCCAAAATCTGCGGCGTGACTGCATGGCAACTTTCAGCTCATTGTTAAAGCTTACAGTGCTGTAGTTGTGGATGAATAAATAATTATTTTGGAGCAAAATCATGAGGACAGCATTATTGATTTACAACAAATGTTAAATGCCGTTAATCTAATATGGATCATTCTGAATCCACTTCTTGACGGGTGTAAGCTCCGATGAGTTCACCTTTTTCAGGCCACTGATGGAAAACACTTCACAGGACCTGGCAGGGATCCATGTAGTGCTCAAGTCTCTTTTGCTTAAAAAACAAATAAATAAATAAATGCTTAACATTATTATGACAGCTGCCTACTATGTTATTAATACAACAGACAACATAATTTCACTTAATGATATTAATATATTCCACAGATCTGAGGGGCACAGTGTGTTGACATGTATGACACGCTTTCATGGGGTTAAAAACCGATTAATGACACTGATATTTTCTCTTCATTTGTGAATAGGTGTATGAATAATTAGATATGGGCCTTTTCCAGCAAAAGATTAAAAATAAAAAAGAACAAATACGCGCAAGGGGGAAAAAAAAAGCAAAAATTTGTCATCTTTATCCTCACACGTATGGAAAAACCAGCCGAGATAATACACTGCTAACTACAGAAACCAGATTATACATGGCTCCATTTAGCAAAGGATTTTCAGTATATTAGTAACGACCTATAAGAAATGCACTGCACTATTTACAAAACACACAGACACACACACACACACACACACACACACACACACACACACACACACACACACACACACACACACAGCTATTAGAGTAATTGTAACTCCCTGACAGGTAGTTGCTTTATTTTAAGTCACCAACCCATGGAATTTTACACACACAGACACAAACACACACATACACACCTAAAAGCTTCTCTTAGATCATTCTGATTGTGAGCAAATTCTAACATATTGATCATGATGTATTTATTTTTTAACTGGACAAACCAGACCATTTAACTGATATTGGCACTAATAGAATTATATGGCCCGCATCTTACTTCTTACTGCTAGTGACCACTACTACTTTCTTGGTGTTTTTGCCACCACTTGTGTTCTTCACACTGCTGTCCTTGTCTGAAAGGATAGAAACTATCCTAAATAAGAACTTCTAAAAAAAAACGTCTGAATGTAAGAAGAATAGTTGGCATAAATGGAGATAGATGTTCTGTAACCATCTCACATGGCTTCCAACAAGTACTCCAACCTGAACAACCACATAGGTCATTTGTCATTAGCAGCAGGTGTACCAGATATTTGTTGCCATGGTAATAATAAACAGTCATTGTTTGCTAGGGTTTAGGAAAAGATTGCGGTTTTGTTTTTTCTTCTTTGCTCCCTTGATAATGCTGTGCAAGCAATAATATGTTGCAATGTGAAAGCAACTTAGTATGACCCAGGCTTATAAGTCTGGGTCATACTAAGTTGCTTGCACAGACAACCTATGGGGTTGAAAAAAGAAGAAAGAACTTTTTCGTAGCTTCTCTTAGTCAAAATATAACTATCCCTCTGACCAATCATTACACACATATAAAAAAAGAGAACAGGTTGGTTACAAGAGACTAACAACAAACTAACAAAGAAAAACACAAAACATGCAGAATACTCCAAACAGGGGCAACTTCTTTTTGGAGAAACCTGTTGCTGATTGTTTGCCTGTATCTTAGTGGTAACTTTTACATAACAGGTTCTTTTCTTTATTGTTTTGGGAGAACAGTCTTTTCATTTTCAGGTGGTGACGGCTGTTTTATATTTTCAAAAAGGTTACAAGAAAAAATGGTGCAAACAAGTTTCCTCTTTCTTTTGTGGCCCATGTATTTAATTCCATGCCATGCTTTGACCCCAGACTATTCACCCTTTTAAAATGTTACCAAGGCAGTGCTCTGTTGTTCTCACAATTCATTATTTTCAAAGAGAATTGAAAATTAACTTCATAACTCCATTCAACGAACATCAAAAAATCACTCTACAGTGTGATCACAAATTATCTCCTTTCAATTCTCTGTTTCAATTCTCTCTTTTAAATAAAATTCTCCATAGTATAAACATTACGCGCCTCTGTACTCAGGTGTCATGTTGGATAAGGGGGACTTACATTTGGGCAATCCAAGAGGCCCAGTCATTTCCGGGGAAACTCATTTGCTGTGATCGGTCTTCCACTGCTGCCTCCTCTTTGCTTCCACGTGTTTTTGGTGGAGCACTTTCCATGGCCCATCACAATTAGGAGAGGAAAGGAAAATCCTGCGCTGACCCCCCGGAGATGGTGTGTGCAGAAAAAGGGAATGAAAGGCAAATTGAAATAATTTCAATGCTTATTATTATTGTTCTGATTGTAGTGTTTGCCATATTATAACGCCATTGTCGTCTTTTTGTCTTTCTTTTTGCTTTGAAAGCACGCGTTCTTTTGCCTTGGCATCACTCAGGCAGAGCCTTGCCAATAAAGCACCTTGAAATTGAAAAGTGAATTGGAACTGAATGGAGGGAGGAGATTCTCTCTCTGTGCCTCTCTTTTTTTCTGCAGCTGGTAAGGCAGGATTAGGCTTGGCACAGAAAGAGACAAAAGAGAGCATGCATGCATGTGTGTGTGTTTTTGGGTGTGTGTGCGTCTGTGTGTGTGTGTGTAGGTGTGTGTTTGTGAGCCAGCACAGTCCTGGAGTCAGGGTAGCAAGGTTTTTAGGGGACTCAATTAGTTCAGCCCAAACACAAATCCGGAATCTTCTGCATTCCAGGTCTATCTGGGATGTGGCGGGAAAAACACTAAAGCTCTGCCCACAACTCAGAAAACCTCAAAGTCCCTCTCCTGTCCTGCTTATCCCTGAGAATCCCCGCACGCAGGGGGACTAAAGGGGAGCTGATCGCAGCTGGATCCCATGATCAGCCACTGCTCTGGGTCTTCTGATGTCGCTCTGGTTTGTTCCGGGTGAAAGGCGATTTGGCCCACTGTCTGCTGGTGTCGGGTTTATTTGAATTGTGTTTGCAGAAATCAAAGAGCTATAATTTCAGTGTTTGTATTACACACACTGTAAGTAATAAGTTAGCAGAGAGGTCATTACTTTGTAAGCGATTATGAATGCAGTAATACAGTGCAAGTCATTAAGCTAGTTGTTTTTGTTTGTGAAGCAGGTTTTTTTACTGACAGTGATTTGAAGAAACCTTTGTCCTTATCCCCTGTTGAAGGCAGTTTTTAGTATCTCTATAGCTGCAGTTGGTATAGAGACAAGGACGAGGGGCAGAGGCACTGAGGAAGAAAGCAATCTGTCTGACAGACTCACTGAGGGAAGACAGGAAGTGTGATCCAGATCTACACTAACTAGCTAGCTGATAAAATCAGACCACAAAGTGTCTGAACTGGGTGTGTTGCTCCTGAAATACAACGTCGGGTGCTGCGTAAAACTGGGTCGATATACACAGCATTTTCTCATCAAAATCAAACACGCACTCACACAAACCTCGCCACACATGAATCCCTGTAGCTACATGACAAACAGAAAGGTCACAGCTGTGTCTGCCTCACTATAAATTGGTAAACTGTCTGAATATAATATAAATATATATATATAATATAAATATATATAAAGCTATTCACAAGCTGAGCCAACATTTTAGCTAGTTGCTGACACTCTGACCCTCTTAGCTGTTATTTACGTTCTAAACACATTAGAAAAAGTTGAGTCACAGTTGGACATTTAGTGCCAGAGACTGTGTTGTTGCATTGTTGATTACTTGAAAACAACTCTATGAAACGCACAGCAAATGCAGCAAACATGACAGAACTTCCAGAAACATGGTGTCAGTTCAAGTCCAAAAAGTTTTGTTGTGGGACTCAATGAGTTTCATTGACCGAGGTTTGTTAAGAAGAATAGAGAGAGAGGGAGGGAGAGCTGGTATGTGCATCAGTTCGTCTGTGTTTGGGGGCTCAAGAGTTGAGTATAGAGAGATAGAAAGAGCTAGTCTTGGCTCCGGGTCTTACCTTAATCCTTTCCACACATTTTTCAAAGTGCTTCTCCAAGACGCCCAAAGAAGCAGAGGGGCATCCTTTTGTCAAAGGCAGATTAACCTTATATAAACAGGTTTCAGAAAAGAGTAGAAAGGGCTGAACCAGAGGGGGGGAAAGTAATGTTTTCAAATAACTTTGGAAACAGACTAGAGTGAAATCAAAGAGGAGCAAAATGAAAGAAAAATGAAATGATAGATAGAGCCACAAAGCTGGATGGAGAGGAAAGATTGAAAGACGGGACAGTTTTGATTGGGGGTTTAGAAAGGGAGAGAAACAGAGAGAGAGAGAGAGCGAGAGAGCTTTGGTTTGGTTGGGATTGCAGCCAGCAGAGCAGCTCAGAAGAGTAAGCTGCTTCCAGATGAGTGAAAGCAGTCACACACAGGCACAGACACACACACACACACATATGGACATAGGCAATGAAAAGGACTGTGTGAGAGGACACAATAGCAGCCATGTTTTCGTCACACAGCGATTCAAAGGGCCAGCAGATCACCACAACCACTGGACTCTGCTGGGCGTGAGAAAGAGTCGGGGATAGAGAGACTCAGATACCAGAGTTTGGCAGCTGTGATCAGCAGTTTTGAGGCATGCTATCTTTTTGAAAGGTATTAGTGCTGTAAAATCAAACACGTCAGGCTGCTGATATTCTGACGGTGAAGATCCGGTACACCTTCTGCTCATATGCGCTTACAGGTCCTAATATTTTCGTTACCTTGGCACAACAATCACAATAGAGTAAAGTGAGTTACTGGCCAGCACTGATAATTTTTTTAGAGCAACTTTATTTACAGAAACTTTTATTTTTTACTTAAATCAGAGTTGAACTACTTTGCAGGATGTGGGGAATAGTTGTGTGGCAGTGTTTTCACTTTGTTGCTGTTGCTGGCAGGCGAACAATGCGTAAGGTCTGCAAAACTCAGGACTGGGAGTGAGCATTATTTCCAACCTAAAGCGGTCTCTGTCCATAGAGTTTTAGTTTTAAATGACTGTGTCAGCTGGGCTTCCCAAGCTGGGATCCCCAAATGTGAAACTCACTGAACTGGATGAAGGAAATTGATGCCATTCACTAATGTGCACAGGTTCACAACATGTACACACAGGCAGGCATGGCCACACATACACAAACACACACGCACACATACACTAAATGTTTATCTATGACAGGAATATTCATGGTGAAGTACGTCGATTCAGTTCATCCTACAGGCAGCGATGAAGTGAAATGAATGGGAGAAATAATTCCCAGGAAAAGGTCATTGGCTCCTGGATTCCAGGAAAATGAGAAGGATGTCAGATTAGAGTACACACAAACACACACACACAAACAGGAAAGTTTGTTGTGAGGACTCCTCTTGCAATTTGTCAAGCCTCTGTGCAGCAGCATTCTGTAATTGATTTAAACACACAGAGGCAATTACTTTAATTCCATCCATCATGTGCTATGGGAGCTCCAATAGCCCATTAGTGCTGTCATATATTTACTCTTTAATGGTGTGTTAATAAAAACACACCTTCTTTGAAACCTTCTTTCACTCTCACACATTTTTCCTTTGTTTTATTCATTCTCTCACCCCCACTTCTTTCCGATTCTCTCTTTTTTTCCCCAGTTCAGTTTATTTATTTATTTCTTTTCTCCACATCTCTGTGAAAGTTTCTTCCTCCTCTTTATGTTGCCCTGTTCCTTGTAGTCAAGATGGATGGAACAAGGGAGGGAATCATTTTCATTCACCAAATGGGCACCAATTCAAATTCCAGGCTGAGAAAAAAAAAGGGAATATCTAGGGAATAGGTTTGATTGTATGGAAGTGCACCGTGAAAAGGGTGTTGCCAGTTTTATTTCTGACATTTCCCCGACGTAAATTACAATATGTAAAGCATGACAGTAAACAAGAGTAAATTAAGGTGAACGCAGGCAGGTAACACTAGAATATTTATCACTGTTCATTCTGTCATCTGAACAGGAACAGTGCAGGCTTAATGCATCTTACCAGCTGGAGCACTTTCAGAGCTAGAAAAGGACACAAAACTCTCATCTCAAATTTTACCCATCATCTCTCGTCTTCTCGACTCAACTGTGATCTTAAGCTTTCCCTGTCTCGTGCTTCCCCTTGTGCTCTCCTGCTAAGCCTTGCCTTGACAACTACAGTAAAGACTGTTATAATTATGTGACCTCTAACCTCTCTCAGTCTCCCTCATGAATTTCTCTAACTATGTTGTTCTCATATCTGACTTTCTCCCTCTGGGCATGGGCACCTTTGCTTTGGAAACTTCGAGAGCTGATTGACTGATAAAGCGAAAGTAGCAAGCCGGTGTATGTGTGTGTATCAGTATGGCTGCCTATATTTCAGTGTTGTAACCTCTTCTTCTTCTTATCCTCTGGTTCTGTTGGACTTGTTTTATTCATTTACCCTCAGGGTGATGATAGCAGCAGCAACAAGAGCAACACACACAGTGCGGGGGGCAGAATCATGTGCATACATCTTTACAGAATATGCAGACAAGTTTTCACACACAAATGCAAACATACTGTACATACACAAACACACACAAACGGATTCAAACACAGAAAGTAACAGAGGAGGGTAAAATACAGAGAGCACAGCAGGAATGTAATTTAAAACTCCACAGCCATGAACTGACCTTAAAGAAAGTGCAAAATTAGAAAGCTGCGACTGCGTAATTAAACCTAGCCAAGCATCCAGCTGAAGCACGAGTTCAGAAACTAGTCCCTTACACAACATGTACACAAACACGCATTCACATTATTAGCATGAAGGACTGACACACATTTGTATAATTCACTGTTAATAGGGGAACAAGGAATGGGCATGAAAAATTAATTCCCAGCCATTACATCCGTTAAATAAAAAAAGGATTTGTTAGACATCAGTGAACAGCGAGAGTGTTCGCAGAATCATCATGATTTCTCTTTAAATGTCTCGATGTGTGTGTGTTCGTGTGTATGTGTGTGTGCTTTGGTGCGGTGTGTGGTAGAGACACGGAGGAAATGCAAGAGCGAGGCTGCTCCCTTTTTTAGCACATTTGATTAAAACTGCCTTGATATTAGAGGATGTAATGGAAAAACAATAATAACTACTTTATTCAGGTGTTCATTTTAAGCAAAATGCCTATTTAGTTTGTATGTTTGTGTGTGTGTGTGTGTGTGTCTGTGAGAGAGAGAGAGAGAGAGAGCACACATTAAATAAAACCACCTAGCTTCTGCTATCAGCACCATGGACAGTGCTACAGGCATCAACATTATAGTATTCCTTCCACTTTTCATAGGAATATTAGAACAAGGTAATAACCTGTTCTCCAGTCAGGTGCCAAATTGGGATTGCCACAGGTTTACTGAATTTATTAAGTTCTTTGATTTCCAATTAAAAGACCATTTTGGCAATCCCCTGTGTGGCCTAAAGTTTCAAATAAAGTAATACTTTCGTTTTGGGATTAGAAGGGAAAAGGAGTTGGCTATGGTTGCGATAAGCTCCACGAAGCTACTGGCAAGAGCCAATACAGATAAGAACGAGTAATATGAGACATGGCCAGTGAAATTTTTACCCATTCCTATTGCTTTTAAAGCAAGTCTGTGCCAAGCACAGTACTACAACTGATACAGAAAAGAGCTTGGCAAATGCCACTGCTTCTTTATTTCTCTGTCACTCCACAGTCAGCTTAGGCCTATACTGTGAAAAACCAACTGAGGAAATATAAAGGTGGCGAGGGGAGTTTGGAAGCATTTTTTTTTCATCTCTTCTTTTGAAGAATAAAAAAAAATGACAAAGATGTTGATGAGATCTGTGGTTTGCTGTTAGCCTCTGTAGATTTCTACTGCGTTATATGCCAGACTGTATTTGACCACTTTACCCAGGTTAATCCAATTACATTTTAATGCCATACAAAGAGTCGCCCTCCTTCGTGCTAATAGCACTCAGGAGCATATTCTCCCACTCCTCTTATTATTCAATACTTTAGCCTCACTCCTACTTTTCCTTTTTGCTCATGTGCCTGTACAAGGGTCACAGTCATTGTAATGTGTTGTAATCACATTTTGATAATTTGGAATTCAAGGGGTAGTTATGGACCAATGCAGGGTAGCGGTGGTTCTCTGAGGTTGTCGGTGAGTGTGGCACGTTCGAGTTCTCGTACTCCTTCACCTCCCCTCCCCCCAGTCCATCTCTTGTTCTCGTTCTTACTCCCTGCCTCCCTCCCTCTCTCCAATGTCCCTTCCTCTGACTCTATCACAGTCTGGTCTCCATTGTGCTGATAGATTATAATGATCTTTAATTAGATCTAAATATAACGATAGGCGCTCGTTGCTATCAGCCTCTCTCTGTGAAGACTGGCTATCATTACGACGGGTAATAAGGAGAGAAGAAAAGAGGTGAAGAAAGACTGGGGGAGGATTGGGGGAGCTAGAGGAGAAAAGGAGAGCAAGAAAGCAGTTTTAAAAAAAAAAAGGACAGGCGGAAATGAAAATTGGAGTTGGAAAAGGTGATTGGAGAGATTCAAGCAACTTGAAGAAACTTGGAGCAATTTACACCAAAGAGGTTTTATGGGCATTCAACAGATCTATCACTGAGCACATCAGAAGTCTATTAAGCTGTTTTTTTTTTTCAACTTCTCTCAGCCAAACTCCCTATTAAAGCAATCATGTCTTTTCTCATTTCATGGTATGCAAAAGTTTTGCATTTAATAATGTAATTGTGCTGTTTTTAAAGTATGTATGTTCTCCCTTTAGTCAAGAAATCAACACCTCACCCTCATCACCATGACTTAGCGCAGCTCCAGCGTGGTGCATGCCATCAGTTTATCACTATCGGGTGACAATGACAGTCACTTTGACTCAACATTGATCCGACCTTAGTCCAATAATTTACACTCAGCTGATCCCTCCTATCAAACTATTACTGCTTATACTTCTTTTTTTCATCCTGTAACAGTTTTCAATCTCTCATGATATCCCTGTTTCTTAACACAATGTCCATGTCAGTCCAAGACGTATTGCGTCTCCAGGATCGTGGTTCATTAGACAGTATGACTGTTAGCTGTCTGAGCATATGGCTCAACTTTAAAAGGCTTCATTAGCATCTGAGGGGAACTTGGCATATTATCAGGGTATGTCCAGCATCATGAGCACTCAAATAAGAAGGGCTCCTTAGGATTTAAAGGAACCTGCAACAGGGATGACAACTAGTGTGTGTGTACCAACAGCTGGGCTGGTGCTGCACCTGCTAAATGTGAATGCTGCACAGGACTGAACTGAGTGTGAAGATAAAGCTCTTCATTTACTGCTGGATTTCTGTTCCAGTCTTCACATGTGGTTTTGAGCTTTGAGGACTCATCCAAATACTGACGCTGCAGACACAAACGTCTGGGTTCAGGTATCCAGAAAGCTCCTTTGAGTTGAAAAGAGACAATGTGTTTGTGTATAACTAAACACATTTTTTTCCTGGATCTTTTACCTACATTCCAGCTTGCTAAGTGTTGGTGGCACTCTTTCAGTCTTTTAGCGGGACTGAAGGTAAAATTGGACAATTTCTGTTTTGTAGTTCAGCCACATCAAGGACAAAAGCCATCCGCTGTGAGAGAATGAATATTTGAACAGAGAGAGGACTGATGAGCGCTGGTTGGACGTAATGATCAAGTTGCTGTAGTTACGCAATTGCAGCATAAAGCACAATTTCTTTTCGACATATTTAACCTTGACCATTTCATGTCAACTCATATTTGCAATTATAGTGGCTATATACTGTGCAAAAGGGATTTTATGGCTCAGAGAAAAGGAGAGACAGACAGAGGGAGGTAGGCTGGACATTTATCTAGACTAGACATCTTGTATTATGACTAATTGGCAAGTTCTTTATCTCAGGAGTTTGGTGTGATGGCTCGATATGCCAGCATGTGTGCATGTGTGCATTTTATTATCATTACAGATGGTCTGTGAAGACACGACTGTCTGGGTATCATCAGGCAAAGAACAAATACAAATCAAGATGATTCATCCTTTTTACTCCTCTCCTTTTTTTCCTCAACTCATCTTCTCCTCCCCTTCTTTGTCTTCTCCTCACCCAGTGTGTTTCATATACTTCCTGACTTTTTTCTATACCTCAACTTTTTTCTGTCAAACACATTTCTCTCTCTCTCTCTCTCTCTCTCTCTCTCTCTCTCTCTCTTTTTGTCAATGGATTTCTTGGGTTATTGGAATTGACCATCACTCTCTAATCACTTGGCAGAATAGCCTTTTGTGGCCCACTGGTTAGATATCATCCCTTCAGTAGCATAGGGTCATAGGTCATAGAGTCATAGGTCAAGATGCTTGCATTTTGTCCATCAACTACCACCATATGATAGCCAGTGTAATTCACTGTGCTTTGGAATATCAGATTAATGTAGTTTTCATTTCCTATAAACTCTTCACGTTGTGTCTTTCTCTGTTTCTCTCCTTCACTCCTTGTGGTGTCTCATTTTCTTGCTATCTGTTCTCCATAATGCTTCTTTGACTATAAATGCTTGTTTATACAAAACTCTGAACCATAGACAGCACCACAGGGAGACACAAAAACACAAGAGGCTCCAGAAGCTATAAAAATGTTTTAAAAAATCGGAATAACTTTGATACTTTTATCAGCCCCAGAGAGTGCTAGCTTGTTTTGTCCAGAATGATTGATCATATAGTTTCCTCGTTTATGTTTCAATCATTTTGAGTCACACACACACATCAGGGCCCATTTTTAGCAAACGCAGATTAAGTGGTGGACCTGCCATCTTTGTGTATCATTTCTCATCAAGGTGCATAAACACTATATATTCCCTTCTATACACTGGATGCATGCTGTCATAGGGTATGGTATGGTGTATACTATTACAGGGAATAATACAATCTTTGTAACACAGTAGAGTATGAAATCACTAGGGAGAAATGGGGGTGATGTGAGATGTTGCTATGGATTCTGGGAAAGTCTCCTGTTACTTCCTTGTTGGATTAATAGCAGCCCTTTGCTGAGTACCTTTGTGTATTATATGTACAGGGTGAGGGTGTGCGTGTACATGTTTGTGTGTGTCCGACTGTGTAGGTGAGCCTTTATGTGTGTGTGTAAATCACATTATTGCATATGTGCAGCATAATCTCATATAAAACTGTATGTAAATATGAAAATAACTTAAAATATAGAAGCTTCTGGCTGATTTCATATGCTACACATTACTGTGCCACTGTGTTTTTAGATCTTTTCTTTATTGTTGATAATAAATTGTATATCCCTTTGTGCCTGTCTCTCCTAATGTGCTTTTCTCAGTGTGTTTGTGTTGCTTGGACTTGCATGTGAGTACGGCTCAGAGGAGGGGAAGAAAAAAAACAACCTAATATTGTAAATGAGAGGCAGTAGGGTGCACTAACAATGTTTGATAAGACCTGGAGTTCCAAATGATCACTCCTCTGTCTTTCCCTTTCTCTCTTTCCCCCCGATCTCCTACATCACCTCTTCTCCTCTCCCTCCCACCGCTTCTTACCCAAACCATGTTGCTTTGGGTAATTTACCAGCAGCAGGATATGTCTTCAAGCTCTCAGCCACAAACAGATAAAGACATGAGTGCAGACACACACCTACACACACACACACACACACATAAACATTTTTCTTTAAATTAGACACAATGTTCCCAGCTCAACTCTCCAAAACACTCCAAGTTTTCTGCATAAACCTCTTCTTGGTTCGGGCAGTCAGAATGCAGGAGAAGGTTTCTGTTAGGTTCGAACGAACATGGAGAGGGGGCAGCCAGAAAGCTTGGCCTTTTAGAACAGCTAAAGTTTCCACAAACAGACAAAAAAAGCTTACTCTATGAGTAGTGGAAATGCTTACGGTGCAGAGAGGCGTAAAAAAATGTAAATAAACATACCCCCACAAATGTACACACAGACATGCTTGTATACACACAAACAGGCACACAAATGTGAGCATGCTCATACACGTACATACACACAGTTATACATCCAACGCATTAATCTTCTCCTTTGTTGGAGAAAAGAGAAAAGAGACTAAAAAAGAGAGCAGTGGTAAAAAGAGCATATGTTCCTTGATTTCCTTTTTTTTTAATTCCTCTGTGTCAGGCTGTCCCCGATGAGGTTATGACTTCATTAAAATAGAACTAAGATCACAAGCTAGACTCACAAATGATGTTCCAATTGCCTCGTTCAAGTGAGCCAGCATTAATGCAAAAAGTTGCTCTGAGTTTAGATAGTGTTTGTAAAAATAAATAAACAAACAAAGCTAATTTGTGCAAGCATGCACATTAGGTATTGCCATTTAAATTTCCAACGACATCCTTTTTTGGGTTTGGATTTGGGTGTGTGCATGTGTTATGTGAAGGTGTGTGTGTGTGTGTGTGTGTGTGTGTGTGTGTGTGTGTGTGTGTGTGTGTGTGTGTGTGTGTGTGGAGGAGTGTTTTTGAGTGTGTATCCCAGTCCCGTGCTTGTGTTTGTGTGTTTGAGTGTGAATGCATCAGCAAGGATAATTACACATCAAAAACAGCCTGACCTAAAGGGTGATGATGGAGGGTGTCGCTCTCGTTAATGAACTCACTTTTATGTTCAGAAGTCAGCTTTCTTTTGATAGCTGTTCACATGTCCCAGACTGAAGCTTGTCCTCAGATGTACCCCTACACCCGCACTGAGTAAACGTACTCTTAAACTGTTTTGTTACACATTCAGTCCTCTTTAACCACTTCAGTACTGAAATGATTTATCTCGTCTTATCCTGCCTTTAAAGAGGTACTTCTATAAAATTGATGGGACTTCTATAGTCTCCAAGCCCATAAAATTATAAGGAATTCATAAGACTGACATTAAAAGTGATGTTTATTACAACCTGGATTTTATTTTCATATATTGTTCTACTGGTTATGACACTGTCTTCTCCATAGCTGTTCATAGATCTGGGAACTCAGACACTGGGAAGAATAGCAACTGGGCAAGAAACTGTTTTGGCAAATTAGCCACCACTTTACTTGGAGATAAAATAGAAAGTGAGTGCACCTGTAATGTTGCCAGTAATCCCTCACTTAGCTCCCTTACTCCCCACAGTGGGTTTTCAGCCTATATAATGTTTTTTGGCTTTTGTCAACATAAATATTGAGCACCAAACAGTCCTCATGCTCTCCGTTGACTTGTTGATCATGGTGCATCCCTTGCATCTGCATTTGCACTGCAATCATGCTGCTGCTGTTACTTATTTGTTCTCATTCCTACCTACACCAAAGCAAGGGACAGTTACTGCCTGGTTGTTTCGAGCCAATTGAAAAACCTCTGAAGGCACTGCTCTCCACCTAACTAACCCACTCTGTTTCCCTCTGGCAACAAAGTCCACTCAATCAAAAAAGGCTTTGTCAAGGAAATACTGTGGTTGTGTTTCCACCATGCATCCTGCTGCTTCTGCTGCTGCTAGCATGCCGCGCTTTAGAGCAAACAGTTCATAATAAACAGTGTTACTCATTAAAATTGGCCCTTTACACCTGGAAACCAGTGTTTTCTGCTCGCTGCATCTTCAGAACTGTCTGCTCATTAGACCTTTGTCTTTCATCACATGCAGAGACATCTGGAGTCCTTTGAGAATGCCAAAAGATCAAGTTTCCATGGTTTCCATGGTTTCACTTAACATCAAATATTTGAGTCAAACAATTTTGCTCTTATCTTGTAGCAATCTAATAAAATATCTATAGTGATTTACACGTGAAAACACATTTGTAAGTGTTTTGTTTGTCCTCAGTTTTTGTTGTTTAAGTGTTTGTGTGTGTGTGTAGAGGTAGTGGTTCTAATTTTAACCTTGTGGCAACATGCTGGTTACCTCTCTTAGGTTTCCGTGCATTAGTGATGTGTCGGTCGCGAACGAAGTGGCTCTTAGAGCCGGCTCTTTGAAGTGAACGATGGGAGCCGACTCCTGTCTGGGAGCCGGAGCCGCTACCTGATGTGAGGTGTGTCCGCACTGAGCAGGAGGGGGAGGAGCAGGGGAGAGAGAGACAGGGAGAGAGGGAGCGAGAGAGGGAGGGAGGGAGAGGGGGAGAAAGAGAGGGAGGGAGGGAGGGAGAGAGAGAGAGAGAGCAGCCGCTACAGAGACAACAGAAAATGAGTGATCGCAGGAAATGCAGTAAAATTTGGATCCAATTCAATCACATGGATATACATCTAAATACAATAAACCATGTAAATAATAAACATTTAATATGGTGTATGTTTTGTACAGTAATTCATTTTACACATAATTTCACTTTATTTTGTTAATAAATTAATTTAAGAAACGAAAAAATCTGAGGAGCCACTTGGGCCGAAAGAGTCGGCTCTTTTTAGTGAGCTGAGCCAAAAGAACCAGCTCTCTTAAAAGAGCTGGAATTCCCATCACTACATGCAGTTGTGTTGTAAACTGTGCTCCTTTCGTGTCAAGATTCTGTTTCTAATTTCCCCTTGTTCGTTTGAGGTTAGCCAGCTTGCTTGCTGCTTAGCTTAGCAAATGCTTAGCAAATGCAGTATGATTCATTTGGCAGTGCTGAGCCTTTTCCATCTTATTTTAGATACTGATGTACAGAATAAGATACCAAGATATTCAATCTAGGATTCAAGGATTCAAAGGATTCAAAGGCTTTTTATTGTCAATTTCACCATATGTCAGACATACAGGGGAATCGAAATGTTGTTTCTCTCTCTCAGCAATGTGCATACAATAATAAATAACGCAAATAATCTAAACAAAACCAGCTAAATAAACTTTAAGACAATACAAAATATAAAGTGTGTAAGAAATATATGGAAAAAAAAATTTTTTCATATAAATTGGCCAAATCAATACATCAGCTTCAAGGGCAATAACATGGTTTACTCTTTTGTGCATAGTCTACTTAGTAGTCATTTAATACATTTTTCGTGTAATAGCGTCTTCTACACCACGCGGAGTCCATATCATTGCAACCTCACAGTTGCTCCTATGTTTAGGCCAGAATGTGCCTAAGAAGCTGTTGCCACAGGTCTTTTAAATGAAACGACAAAATGGTTCATCTTTGCGTTCTTTTGTCTGTGCCTTCCTAAAGCATGAAAAATAAAATCTGTTATATGATTAGAAAACACTATGGTTCAGGTTTGGTTAGGTTTAAAACAACAACAACTTTTCTAGATTTAGAGAAACATCATGGTTTGGCTTAAAATAAGTGCTTTTTTAAGGTTAGGGGACATAGTCATGGTTACCATAATAAGCACTTGGTTACAATTCAGAGATGCAGCCTTTGTGGAAAACCACCAGAATGCTGAACTGAAAAATAGGATCATATTGACCTTGCTGAACCTTGGCTTTTAGGCTGCATTGCTTGGGCTTTCAGATTTTGTGGAGAGGGGAAAATGCAACCTAGGTTTTGCACTGAAGCTAAAGTGGAGCCTGAGTCGACTAAGTGAATATTTCTACCAGAGCAGAGGTACTTTAAGATGCGCTTCCTCTAATGGCCACTTGATGTTTGCTCTAAAATAAAAACAAAAACAACAAAACTATAGGTGTGTCTGAGGGTACGGCTTAGGGTGTACCGAACCTTCATCATGGTTACAATAATAAACACACAGTTAAGTTTGTGGAAGGGTGAAGAAAACAAACAATGATAAATATTAGTTTCAAACAGGAACTAAACAGTGGTTTCTTGTGTCAAAGTCCTGTTTTTTCTGACCCATCCATCCACCCAGACCTTCACCCTATGTGGATTTTGCCGCTCTTCATACATCGTCACCTGACTTCCTCCTTTGCTCCTGTAATAAGTACTACCACGGCAAAAGGTTGCCTAACAATAAAACCTAACTATGGGTCATAATAAGTTGCCTGTACTGATGACCTATTGGATTGTTTTTTTTAGCTAATTCAGCTGGTATGGCACACGGGTGATTTTATAAAGGGTTGCATAAAAAGATATTAAGCCTTAAAGAAAATGGGTTTACTTTGATTTACTCAGGCTATCGGACCATGCAACAGTAGCAGCTGCTCACTCTACCGAACCCCAGCTCCCCTCAGGCTCCACCACACTGGCCAAATTCAGATTTTCTGGCTTTTAACAACTGCCAAGAGGGCAGTGCACAGTAAACCCGGCTGCAGGCTTCAAAGCATCTCTTCACACAAAGCTATGAGTGACGTTACAGACCCTACGTCCATGTCATTATGTCTATGGGTTCCTTTAGTCTTGGTTAGTCAGAGAGAGAGAACAAATAATGAACAGAATCAAAGAGGTTTTGATGGTAGAGGAGTACGTGTGCATCTCTCTCTCTCTCCCTCATAATCATCGCCTACTCTGTCTCATTGACCCGGCACAGTGCAGAGAGAGCCCAGAGCACAGCATGAGTCATTCCAGCTGATCCAGGGTCTGCATTTAATCCCACGCTCCACTGCACTGAAAAAGGAGTGGTGCCTCACTGATCTGACCTGAGATCTGCACAGTCACAACCCTATCGTTGCAGTCAGTGGAACCATACACTAATGTGATAATATTACAATCCTTATCAGGACGTTCTGTTATTACACAGTAAAGTTATTTTAATGTAACCCAGATGTAAGAAAGAGTAGTTTTCATTTAATAAAATGCTTTAAATAACATTCAGAACTCACAAACACACAGCATCACAGTATGTTTGAGTGTGTGTGTGTGTGTGTGTGTGTGTGTGTGTGTGTGTGTGTGTGTGTGTGTGTGTGCGCACTATGTACTTCTGTACAGTTGTCACTGAGTCTAAAGTCAATTTTCTTCTTCAATAAAAGGTAAGGAGAAGTTTCTGTGCTATGATCTAGTGTCTTTGTTGTTTTTTCATTCTTCACAATCCCTTTCCTGCTCTCTTTTTACTTTATCATGCTGACAGTTACTTGCAACATTTCCATTTAAGGAGTAAATTCGTTGTCCACTAGCTGGATGTTTGTGTTTGTGTGTATGGCACACATCCGTAGCTGCCTCTGTGATAATGAGTGCACATGAGGTAGCCGTGCGTATACTCTGACATAGGATAATGACACAAAAGCCATCTTTTCTTAAAACCATCTCTACTGTACCTTTGTTACCATGGTAACTGTTCCATATCTAGGATAGTCCTGGCTCCTCCTTTGTCACTATTACCCCCCATACACTTCGTAATCTCTATCCCCCTGTTTTTTTTTTGTTTGTTTTTTTTTTAGTTTCTCAGCGTCTTGGCAGTAATAACTGTTACTAGTTTAGAGTGTGTGCACGCGCATGTGTGTGTGTGTTTCGTTTTTCGGGTTTTTTTGGAGGGGGGGGGTGTATTCCACTATTTGCGCAGTTCAGTGTCAGAAAAATTGAAATCCAGCATCTGCGTTTTGATATATAACTGCACCCACCCACACACACACACACACAGGCACACACACGCACACACACGCGCACACACACACACACACAGACTAGCACTCTGAGAAACTTCTACTTGAGGTGATGTAGTGTCTTGTAGTTTCCATGGTAACATCTAGGGAGCGAATCCAGGAGGAGGGCCAACATAACAAAAGGGAACACTGCCCCCCCACGACTAGAGAGAGGAGGAAACGGAAGGACAGACAGAGAGAGAAAGAAAGGAAAAAACAGCTGGGGGACAGAGAGAGAGAGATACACTGTCGTTAGTGCTTTCAGGCATGAGCCTGAGAGCTGCTTCAAGTCTGTGAATGAAAGAATGAAACTCCACAACAACACAAGTGCAACATATGTACTTTATATCTCTGTCCTCAACCATGACTCTGGACACTAATGAACAGAACCGTGAGTCCTGAGCCTGCAACCTGCCTTGTGTAAGCTTGCGGTCTCAGTGTCCAGATCGATTACTTTGGTTCAAAGCCTGCAGGAATACTGGTGAACTCCTGTTGCTTAGCGGAAAATCCCTCCCCTCGGTTCCCCAAGGTACGTCGTGCCTTACTGCTTTGATGTTTGTCTTTTCCGCAGCTCCCACAGGCAAGGGACCAGTAAATGTTTCCACTGTAAACCACACCTGAGAGCCTTAGAGAAAGTCTCCGACAGAGCTGATCAAAACTGTTAGAATGGAAATAATGAAAGCGGACTGCAGAAATGAAATGTCTTTGTAGAAGTTGCTTCTGCTCACCATTGTGTTTACAATTAGATATTTGAAAAGAAAACAACAGCAGCAACACATGGATGTCCTCAGTACGCTATATGTCTTGTAGCTGAGTGTTTTTTGCAGGAATATTAACTTTATATTAACTGTACTTGCTTCATACTGATGCTGAGTAAAATTTAAACCCGACTGACAGGGCTGTCACTATTTCAGAGAAGTTCTGGCATGATTTAAAATAAATAAATAAATAAAAATAAATAAATAAATAAAAGCAAGAGTGATGGAGAAACTGTGAATGAGCTGTATAATGTTTCTTCAGTATCTTTCCTCACTAAAGATAAAGTTCTATCAAACTAAAGGTCAGCACCTCTTTGGAGACATCTGATGCGAATTAAATGTCACAAGATTCTGAAATCATAATCTGAGTAGCATCAATAGCAGCCTCCTCTTTATTTATTTTACATGCACTTTAAAAATGTGTAAAACAAAAACAGGGTAAGTGAAAAAAATATGGCTTTTGGTGTTTTGCAGCATATAAAGTCAGTCACACTTGACAGTAACACCTTTAAAACAGCATCTTACTAAAGTAAAGTAAAGAAAGCGCATTTAGAAAGGTGTGAAAACATAAACATAACATAGTAGGATGTCAAAAACTGCTCTCTGTTCCTTTCCCTCCCTATTTCTGTCCCACATTCACATACTAACACACACACACACACACACACACACACTGCCTTTGACACAGACGCATGTGCAACGTTGCAAAACCAGCTAATTGAAGTGGACATGAGAAAAGCAAAAGCTGTCGTAGCTAATTGAGACAAATGAAGCTGGCGGTGATCAAGGGATAAGCGGCCTGTTTCAATGTCACTCCAACAAAGAGAGAGGGAGCTGGATGGAGCCAGAGCACAGAAACACAACATATTACACACGACGCACACACTGTCTCAATGTCACGGAGCCTAAATTCCACTTGGACTCACACCATTGTTTGCTAATGTGTTGCACCGACACACTAACAAACTTTCATGACACGTTCAAATTCAGTTTGAATCTCGTTGTAGTGTCATATTACAATATTACTGTTATGATAATAATAATTAATAAAACTTAATTTACTTGAATGCATGCCAGGAGCACAAATTGAGAGATTTTAAATACTGTGTCAGTTATCATTCCTCCTCATTTTAGCTGAAGGGAATGGCACTTGGCTCACTAAATGGTAGATTAAGACCTAACTTTGCATATATTTTGAAAAGTGATACTTATTATATTTGGTTTAAATGGTGTGATGTGATCTAAATGCCTTTTTAGATATATGCAGTGAATGGACAATTTCTGGAGTATTTATTTTTTCCCTTATTTATGTGGTTAATGGGTGAAGAGCCTCCATTGGTGTAAAACTGCTTTTTACAAGGGCCACTCATTTTTGAAAATCCTGTTTTTGTCCCCTCCACTTTCAGTTTGATTTACTTTTTGGTTAAAATCTCTCTAAACAAAATCCTTTTACCGTCTTTGCCCCAAAATCCACGCGACAGAAGCTCTAAGTTGACAAAAATGTTAACATGCGCTAACATTGCCCGTTAGCATTTTCATTAACATTTAACATCGGTGCAGTCACCACAACTCCACATCTTCAGTGCACACACTGAAGCAAACCAGTCCTCCCACCCAATCGAGATGTGATCAATATGGTCGAGGAGCAGCTGACCTGACGCGGAATATTTATCATTTTGAGGATAACTGATTTCTATGGTAAAACATGAATAAACACAGAGATGAAAACACAGAGGAGAGACAAATATAAGATGTGGAAGTAGAAGAAAAAGACGAGAGGAAGATTACTTGAAAGAGAAGGGATGTTGGAGTCACACTTAAAGCGCTGCAATCTCTCACCCCTTTCCTGCCTCTCTTTCACTCTCTTGTCTTTCTGTCCGCCTCTCCACTCCTTAATGTGCAAGAACAGATGCGGTTACATCTTCTGCTACATTAGATCAGGAATGACTTCTAGCTGTACGCTGGTGTCAGATGGTAACACTATTCATAGACGGCTTTAAATAAAAGGAGATCAGTTATTCAATCCAAGAGGAGAACTTGAAATAGAATAGAAATAGAAAAGCAGTTCCTCATACCTGAGAGTGTTTATCTGTGTGTGTGTTCATGTGTGTATCTGTGTGCAGAAATGTGGGTGGCTCTTCGTTGCATAAAGGTGTGTGAGTATATGAGTGTCAAAGGTTCTTTTGTGAACGTGCCTGTTGTTGGATGACTGACTTTGGGTGAACATATATCTCTCTATATATGCAAATTAATTAGGGATGCACCAAAATGAAAACCGAAAAACAAAAATGAGGAAACCAAGGCCGAAAACCGAAATTATGCCCGTTATTAGCACCATTGCATTTATGGCTATGACTGTGTACTAACCTCACTAACATTTCAAGGCATTGCGATTGCATAAATTAATACGAATGTTTCAAAGAATTATTACAACATTATGAAAATATTTATTTAGCACATTCCAACAATGCACAATATAAAATAAAAAAATAAAAAGTTTAGCTTGTCCACAGACGGAGTGGGTGCGCTCGGAGGGATTTTCCTTTTCTGTGCTGCATTCCTCTCATATTCAGCTCAGCGATCCAGATGTTTGGATTTCAGCTGATAAATTAAACCCGACGTGGACAAACTCTTTGCGGATCCACTCGCTCTTGAAATTTCGGCATTACATGTTTTTCAAATCGCTGTCCGTGTGTCTTTCTCAGATATACTGAGATACATCCACACCGCAGACATGTTGGTCCTTCCAGACAAGCTCGTACTGGCCGCGGTTTTCGCTTGCGTCATCACACCATCCTGTTTTCTGGGATAAAAGTCTTTCGGCCGGAAACCGAAAATGCACTTTTGGGCCATTTTTGTGTACGCGAATGTGCATGTGTGTGTGTGTGTGTGTGTGCTCGTTTATTAGTTCGCACAGTCACCCACTCCTTTTTTTTTTTAAATAGCAGCCTCTTGGCTGAGGCTGTCAGCAGCAATGAGAAAATAAGGAGTTCCATTCTGGAGGTAGGAGCCTTCATGATACAATAAGGATAGGGTGGCTGAGGGAACACACTGACACACACGCACAGTAAGGAATGCAACTGTAGTCACTGTTAAAGGGTAGTTGGAAGATTTGAACTATCACATTACTATTTAGAATATTATTTCCATCTAATAGATGGAAATGGAATAGACCATTTATTACCTTTGCCTTGATACTTCACCCCTTAGTGGGTGATTTAAGAAACACCTGAGTACTAAATACAGATAAATACTGAGATTTTTGTTGTGGCTACCATTAAAATGGTTCAAGGTACAATGTTCCTATTGTTTGTTGATAACAATAGGAAGTCCTCTTTAGTAGTTTGTAAGAAGTGTGCAGATCCTTAACGATGCAACAGCCAAGACACCACCCTCCCCTTATCTGTCTAGCTCTTTTTCCTGTTACATTAGCTGATCCCAATCTGGTACTCTGATCCATTTTTCAAGTGAAATCTGTATTCTCCTTGAGAGAGAGAGAAGTGAGAGGAGCGATTGTGCACAAAGAGAGGATAAAAGAAAGAAACAAGGCAATAGCAGTATGAAAACTCTGGTTCCCCTCAGTTCTTGCTGCTCTGCAGAAATATAGCAAATGTCTGGCACAGTAGTTAATTATTCCAGAAGTTTCTAGCTCGGTATTTCATGTTTTCAGACAGGATTCCCTTCTACCAGCATTCCCTGAGTGACAGTGTTCAAAGCCTGTGGTCCTTTCTCTCGCTCTGTTCAAAATGTCCACCATTTTCTTATCACTCTGTTACTTTTCATTTCTCAGAAAGACACACACAAATGCACACACTACAGTTCCACTTATAATGTTAGGCCTCTATCTCATGAGCCATTAAATACAACTCACCCAGAGATCACACACCACTGGGCAGCAAGCCTAAAATGACAGCAGGGCAGCACCCCTCCCAGGCCTGGGGAAACATTCCTGTTACTTTTGCAGATCCAGTTACAGTATTAAAAAGTCCCATTGATCACAGTGCAATTCAAGCAAAGCCAAAGCCAGTATGTGAAGAATGGCTGCATGCCAGCAAATTCTGGTACCTGTTGATGGCAAAATAAGGGTCATCATTGTCCCTCTCTCAGCAATTAGCTAATTAGCTATGTAGCTAATTAGCTCGAGTGCAAATCTATTGTCTTTAAGGCAAACAGGGTGAAAAGCATAATGGTGGTCAGCTATATTCCTTCCTTACCCTTGGAAAAGGCAGTGAGTTTGTTTACTGCCATTGATCAGGTGTAAAAACAAACTGCATTGTACCATCACTGGTTTTACACAGCATTTAATTTCTACTTCCATCAGCAGACAGTTCGTACATTTACATTCTAGTCAGCAGTTTAAGTGTACAAGTGACACTTTTAATGTTACACAGTGGTTCTTTTCAGACTGAACAGTGTAATATATTAAGTGGCTTAGAGCTCATAATTGCTTTTCATTGGGTTTAAAGTAACACAGACCCATTCACTTCTGGGCTTTTATTTAAAATGCACATGTGGAACAAAGAGTAATGGAGTGAACTTCATATTTTGTATAGTAGCTCTCTCCAGTTTCATAGTAGATGGAACTGTCTCTTTAAACCCACTTTAATGTGCTTTTTTTAAATCATTATTCTCCAGCACCTGATAGGTACACACTGTATTATGTAGGACATATTGTCCCTTTCTCTTTCGTTTATTGACTTTATATCTCAAAGTTGCCCTCTATTCATATCCACATGTTATATTGTGTATCCGTTACCTCTATATTCTCTCTGGTTGCTGTCCCCACCCTGACCTCTTCCTCATCTCCTCCTTCTTGTTCCCTCTATCTATTTTCTCTCTCTCTCTTTTTTTTTTACCACCACTCTTATTGACTCCCCAGGTTCATCCTTGTCCAGCCATCCTGCTTTCCATCTCCTCTCCCTTCTTCCCTCTCTCGCTCCATCATCCTTGCCTCTCATTCTGAGCAGAAGCGGCACCAGTCAAATTGATTTTGCCGCTGTGCTGAGGAGCCCCATCAACTCACAGATTGGGTTTCCCGCTCACCCTCTTCCTCTGGTCCTCTGTATTTCTTTTTTACTCTCTCACTACTACTTCTCTCTCGTCCCTGTGTCTTCTCTCCTTGCCTTCTGTCTCTCATCTGTTCTCCTCCCCCTTTCTTCTGCTATGCTACGTCACTGTCCTTCTCTCACACGTTCCCTCTGTCCCCAAACTCCATGTACCCACAGCTATTAGTCAGCTACAGCAGAGGTAAGCTAGTACTGAGAAAACAAGTGTGGCTTCATGATTCTGATAATACAGTGCCTTACACAGTACATGTGTGGGAAAGTGAGACAGAGAGGGTTAGAGAAAATGTGTTAATGCAAAGACATCCATCTTAACAAATGTACGGTGTGCAGTGTGTTGGACTCTGTAATAATCAACATGTGTCCTTTAATTTGTGTATATAATAGCGTGTGCTTCACATGTGTAGTTATGTCTCTGCATATTGCAGCTTTTGCATTATATTGTAAGCCTGTTTTAGTACTGACATCTACAGTTAGCTTAGGCTAGGAGACTGCACACTCCAGATGTTCCATCCTCACCATGAAGCTCCTTCCTTCTGTGAACAAAATACTGCTGATTCCTGAATGTAGCCTACTGTTAGCAAGTGAGATAAAAAGACACCACATGCAAATTCAATTCAATTGGAGTTTCCTGGAGGTGCATTGATTGTACAATGATCTAAAAGGTTTGGTAAATACTGCAGACTAGAATTGGTAAATATCGAGTATGGTCCTTTGGATATAACAGCTGACCATCATTCTGCAACTACCTTTCCAAAATGATACAGGTGTAATCACTGGAAGTTAACCAATTTATCTGAGGTTTGGCTGGCCTACCTGTGAATGTGTGTGAGAATGTTCCATCACACATGGTTACCTATAAATAGTCAGCTAAGCAGATGTGCTTCGTAAACAGATCATGGCAGATGATCTGCGGTGATGAATGACTTTCCAGGAAAATAATCCTACAGTGTAAGTGAACAGCTTGCTCTGATCTCGTCTCATTTCTGCTCCGTTGTCCTCCGTATGACTCATGTTTCTGTGTGGGTCATGCAGTAATGAGAGCTCTTTGAGTGTTAAACCTGATTTGTGGGTTCAACGGGAGCGTGTTGAGAGTCACGAAATGTTTTCAAAAATTCTAACACATGCTTGAGAACTATGATGAATCAAGGACCGACATGAACACAAGAGCGAAAACACGATAAACAGATACAGTTTTTAGAAAAAATAGCTTTACCTTCCAGTCTTCCATTCTGCTCACGCAACACTTGAGTTTAGTTCCGGCTGACACCCTTTATTTCACAGAACTTCGTAAAATCTTTGGCAGTAGTGTGTTTCGGATGTGTTCATGCATTTGTGTGTTTGTGGGTGTGTTTATATGCTTTTGACATGTGTATCTGTATCTTTATTTGTGACTGAAGGATGATTGCTTTAAGGTGTTCTTACAACAATCCAGCTGAATGTATGAAGTAGGCCAGTTACTTGGCAACAGAGTGATATAATGAACAAGAGGTGAAATGATATTTGGGTGTTAATGTTAGTGCTGGCCAAAAATGAACACCCGAGCTTCAGGGCTCATGTTCGATAGTCAGACAGTATACTCAGTGCTTGTTAACCTGTTAGACTGTGTTAACCTGTTAACCTGTTAGACTGTGGATATTACTCCTGATTCATCGCTCCTGCTGCCACAAACCTGCTGCAGTAGGTCAGTTAAGTTACACAACTTTTACTGTCTGTTAGTGTTAATAAGTGTTTTGCACTTTGATTTAAGGTATCCCATGATACCATGTATATACAATATGAATACAGTTTTTTTTTGTGTAAAAATAAACATGTAGCATAAACTCGGTTATCACAGTAAGTTAAGTAAATAAGAACACTTCCTGATTTCATAAGATACCAGCTTTATGTATCCTGGTGCATAATATTTTGATACATATACAGAGAAAACACTCTAACACTAAACTTTTGTCCTCATGGAGCACTCGAAAACTCTGCACTAGTCAATATCATGCAACTTAACTGCCTCTGAGACCTAAGTCAGAGGTGTCCTGGAAAATACAAGTGCAGCCTAAAGTGAAAGTGTCTTGTGTATTCATGTGCCTGTGTGTGTGTGTGTGTGTGTGTGTGTGTGTGTGTGTGTGTGTGTGTGTATCTCAAAGAGTCTGAAGCACATGTGGGTGTTTTCCCGTTATTGGATTACATCCAGCCTCATGCCACTAACCAAATTTCTGCTCCACTTATTATTGACTGAAGAAAGAACAGGAAAGGAGTGCAGAAAATAACAGGAGCAAGACAGATAAGACGGCATAGGTGTGGAGAGGTGAATAAAGGGAAGTCGAAAAATAGACCATCTGACGTGAACTAGGCCGGCTGCCAAAAACAAAAAGTAGATTTGGAGATTTCAAGACGTCTGTGATGTAATGAGAACACACACACACACACACACACTCTACATTAACCCCTATTGTTTTCAGCAGATTAACTTATCAAGTGCTTTTCTCTTAGCCCCACACAACGTTAATGGTCAGAAGTGACCGATATAAGTAAAATAGTTCTGTTCAAATGAATATTCATATTGTAGAAGGAATCTATTATTGGTCAGCATAAGATGAACAGCGTCAGGCTGAAATGACGCTGTAGCACAAAATGATCATTACTGCACATGCCTATTACTGTATTACAGTAAACTGTAAACATAGTGCAATAACATACATATTATCCACTCAGCGCCACAACTGAGTGGGTTAATTTATGCCCATTAAACCACTTCTAACTTATTAGTCATACAGTATTTATTCCAGCAAAATTTGCCCTGCCATGCTCTGTGGCTCTACAGTGTGTGTACCACAACCTTGTACACAGTACAACTTGTATATAAAGAGTAACAATCTTACCTGTATTTAGAAAGTCTGTTGCCCAGCTCTTGCCTGTATATAAGCTGTGTGTATAAGTTTTATTTGTTTACCAGGGTTTCTTTGTTTAGCTTAAGTCTGTATCTGTATCATCCGCTAAATTTGCCCTCTGCTCTGCCTTTAAATACTGGATTCAAATCCTCTGGATTAATTTCTCTCCACATCACAAAGGTATTTCGGGCACACACGCACACACACACACACACACACACGCTGAATATTTTAGACTACCTCACTTCTGGGCGTGATTGGAGGCTGTCCTCCCAAGAATATCAACAGCATCAGTGGTTTTAGGCAGTATCCCATGTTATAAAGTGTCAGATCAGAAAACGCTTCTAGTGTTGTTCTAGAATCATGAGTTTTGTTGTTTCACACTCTTTCTATAGCTTCAGAGTTCTTATCTTCATCACTGCTCCGATCCAAAATTGAGATCAAGTGCCTCATTTAAAGTTATTCCTTTATTCATTGTACTGCTGCCTCTGAATTGCATGAGTGAGATACAGTTGGGAGGCCATGAGAACAGATCAGTGTAGTGGTGAGTCATGTTGTGGCTGGACACGAAATTGTGTTCCTTCGTGTAACTCGTGCAATTTTGCTGTAATGTTTCATTTCCATGTGGGAAGGAGTGGAATATATTAGAGTGTGGGAAGGGGAGATGCGGTTGTGGCGTGTGTGGGCACGGTGGTGTGTAAGAATGCATGCGTGTGTGCGAATGTGCTCCAAAACTCTTTGTATTGTGTTGTCTTTTCTCTGAACAAGAGATAGATCTTGAATTGATTGCTGAACTGTCTGTCCGGCTGCATGTCTGATTATGTATTTGCCCATGCTACAAACAGCAAATTATTGCTGACTGAATAAAGTGTAAAGATAAATAAACAAATAAATAAACAAATTACTAAACATAAAGGCACAGGTAAAGAGGCGACTGAGAGGAATATCCCATGGATTAAATCCGATCTTCTCTCTCTTTTTTAAGTTAATCAAATTCCTCCTACCAGTTTTCTTTCACACAGTTTAATCACCTCCACCTGTGTCAAACCTGGGTTATGTAATAACCATATGCTGTCAACCGACCATTCACAACACATTTGCCGCTTTTTCCTTTTCTTTCTTTCTTGTTTAATTGCTTCCATGCTTGTCTCACCCCCTCAGATTATTCCACCTTCTGTCCTCTGCTCAATAATCACTTCTGAGTGCCAGTGACATTTTACTGGCTCATTCTCCATACATAAAAGTAAGACATAGCATAGAAAAATAAAGACAGGGACAAAGGAAAAAAAGAGAAAAACTGTTTTGCGGAATCAACACAACAAGTGACCTTTTATAGTGACAACTGACTCTGTTTAGATCTGTGCTTTGTGAGGGGATAGAGACAGTGTTTGATCTTTAAAACACTCAGACAGTGGTGTAATTACAAGACAGAGCTCAAGCACAGGCAGGAGCCATTGATCAGGAGCAAGGACAGAAAGCAAACAACCACACACACACACACACACACACACACACAGGAAACCACACATTTACCACAAGTCCAATTATTCATGCACTTTTTAAAAAAAAGCAGAGGAAAATGTAAAGTTCAAGCTTGCTATATATAATGCAACTGAACTGAATAAGACATGATTATGTCCCATTTAGAGATTGTGGAATATTTAAGATACTGTATGTTAATATTAGTTTGTATCAATGTCAGACACAGTGGTCACACATCCCGATATCTGCATTGAATTCCAAGACATTTCTCGTCTTACATAGGGTCTAAAATTCATCTGATTCCAGTGAAAGTTAAATTAGAGGGGAAGTGGTGGCCTAAAGGTTAAAGAAGTGGACTTGTGAATTGAAAAAAGACATGAAGAGACATGAATATCTCTCTGTCACCAGTTGAACTCCCTGTGAGGAAATGCTGGGAATGGCTGTTCTCTGTCAAGTGGACTGGGGAAAGGTGTGTGTGAGTCTAAGTGCTTGTGTATGCCAATACCTGATCTGATTTGAAACATGAGTATTTGCTGAGGCAAAATTACCAGTGTGAGAATAGTTCTTCAATTTCTATTCATTAATTCCACTTATCTGCTTTCATTTATTGCTCTGAAGCAATTACAGCATGCATTTGGCAAAAGGCTGGGAAGCACCTCCGACAGGTTGCCACCCCATCACAGGCTAAAACAAAGACGAAGATTCTCCCACTGTGCTCATTCTTCATTCAGATCCATGGTAATCAAACAGAAACTGTGCAATAGGACACTGGCAATGTGACTCTGCTTTCTTTCTTTTGCACTGTGAGCTTCAACTGCTTCAACAGCACACTTAGGATATGAATTTTTTTTTTCCATGTCATTCATCCCTGATTAAAAAAAAGAAAGAAAACCACACGTATATTTCCACAATCCTGCTAAGCCCTCAGCCAAAGAGCCAGCTGAATGACACATTTAAATTAAAGGGGCACAACAAGATAGAGGGATAAGAATAGAGGGTAGTGAAATTGCAGTGAAAGCAGCAGGATAAAAAGGACAAAAATAAGCTACAGAGCAATGTTTAAAAAATCTTAAACGATACTATTGATTTTTGTTGGCCTGAGCTCCTCAGGAGGGGCATCTGAAAGCCTCAAGCCACTGAAGGCAGAAGCCCGGTCTCTGTCGGAAGAATCTGAAACATCAGGAAGGTCATAGCCAGAGGATCTGAGCCTGTGTGCCAGCTCACATGGGTAAACTGTTTGCAGTATAGCTCAAGGCTAAACCTTACTTTTTTTTAAGGTTGAGCAAAACAAAACTTGATATCACTTCTGAACCTCACAGGTAACATCTGCAAGATTCAGATGTTGAATTATAGCATTTCAGTCAGTTTATAGCCTAAACACTGATACAACCACAGATGCGCTCGCGCCATCGCGTCATCATGAGTCATCTACTTGCATTATAATGTGTACTTATACAAAGTTTGTGTTTTTCATTTCAAGTACTTGTCAAATTCTTTTTCAATTTTAATTGCAAAAGCATGAAATATCACTTGTTGTCCCATCCTCAAATAAACAGATGTAATCACTTAGTCAGTCATTAACTTTCTGGAAGATTTTCAGGACTCCAATTTTGGCAGGCCAAATTGAAAAGTTATTTAGAAGTGTGTTTTTTTTTTGAAGAGAAGGAAGAACACATGGCTGCTTGATACTCTACAGGAAAACAAGTAGCAAATAAATCTTCAATGAAAGGAAATTTAATTCATAATTTAACTATCCCTGTAGGGGAAAAGGGAAAAAAAGGAAAACACAAACACAATATCAAGCTCATTTTAAAACAATGTAAAATGTTATTCTTTGGGTGGCTCATGTTGCCTAAAAGTGAACAGACTGTAGGACACTGATATCGGCAGTAAAAACATGTCGACAGGCATTAGACTGCCATCGTTAAGCACAAAACTCATTATGGCATGCCTCACTCCCCTGCTGAAAGAAAGAGTGAGCATTTCCTTCCATTTGGAGGAAAAAAAATAAAACAGTAGCTACCCTTTTCTATCTGTATCTCCCAGAAAGGTTTGGTTGTCTGGGACCCATGTGCGGAGGGAGATAAAGCCGAGAAGGGTTAGTAATACAGCGCAGCTATTTAAGAGGCTGTAATGATATTCATTAATTTAGATTCATTTCAACTTCCATCTGGAGAGAGAGAGAGAGCGAGAGAGAGAGAGAAAGAGAGACTGTCATTGGATATAACATTCAGAAGACTGGGATATAGAGGTTTTAGTTGGGGGTCAGAAAGTTAAGCTGGAGTCACAGAACTCAGACAAGAAAAGTAAATACTGAAGAGGGAGTCAATCAGCCGCACAGTCTTTTCCTGCAATGAGAGTTTTTGGAGGCTGAACTGCTTTCTGTTGGGGAAGTGTGATTTTGTATGCTGTGGAAATAAAAGACCACGCCAGGTGTAGGCCAAGCACATGCATTTTATGGAAATAGAATATATAAGTATATGTAAGTATTTCATATTCACTCAGAAATGTATGGATTCCACTTTTCTTTGAATTTCAAATAGAAACAACTTTTCTGTGTGTCCACTTCTCAAGTCTATACAAATACTTCAGCCAGACAGTCCATCCAAAACTGACACGGCTGTAAATTGTACATGGAGGTGTGTGTTTTTTCTTTGTGTGTGCAGAACTGCAGAATTGAGTGTACTAATTCTATGTGGGTTCAACATTACAACCCCATTCTCAGTGTTCATTATCATTTTATCCACTGTTATCATAACATTTTTTTGATTGTTGCCACTTTACACATAAGTGCATTCCACACTCTTTTATTGTAGATGTGTTTGAATTATGAGAGAGCTTGTTAGTATTTGTTACAGTGACTCTGCAGCTGCCTAATCTCCATCAGAAATTGCATTGTCAGGCTGGTATCAGAATCAGTATTCACTCGCTGCTACGGGCAACATATGGCCCTCTTCACCCTGGAGAACAGCTGGCAGATCTTCTTCTTAGGCTAGACAAATTAAGCAGAATCATCGCCTAGGAAAAGTTTTAGCCTTTGCTGAAGCCACATGAACAACACAATCTGATTATTAGCAATCGGATTGAAGCTTATTTTTATTTTATTTTATTTTTTTACATATTAGGCTCTTTGCTAATATGGTTGGACAGTCTTGTGAGATGAAAGCTGAATCAGTCACATAGTAGAGCAGTGTAACCTCCCACACAGGCAAACATGCACATACAGTAGTGTAATGTTACATTGCTAGATCATGAGTGTGATCGCTGTGCCATGTTGTCTATGAGATCATCTGTAGTTTGACTCAGTGATCTAAATCTGTAGGGTTTTGTTTCTCACTTCCTGTTTCTAGCTCCAGCTCCATCAAAAGGTCTGACATATTCTAAGAGGGCTGCAGAAAGGGGGCTGGAATCCAGGTGAAGCTGAGTGGGGGTTCTCTCAAAGTAAAAAGTCACAGCCACAGATTCCTGTGAGCCTAACCTTGGGTTGTCCTGCTGGTCCAGGAAATGACTGGCATTACATGGTTACAATGGACAGCATGTATCTAGGCTAACTATAGTTACTATAACCCTTTGCAAAAGAGCAAGAAGCAAAGCCTTAGGCATCTGCTGCGCTGCCAGCCTAAAAATCACGATGCCTTGTTGTAAAAAGTTTTTTTGTACTTTTGACAATCGTGTGTGTTGGGCTACTAGGCTTTGTCATAGGGATTCATAGAGACAGGAACATAGTGTTTTTTCAATCAAGTTAAAGAAATAGAATAGTGAAATTCAACCCAAATAACCAAAACACTGTTTTGAAAGTTAATAAGTGAATTTAAAGTTATAAGCAGAAATTTCCAGTTATGTCCATTGCGTTGAATTACACTTTGCTTGTATTCCAGACCAACAAGGTCTGAAGGTCTTGCATCATTTTTTTCTAGTCTTGATCAAAAGGCCACAAGGGATTGAGTTTCCAGCTGGGAGCAAGTTTCTAAGAGAAAGGACACAGTAGGACTAGGTCCAAGGGAAGTCATGAGAACTGATACTTCGGGACTAATTCGATGCCAAAACTCTGATTTTGTTATCAAAAACTGTGGAACTTGAATGGCATTGGTACCACCCACCCAATGTGACAGCCCTTCTTGGCTCTTTTTCCTCGGGATGTTGTCTTAGATCTTGGGATAATGAGGATGCTTGCCTGCTGCGATCTTAAAGCACATGAAGAAATATAGGAGGTCATGAGGTTCATTAAGTATGGTGCAGCAAGACCATGTGGTATTTCATACAAAAGGAAGAGCACTTTCAAAACATTCTTGGTATGAATTGAATACCAGTGCACGGAGGCCCAGGCTGGATTAATGTGTTCAAATTCACGAGTCCTCATTAGAATCTGCTCTGCAGTGTTTTGAACACAGTGGACCTTTTAAAACACAAGTGTTTAAGCTAGAGAGAAGGACATTGCAAGAACCAGTGGGAGAGGAGGAAAGGTTAATTAAAAAAATGAGATAACTGAAATAAACTTAACTGTAGAGTGTTGAGTTAGACAAAGTGGTCGCTTTTTCAAGTGAGGCTGTCCTTATGATTATGCAGTACAACAACTGAAAGTGTAAAAAAAAAGAGAAACTGTACAAAATTGTGATTCATTTGAAAAATGCTCATACAACCCTGCCTCCTTAAACAAACGCACAACTTTTACATCAGAGACTCCACAGTCCGGTCTGTGGTTAGGTGAGGGAAAGACGGAAACACATTGTGTCTGAAGTCACTGTGACCTTTTTTTTTTTCTTGTATTAAAGACCATGATCTTTTCTTAAACTTAATCAAGTGCTCTAAAGTAAGTGTTTATGTTTGTTAAGTCACATTAAGCTTTTAAATAAAACGCAATGTAAAAAGCAACAGAAGTGTTTCATGAACAGACTTTAATTATTAGTGAGCGAGCAGTGGCACTTTGACACAGCACTGCTAGTGCTGAATCAGCTTTGACATAGGGTTTATATTATTGTGCTCTTTGTTTACAGTAAACAGGTAAGCAGCTACCATCTACCCAGAATCTACTATGATCCTACTGACTTTGGTGTTCCTTTGAGACATTTTTTAAAGTTCATTTGTTGTTACAAAATGAATAATTAGAGACACTTGGCGACATTAGGAGACCCTTGGAATCACTTTAGCTACTTAAATTACGGTAATTGTTGTTTTTGAGAGCAAAAAGGAAAACTAATATCCAGATTGTTGAGGTAAATTGCTCTGTGAAAATAATTTGCACAACCCTGGATATCACTAGGTCCAAATGAGCACATTTGGAGGATTTAACATTTATAAAAAGGCCTCACATTACCAACTGAAAGTTTGCCACTCCAGAAGATCAGCGTAGGTTGTCTGAGGGTGATTTTTTTTATCCATTCCATGGAAATGTCTGTCACCATAAATACCTAACAGCTATTATGGATTGCTGGGACATTTTATGCCTATATTCATTGTCCAAAGAGGATGAATCCTTATGACTTAAGTGGTTTCCTGACTTTTCCTCTAACACCACACCACACCAGGAGCTTGACATTTTGGATTTGTGTCACCTGTTGGATGGATTGCCATGCAATTTGGTGCAGATCCCCAGATAACCTCAGGGTACCATGGTCCCCAGGGGATGGATCCCCACACTTTTCTTCTTATGTCACCTGCAGGTTAACAATTTTGTCAGCAGTAGTTGGATTGATTGCCATGAAATTTGATGCATACATTCATGACCCCCTCAGCATAAATTGTGAAAACCTTGGTGATCCTCTTTTGCACTTGCGCCATCATTGGGCAAAAATTCCAATTTGTTCAATGCTTTGGATGACCATCAAAGACCTAGCAAAATGAACAATGTTCACATCTGCCTCAGCTGTACTTTGTATTTAGTGTTAATTAATAAATAATAGCAGGCTATGTGAGAAACAAAGACTATGCTAAACATTTACCCGCTAAAAATCTGCGTTTTAGCATTGTCACTGTGAGCTTTTTCAAAATGATGTTAGTATTTAGCTCAAAGCACATCTTTTCCTAAGTACAGCCTCAGGGGCAGAGTATACTGTACATTTTGCAGTACTTGTAGTTCACTGGAGAAATGCTGCATTTGAACAAACGTCTCTATTGTTTCAACAGCAAATCAAAGGGTTCAGTTTGGCTTTATCCAGCTGTGGATGGATAATAAATTCTTTTTTTTTAATTATTTATTTTTCTGCTGTTTAATATGAACATGCAGTTATTAAAACTGCCCCTCTATATCCTTCTTTCACGAGAAGGTCAACAGCTATCAATAGTTTTTCAGATCTGAGGATGTTTTACACTTTAAATCCCAGTGTGTTCTAAGTCTTCCCATTTGTTTCAGTGGAATTTAAAAGCCTAAGATTGTAAGTGCTTTATTCAAAAATGAGGAATCCACCATTTAACAGAACAAAACAGCAAAATTACATCCACCCTCCTGTAGAGACTATCAGCATAAAAAAGGATTTGACACTAGGAATCACTCTGTGGTACTTGTTTAATACGTTTAATGACTTTTCATGAGAAAAAAAGGTTATGCATACCTGCAAGTTTAGAAAATGTTATGATGGTTTGAAATGGAACCTTTTATATAGACTTACAAAGGGATGAAAAGATATTTTAAAACTGTTATTTCAAGGTAAAAATGATAGCATGCACCATTAACTGGGGAACATTAGTATCATAGCTGCTAAGAGCTTTCAGACCTCAAGGTGAGGTAAAAGGGCCAGTGCAGTTCAGCATGAAGTCAACATGAATTGTGATTGTGCATTCTCAATATTTGCATTTGTGTGTTTTTTCATTTGCATTCTGTTTCACTATGTACGGGCTCATTCATGAATCAGATTACTTTAGGCTCTTTTATATCTAGATTTCTTTATCCTTCTATTTCAGTGTGTGTGTGATGAAAAGTGCGTTTGCTCTTGCTAAGCCACTAGCTCTGACTCCCTTCTCCTCTATGGTCTGTGGCCCAAAAGCAGCATAACTGCAATTATTGATGAGGTTCACTTATCAATAATTCAGCCATACATCTGATTAGCCAATAGGATTGATGATGGAGCTCCGCACTGAAAGCTCACACATCAATCCTCTACTTGGCCCTGGGCTGTTGTTATCTCTCCCTCCCGTATCTGTCCGCCTTTACTTTCTTTGTCTCTGTCATTCTGTTTGTTGCTGCTTTTCTTTCTTGCTCTGCTTTTCTTTTTGCATCTTTTCCCTGTTAGCATATTTCTTTACCTGTCTCTCTCTCTGTCCAACATTTCCCCTCCCATCTACACAGCCATTTTACATTACATACATACCCCACTACCTCACTTTAGTGTCTGGGTTTTACGAGGCATTGGCACATGTGTAACTAGCTGCTACTTGATCCTGAGAAAACCCCACTGACATCGACAGGTGGCAAATGTCACTCTGGCCAGAAGACGAGTGGGAACAACATGAAAGGGATGGTGGTGACGCTGCAGGGGTGGGGAGAGTGAGAGAGTCAGTGGGTATTCGGATGGAGCAGAGAGCCTTTTCCAAAACAGCAGGGATCGATACCCACGCTGCTTGCGCTCACAACCCCCTGAGCACAGTAGAGGCCTGAGAAGTAAAATGTGTGTAAATGTGTGCATGGGTGAATCTCTCACCCCTTCCTTTCAGTCTGTGTTTTTGTGTGTACTTCATTTTGTGAGTATTTTTGTCTGTCTGCGGGGAAGTGTACAGAGACCGAGGAACAGAGAAGGGAGGGAAGAGAACTTGCCAGCAAAGAGCCAAAGTGTTAATTACTTATCGATCCAATTTGGCAGATGACTCCCTAAAAAGGCAGAAGGCAGCTCAGAGCACAGCTCAAAGGGAGAGAGAGGAGACAATCTACCGTTCAAAAGTCCCTCGGACTCTCATCTCTGCCTCACTAAATGTTTACTACCAATTCCTGGCCTCTAAGCCATGCCTGGCTGCACTGCCTACTGCCTCCTTATCACTTCCCAGCTATCTGACTCCTCTCTTCTCACTGTTTTACTCTCGTTCTACATTGCCTGCTTTCATTCTATCCTTCACATCTCATCTATGTCCTCTCACCTCTCACTTTTTCTCTCTGCTCGGCGTTTCCCCGCTCTCTCCGCTCTCCGACCCTCAGTGAATCAGCGTCTCTATCAGTGATCCTTATGCTGTAGTGTTTGTGTCTTAAATCTCTCTGCCTTGTTTTCATCCTTGTTGCTTTACTGCATCACTCATTCTCTCCCTCTTTTCTCCATCATGTCCCTCAGCTTTTTGGGGTCTTTTTTTTCCCTCTGTTACTTTTACTGTTCATTTTGCTTTCCTCTCCACCCCTTGACCAAATCCCCTGCCTGAAAGAAATGGCTTTCCACTGTAAAGGTTGGATAATGCAGCACCCTGCTGTAAACTGTTTGAATACCAGTTCCCTATTCCCGTCTTCTGCCCCACAGCTGAAACTGTTTTTCCAGGAATAGTGTCTAAATAACATGCAGTATGAAGCTTAAATACACATTCAAATGAATGTTCTGTTCTGTTTATTGTTCATTGTTCAGTGTCTTTGAGCAGCCGGATAAGCGCTTTACAAATGTGATGTATTATTATTGTTATTGTTATTATTATTATTATTATTATTATTATTATTATTATTATTATTATTATCATCCTCTATTGGATAGTTTATACTTAGAAACAAAGCTGTTGCAGAAAAACAGAAGGATCTTTACTGGCAACAGACACCGTGGTTTGTTTCACTCTCTTTTCAGTCACTCATTTGTAATGTTAACATTTTGTCAAAATTCAGCATAGATTGTGCTGCACAGACATATGTGATGAAACAAGGAGCTAAACAGGTATTAATAAGTGCACAATTGATTTTTACCTTTGAGTTGAGACTCTTTAAGCTAGGATACAAAACAAAACAAAGAAAAATGATTTTGGTGTAAACCACGCAGACACACACACACACACATGGACACACAATACACATAAACCAATATCTGTACGACCCTTCTCCTCCGCCGGTCCTGTATTTTCCATCTTTCTTTCCCTTTTGAAATAAAGAAAACTGGATTTATATTCATCAGGTTCACTTTTATAAAAATTACATGCTGTATATATCTTGCAAATAGTCAAGTCAAAAGTGCAAGGACTTAAAAGTACAGACAGTACTTCTGTTAAGTAGAAAATGATAAATGGATATTTCATCCCTTGAATAGACAATAAAAGCTGAAGGTCAGCTATTATTACGCAAGAGGTCTGAGGTTGTTTTTCACCCTAGGAATGAGGTTCACCACCACAGCCCTGTGACAACCAGTTTGGTCCTGAACCTTATACAGTTAAAGTTAGAGGAAGATGATAGTTGTGTTAGTCATGACAAATCAATACTGTAATTTTTAAGGAATGGTTTAAATGGGGAAAAATGTGGCCTCCTGTGTCAACGTTACATACTTTGTACCCACCCATCCAGCCTGGCCTCCTCTCTACAGAGAATTTCACACTCGAGGATTGTCACTATATGTAAACCTAGGTTATTCTGCAGCAATCTTGCTTTAGCACAAATAGATTTACCCATTCTCTGGTACAACCCAGGTTTTACAATTTAAAAGAAAAAGCTACATGCTCATGTATGCACTGGTTATACATGTAGTATTTAGATAAATGAATGTCTGAAGGTCTGTAACACACTGAACCTGTGGCTGGACAGCAGAGAAGTGGATTATACTGCAGCAGTTATTTAGATATAGAGCCAAGTTATATACTGAGAAACAAGTCAGCGCATTAGTAATTATTCTAAATATATCTAAAGCAGCTAAAATGTATACCCCGTGTATGAGGACAGCTGCTTGCATTTAGCACTTCACAGTATGTTAGCACTGCCTACATGATGCTGTAAACAAAACTCTAACAAACACACTGAATTTTATAAGATATACAGATACACCAAAAGAGTGGTAGAATGACATGACCATACCTCTTCCACCTCTTTTTTAATTTTTTTTTCTCATACTCTTCTTGTTCAACTTTGGGGAAATGAATCAAAACTCACTCTAGATGTTTTACTGGACACATGGACCTGTTCTTCTGGGTCTCAGTCCTTCTGCCTTTGTCATGGACACATACACATGAACACCCATGCACGGATGAATCGCACATTTGCTGAGTCGCCCAGACGGACAGTACATTTAAGTGCATTTAGTGTGCGCACACACTTTCTGAAGCACACACAGTTTACACAATGGAAAAATGGAAGTGAACATATTTATCCTCACTGTGACTTTCCCGTGTGTATTATCCTGTCATCACTTGAAACTACTACTTATAGTTTTGCTCTGTGAGTGTGTCTTTTGTGTGTCTGTCTGTGGACCTACGTTTATGTGTCACGGTGTTGTATGTGTATGTGCGTGTGTATTTGTTTGCCTGTGTCCCTAAATACGCACCTGTCTGCCTGTGTAGCTCTGTGCCTTTGTAGGTGTGTGTATGTGTTTGTTGGCAGCCTGGTGCATTACCCTGTCAGACTGCAGAGCCTGGCTCATATCTTACCTCTAACAGCCAGATAGGAAAACCACTCCACTTTTGATTTGAGGCGAGAAAAGTGGTTTAGCACACCTCTCTCATATATCTCACCTTTTCTGTCTCCCCCTCTTCTTCCACGCTCCCTTTTTTACTTTTTATTTGTCTATTTCCTCTCATCCTGGCCGGGCTGTCAGCAGGGCTGGAGTCTGATGTACCTCATTTCCACTTAGCACAAAAACTTAAAAACCAAAACAAAACAAAACAAAATGCATCGGGGGGTTTACTGTAACTCTGAGTTACTCTATGGACTGAATGTTGATCATACCTTCACCTTTCACAGCTTCAAGTCAAAGCTGAAAGTCAGCATTTTAACTTCATTGTTCTGCCCTGACCCTGACAATATCCCTTGTATATATGAACAAAACTAACAATAATAAGAATAAGAATAAGTACTTGGATATATTATCCAAGCTAATATTATCATGAGAGCTAAAGACGACATGGTTCCATCAATCAGCTCCTCTTTCATTGACTGTAAAGCCTAACTGAGTCACTTCTGTACTATGGCTTCTATGTAATTGGATTTAGATGTGCACAAATAAGGACTAATATTTCAACCAGACAAATAACTGTTATGTTGCATGGGAGTAAACAGTGATACTCAGGCTTTAATGATAATGGGACTCCAGTAAATAATGTGTTTATATAGCATTCAGTAATTGTGTCTGTAAAAATCACAACAAAGCAGAGCACTGGATCCTGAGGAGGATACAGTAATGATTCTCCGCAGGGTCGATATAGTATGGGATTATTCATTATTACTGTGTTTTTATGGACTTTTCATATTTTTAATTCCATTTATTTTCTGTTATTTTTCAGTAGGGGTAGTGTTGATTGCTTTGGTGGGTGTAGCTCAAAACAGGTGTTTTATTCACCTTCAACCACGAGCCACACAAAGAAGCTCTAAACTTCTGACTTCTTGCATCAAATAAGTTTTTTTTCTTTTTTTTTTTTTTAATTAACTCACCGTGCCAACTAGATGCACGACAGAAAATGGACAGTTGTCATTTGAAGATAACCACATCAAGTCACACCACTGCTTTTAAACCAAAAGCATTGCAACAATGGTTGAAAGCGCTTCAAATCTTCTCATGACCTTACACCACACCCAATTTGCAACAACTTTTTTCTTTCTTCTCTTTTATATGAATGAAAAACATTAAATTTCAACAGAGAAAAAGAAAACGGTTTCACACATTTCTACATTTACTTTGTCTCAGAATTAAAAAAAAATTTAAAAAACTTTATGGATTATCTGCAACTGAAATCAGTTATTAAAAATCAAAACAAGAAGTCATCACTAAGTCTAAAAGAACATTTTAATGGGAAATCTGGTGGTGTTGTGGGTGAATTTTTGATGGCAGGTTAAAACAAGACATGTCATCTAACTGTGTTAATTGCAAATATGCAGCTGTTCATTCGTCTTTGTAGTGTTGCTCCTCTATCTGTAATCATTGTTTTGGTTTATTGAGCCTGATATACTGTATGACATATAGTGGGGCAGAATAATATACCATAGATAGTGATGTGGTAAAACCATGAATGTCTTATCATGCTTTCATCACCTGCATCATTTCTTCATATGTTGCACAGATAACAGCATCAAGTTTGATACAGTATTGTCTGTCATCTTCATTTTTATTTCAAACTGCATTAAATAACAAACTTATATGATCCTCAGCTTAATACGTAATATATACAGTCAATCTCCGGCTTACTCCAGAAACTAACAAGTTCATCATACGTCATTATAAATTTGACTCTCAGTGGCTAACGGCAGTTTCACTTTTCACTAACACACACTGGATCTCTGCATATTTCAAGCTATAAACGTCAGTATTTGCTTTTATCAGGGAAGGCTCAGAAGAGGCTGCCAGTTGATAAGAATGAATGTGTAAACCCTTCACGCTACGAGATACCAGCAATGGGTCCTGACTGAGCCCTCAATTTAGATTTCCTGCACTGTCGGGTGGGGTAAATACGGTGTAAATCTGCCTTATTAACCTCCCATGTGTTGCTAGCTTTTCTTTGTCAGTGCTCATCTATGGAGCACTTTTCTCTCAGCTTGATGCTCCTGTGAAACAGTCTGCAATGCACCACTGAGAGAAAAGTTCCAAGTATTTCACTTGTCTACCAATTTTCATTATCAGTGGGGTGTATATGTATTTCTGCCATCCTTAGTCCACTCCTGCATCCATGCCTGAGCAGACATGCAGTCATGGTGTCATTAGTAGGTAAATTATTAGGTAAACCATTACATATGAGTTCTGTAATACATAAATGCATGAACCCAGGTCATGTATAGTGCAAATATTCCAGGTAAAACTTGCAGAATCTGGTTCCCCTGGATTGTTTTGAGGACTCGAGATGCTGTTTGTTTGTCTGTTTCTGTATTGTTTGCCTGTGGCACATGTGACAGGCTGTGACTCTGTGTGGACTCTCTGCTCTCCACTCTATCCTCAGTATAAATATTCACCTTGCAGTGTACCTATTAGATGTATGAGATACGCTGGCCGTAGCCAGCCATCTTCATCAGTGTTATCATGCCTGGCGTTCACCAGTCAGCCCTCTCCTCTGCTCTCCTTCCCCTTCTACTGTCCCTCACTTCCACCACCACCCCAGTGCGAGTCAGACAAGAGGTTCAGTAACAAATTGCTGTAATAAAAGAGATTATTAAAGAGTGCTCCATGTTTTAGAATAGAGCAGTGGAGTATTTTTCTTGGAAATAATCTGTTATGCTGCTCTCTCTTTTGACTTACGCTCCCTCTTTCTTTGTCTCTCCATTGGCCTGCCTCTCTCTATTTCTCATTGCCGCCGTAGGTTTTATGGATCTGAATGTTGATGACAGTCGGGACTGTGGCGGAGGGCCAAGAGCAGGGAGGGGTGAAGAGATGGAGGAGAGGAGGAAGAGATGGAGGGAGGGGGCAGAGATTTGCAAACAAATTTAATAACTAGCCTGCAGAATGGAATCACTTTGCTAGCTTTAGAATTGCTCACCTCCCTGAAAGCGAGTGAGAAGGAGTGAGAGAGCGGGTTATTGAAAAGAGAGAGAGGGTGGGGATGGGGAGGAGAGATGCTGTATTAAAGGACTGGAGAAAATTTGAAATGTGTCACATCAATTTCAGCCACTGCAGTTATCAGGGTGTTTGGTTTACACCTGAATGCTTGGGTGTAAGGCAGAGAAAAAAAAAACTGGGGAAGAAAGGAGAAACAGAGAGAGAGGGATAGAAAGTGAGAATTAGAGAAAGTGAGAAGGTGGCAAAAGAGAACACAGAGGACACAGAAAGCAGAAGGTTGAGACAGAGACAGAAGAAGAGCTAAATGGTCGTATATAGAGGCGTGCGAGCAGCTCTCGTTTTCACGAGAACGTGTAACTGAAGAAGAAGTCTAATCAAAATATGATGGTGATGGGTGTAATTTCAACTATTGGATTCTGCTAATTTGGGAAGAACAACATTTTTGAACAAAATAAAAACCTAATCAGCCAGCATCTTGTTCAAAGGGGTCCTAAATAAGCGTCATTATCAGTGATCAGTGAGTTCTCAGAATCATTATGATAATGCTGCAGCATCAAAAGAATGAGGTTGTAATCAGCGTTGGCTTTTTTTAATACTTTTTTTAGACAGTAACTGCCATTCAAACCCTGGGGACTAAATTGAGATCAGCGAATCAAAACACATTATGCTTCATCTCAAAAACATCAATCTCATATAGTGCAAGCTTTTCTAATTTGCATATTATACAGCCCAGGTTCTTCTGTATATATATATATATATATACACACACATTTTATCCTTTTTTCTCTATATTACAAACGCTTTCATGCTGTTATATATGTTCAAGACAGGCTGTCAGCAGGAGCATTTGGGCTTGAATATGTTGCTGTAGGCAACCCCACATCAAAGATTTTATGTAAGAGTGTTACTCATTCCCAAGCTCATCCCTTATTACAACCTATAACCTTTTAAGCACAAGATCTCTCTTTTAAACCTGGCGCCTCAGGTTACCTTACACCATCCAAAGTTTCTTCTTCGCTGAAGTTCAGATTGCCAGGGTTACAGAGGTAGTGATGCTATGAACCCATGTGGTACATGTCTATAATTGATTAAGAATTAAGCCAACAAGACAGAGTTTCTCAATTGTACTGTAATATCTTTTTGTAAATGTTAAATAAGAAGAGGAGTTAAAATGTTTTTAACAGTATAGTTTGGTCAAAGTGTTTTACTCTTGCCTGCTGTGATGATATAAAAGTGTATCTGAGAGTGTGTCAGTTCACTGTGACACCACTGTCAGGTTTATTTTTAGGCTGTTTAAAGAAACACCTCAGCCCATTATGCAGGTTGCACATTAAAGCAGCAGTTGTGCATAATTTTTAATAGTAAACCAAGGTTGAAAAAATAATTTTCTGAAGCAAATTTCATTTTATTCTCCTGTCTGTAAGTACTTGACTTGCTAGTGGTGCTTGTTGGTCTTTATTTACCAAATAATCCACATGTCTGAAAGAGAGAATTAATCAAAATGAAAACCTGTTGAGAAAGTCAGTTTTGTCAAATAGATTTTTCTGGCCACAAAAAAACCCCATAATTTTTTCCAAAGGGATCTCAGTTCAAATTAACTTTAAATGTGGCTCTAGTCTATTACTACTAAATCTTTCTTTGTCCAATAATCTTACCCCAAGAGTAAGATCCTCTCTTGTCAAAAGTGATTTACAAAAATAAAAACAGATTTGATATGATAAATGAGTAAACAGGGTAGGAGGCTATCATGAGCCATTGCTGGTGAATGAGCATTTTAAGGAGACAATTTATCTTTGCTCTCAACAAACACATTAGACAGAGCACACATTACTAGTGGTGGTGTATTTTGTCTGATGATACTATAGTAGTCAAGAATAATAGTTCAGAAAATCCAAAAACAAAAAACATGTATTCATTTCAGCTGTGCACAGTAACTTCTCTGTGGTTGACATATTCCATGCACGTTTTTCTTTCTTTCACCTGTATATGTGAATACACTGAGGGATAGTATTGCCTTCATTTTTGTTATGTTGAAACTATTCAAGCAGTCGGTTGTATTTAGCTTAGAAGACGGACTGTTTTACCACCAAAACTCAAAATACAACACTGATACCTGCAGTAGAGTTATGAATGTTTTGTGATCGGTTGCACTTTGTGAAATGTAAATACATAT
>JBBMJY010000026.1:15727158-15740349 GCA_037833715.1 Toxotes lorentzi | reverse complement strand
TGTGTGTGTGTGTGTGTGTGTGTGTGTGTGTGTGTGTGTGTGTGTGTGTGTGTGTGTGTGTGTGTGTGTGCTGCTCTGTTAAAAGGTGTGTTACACACACACACGTACAGAATCACACCCACATATACACATGTAATCCACAAAATTGTATCTTGACTATTAAATATGATTCCAGGACTTGGACTGTAGAGCAATTTTTACACGCACAAACACACACACACGTGCGCACAGACACACACACAGCAGGCCTCTACATGGCAGCCTCATCTATCTTCTCAGTATTTCTTATTATTTGGTCCGTGGGTCAGAGACCCTGCAGATTTCACGGGTCTCTGCTCCTTATCAAGATCAATTCCATTCAGCTTCATAGAAGCTGAGGCCTCTTATTACATAATTGAATTTGGGTTGATAATGAGAGCAGAGCAGAGTTCCAGCACCTGTGATCTGTTGAGACGAAGGGCGGCCCACCTGCTGCAGCTGCTAGTGTATGACAAAGCAGAGCAGTTACTCTCACATGAACTTGAACCAGAAAACAATTTTTGTCCACATAAGTAGAGCTTGTAGAGTTGGAAAAACTCACATCTCCAGTGAAAACAAACTAGTTAAAGTGTTAAAGTGCAGAGATTATTTTCTCAGTGTATTATTTCGGCATTTGCTAACTCTCTTTCCATTCTAATGACCTTTGAATTATTTCATCTTCTTATTTCTCACTTTCACCCCTTTGGTGTATTTAATGGACCTTGACTGTTCACCACTTGTTTGACATTTTGGAGCTTTTACTGCAAGTGGCCTGGCTTTCTTCTACCTGAAGTGGGTCAGGATGTTGCTTTCGGCTCGTTTGCTTTCATGAGGAGTGTAACACATCGCAGGTGAGAAAAAGTTCATCCTGCCAACGACTCCCGTGTGAGTGTATCAAGAATATTCTACACATGAAAACGCATTTCTCACTTGTACTGCTACTTGTCTGTCTCTGCATCGGTTTCTTTCAGTGTCTCTCTCCCACTCGATTTCTCTCTGTTACACACTCACTAACTGAAAGGAAAAGATAAACAAACACTCCCACAACTACACACACACACACACACACATAATCATCAACTTTTCCCTTGTGGGTGAGTTACCCTCAGGTATTCTATTATTCAGACACTGAACATTATGAGCCATTCTCTATGCGTGAGAATAGAAACATCTATCCATGAAAATGAGACATCTTGAGTATTTCAGCACTGAATTTCACTCTGTGTTGCACATATAGGCTAATGTGTGTATTGTATGTTGGAAAGAGAAGGTTTGCATATTTGAGAACAAAGGCACACATGCATGTATTCGTGCTGGGCTTTGTTAAGTGGAGAAGAATACACTAAGTGCTTAGAATGAGTTATTCATCACTCAGAGACTCAGAACTGCAGGATCTACAGAAGAGGGAGCATGTTTGAACTTGGACTTTTCAAATGTTCTTCGGATCAACTGTAAATAGTTTTTTTTTCTTTTTCTTTTTTTCTGGTTGGCAACTTACCTTGAAGAAGCACTTGAATACTTAAAAACTGGAACGATTAATCAGTGGTTTTGCAAGTTGTAGCTAGACTTACTGTTAGAAGTGCTGTTTTCAGAAGTGGACATTACTAAAGGATATCTGCCAGTGACCACGTTGTGTTTGGCGTTTTAATTTGTTCTTTGGTGTGAATTAGTGTTGAAATATTACCTTTTATGCTTCTTGCTCAAACAAGTCTGGACAGAGGAAGTGCCCAAGATTTCAGACGTGTTTAAATAAAAACAAAGAGCAAAAGCAGTAGGTAAAAATGTCTGCAGCTGCATTTTTAGAGTAAATGGACCAGCAATAGATGAAAAGGTGGTAATGAAGTAAAAGAAGTTCATAAGACTGTTGCTGTTTATTAAGTCAGCAGAAATCAATGAAGGGATTTGTGAAAGGACAGATACATAGCCCGACAGTATATTTATATTTCATTCCATTATATGGAACTGATTTACCTTGATTTACAAATGAATATTCAAACCTTCATTGTGATCCAGGGAAAAAAAAAGGTCAGAAGCCCACAGTCTCCAGTTAAAGAGAGACCGTTTGTCCTTGAAGGTGTCCTCAATCTCTCTAACATGATTAGTTTTGATTGCTCCAAATATTTATCTCTGTATAAATATTTGTGTATGAATATATGAATGTGTGCTCCCATGCTTGCAGGGCTGCGTGAAACAAGAGCATGTGCAGTAAAAATCAGAAATCAGTGAAGGTTTGATAGTGAAGGAGGACGGAGGATGACTTAAGGACAAAGCTATAATCAGAGAATAGGCGGAGAGAAACAAGAAAGAAATGAGGAGAAGGATGGAGACGGATGGAGTGCGTGTCTAAGTAATATCTACTGCATTGTGAAGAAACCAAGACATGCTGTTCGCTATGGGAAAGAAAAAGCGTGGACATATAATGCAAACTTCAATTTCAGTGGTACAACATTGTGTAAATGAGTGTGTGCCTGTACAAACGTTTGTGTGTGAGTGTCTCAAGCAGCAGCTCTCCAAGTCCTGGCCTATATGAAGCAGTGGAAATCACAGCTTAAGTATGTATGGTTCCTCCTGTGGGAGCCCCTGTTTAATTTTGCATGCCTGCAGAGAATGTCATAACACATTCACATCACACAGCTCAACAAGCTCACAGGGTCAGGCTAGAGAAGAGAACTGCCTGTGTGTTTGTGAATTCATGCACAGTTGCTCCATACATATGCATTTTGGTTGGACAGTATATGCTTGCATGCATACAATGCAAGTTTGCTTCATATGTACATGTTTATGTTTATTCATGTAAAAACCCTTGCGCATCTCCTCGTGAAGCCTGCTGTCACTTTGGCTAACATCTTTTGCATTGTGGCGCGAGGCTGAGCAGACCACTTAACCTTAATTAACAGTTCATCTATACATAGTTCTTATGATAATAGAGTAACCAAACAAGAACCAAAACATTTAAAGGTCCGATCCATAGTCTAAAGGCCAACCAAAGGCCAAACCCACCAACAGAAGACAAAACACGGAACAGACGAGGCTTTTTTCACTTTCGATTTTACAGACCTATTGATATGAGAACTTATTAGGCTCCTAAATGTGAAGACGCATTGATTTATTGTGATGCTGCTAAAAGCATAAGTTGTTGTAATGGTAGCATGTGAGTAATTATTGGAGCAAATGAAATCTTTAGTTTGACCTTTGATGGAGCAAGAAAGTAGAAAGAGTTCAATAAATATTTACAACTAAAGGCATAAAAAGTAATTATGTAAACAACTGGTATCTTTAAAAAAAAAATCCCTAGATTAATCAAACGTGTATCAGTTTAGTACATGGTCGTGACTGACTATACATAGTGTGTGTTTTTTGCCAAATACTTTCATTTGCATCTTATCTATGTATTATTTATTTATTTGCCACATTTTGAAAATTTTAATGGTCTGAAAGCAAATATTGTTTCATAAAAAAAACTCAAGTATGTTTCATCCATATGAGGAGACACTTCATTTACAAACTCCACCTAAATCTTCCAGTTTGATGTCTGCTTTTGAAGAGTGTTTTAAATTTGAAGTGGTCTTAACATCGGACATCAGAACTGCCTCTGTGTGCCTGCCTAGTCGATGACTAGATTCAACTCAAGGCATTTGGATCACGTCTGTGTCCACACTACTGTATGTCAAGCTGTTCAGAAAAGATAAAGATAAGATAGCCTTTGTTGTGCAAAGCTCACACACACACACACACACACACACACTTGAGGTCGATGAAAAACACAGAGCAGTAAAACGCATACTGTAAGCACTTACCACATCACTTAGACATTCCCACAAGGGCTTTGTTTAATTCATTAGCTGTTCCATGTGACATGACCATCTCTGCACACACACACAGACACACACACACATTTATAGCACGTGCATGCATTTACACACATACAAGCACAGGACAGAATGAGGCCAGTCTACTCTAAGATGATTAACATGTTTTGTTCACCACTCCCCACAACTCCCATTTTGCTCTCCCTATTTCTGACACCCCTTAGTGTCATCCAGACACATTGATAACATACGAAAACAATGAACTCTCCTCTCCTCTCCTCTTCCCCACATCTACCCTCTGATTGTCTCATGTTAGGAGTGGTGTGTGTTTGTGTCATATTTTGTCGTGCTGCAGGGTTGTTCTGTAGCTGGCTGTAAGAAGTCCGCGGGGGCTTCTAGCAGGTCTTGTTCTGATTTTTCTGTGTCTCCAGTTCCATTGCCTCCCGCTATTCCCTACTCCCACACAATGACAGGGTCGAGACCTGTGTTTGCCCGGCCTGAGAGCCACGGCAATACGCACATACGCAGAAGCACGCTCGGACACACACAGAGTAATGCACACAAGATACACATTCACAAACAGCGCACACTCACTTATAAACACTTTTTCACTCTGGAGTTTTACCCCAAAGGAAAGAACTAATTTACTTTTGCAGAGGGTTCAGAGGTGTCACAGTGTGTTTATTTTTCTGTGCACAGGTCTATATATATATATGTGTGTGTGTGTGTGTGTGTGTGTGTGTACAGGTGACAAAATACAAATAGTTGTGCGAGGAGTAAAAAGGTAGTGTTATTATTGACCTTGACATGTCACAGGTTGTTTGGGGAAGGGCAGTTTGATTCCAGGTACTCAGTTCCTTATCACTAACCTCCTCATTGTGTCTCTCTCTCTCTCCATTTCTTCATCCTCTCACTCTTTATTTCCTCATCTTTCCTCCTCTCCTTCTTATCCTACTCTTTGCCTCTTTCATTCACACTTGTCAGTCAGCACGGAGCTCAGCTGATTAGTTTGAACCAAAAATAAATCAAATTAAACAAAATAAATAGTCCAGCCATAGACTTCTTGGTTCCAGTGTGCAGAATAGAGACAGACTGAGGTGAGCGTTAGCCAATAAAATTCAGAGTGAGGGCAATCGGTCAGTTGGAAAGAGCCAATAGCAATGAGCATTACATGCAGGGGTTTAGTTAAGGTTTTATTGATTTCCTGTGTTGTAAAGGATGGCTGTAAAACTGAAAAATTCATTCTGAAGTAAGGCACACAGACACTGACAAAAGGGTCCTAATCCCCGTGATACTTCCTTGAAGACCCAGAGATCTTGAATGCTTATTTCTAAGTGATTTCCAGCTTGACATGAGGTCAATAGCCACATCCCACCTGTAAGGCCATTTGGATTAGCAGCTAAATTGATCATCCCCATCGAATCTCTACATCCGCAAATCCCTCCCTCAAACTAAATATGTTGAGAATAGGGTGCTGGAGACATGTGATGAATATCTTCTGCCCTTCCCAAAGGACCACTCAGCCCGAGACAGGACACAGGAGTGATATCATTTTAATCACAGCTATCATGTTGTATCAGGTTAGAGGCAACGTCACAGAAGACAGGAAGTCTCTCAGATGAAGAATGTGTGCAGAGGAAGGAATCAAATGTGACAACAGCTATGGCTGTAACAGACATGCACCATCGTAATGATTCTCCCAGGAGTTACATATACGGTATACTTCACACCACACACACACACACACACACACAGACACACATTCATACAGTATGACTGTGCTGTTGAGGACAGGAGAGTCACTGCAGAGCGATAGAGAGGGCACTCATGTCATGATTATTTTTGTGCAAACGCCTGAACTGTAAATGAACGAAAATTAACAAAGGCATTTCAAATCCAATCAAACCACATAAGGATGTGCCACGCTGCTGCAGATTGCAGTTATTATTTTTTTTACAGCCCCCCGTTATCACAAACAAACACACATGCATATAGCAACACAGAGATCGTCGCCCAAACACATGTGTCTTCAAAGCTTTCCCGGCCATTTCACAGGTCAGAGTGGATTATTTAGAATCACTTTGTCTCTCGTCATGGTGTAAGATACCGACAGCACAACCAGGATTTTTCATAAGCGTGAGGTTAGCTCTTCAAAAACAAACACACATACACACGCAGACACAACTAAAAAAAATAAATTAAATAAAAGGAAACACACAAGATTTCTCACAGGCACAAAGGAGCATTATTAAATTAGATGGGGAAACATGCGCCCAGCGCCTCAAAGACAAGAGCCTTTCTCTTTTCACCTAATCCCAACAAAGGGATGCTTACTCCTTTGTTCTACACTCCCTCTCGTCTCAGTTCGGACAAGGAATGAGGGATCCAGGGAAAGGAGGAGTAGTTGCCAAGTCCAGGCAAAGAAGAGAAATCTCTCCCTTTCTTTGTTTGTTTGGTTTTCTGCGGAGTTAATCTCAGCACTGCTGATTAGCGGGTGGTACACTACACGGCCGTTTTCTTTGAGAGGAAGGGAAGGAGCAGGGGGAAAAAAGAGGGGAAGAGAATAAAAACAAACAGCTACTTCCAATCTCCAACCATCTCAGGAGAGATAGGCCTTTGCCACACACATAAGCACGCTTGTGTACAAACACACGCGTTTAGTGCCTGAGAGAAAAGATAAAAGAAGAAAAATTAACAAGAAAATTAACAACAAGAAAATGAACAAACAATATCTGCCACCTCGGGGCTGTCCATCACCTCAAACAACAAAGGATTAATACTTCTAATCTGTTTACATGTTTAATCACCTCGATTAAGCCTTAGTCAGCAAAAACAATTAAGGTGGAACACTGTCCCGAAAAAGGACAGCTCCGAACTTTTGAACGTGCCACTGGGCTGTAAGAAAAGAAGAGAGACTCGAGTTCGAAGAGAATTTCATTCATAATGATGACGATGATCACAGTGGAAGAGGAGATGAACTGGGATTGTTAAGGACATGGAGGAAAACAAACTGCCAGGATTGGAGAAAAATACCTTCCCAGGCCTTATCAATATTCATAAATCAGAGTCAGTTGAAGAAATTAAGAATTTAAGTGGGACATGGTGGGCCTACCTTCATTTAGCTGGGATGTCCTGGATGCGACCTTATCATGCAAAGCACTTAAACAGTCTGGATGACAACCCTGCCCATTTTTCCAAAGCAGAGCAAGAATAAATAATCACTAAATACCCATGAGGAGCTTTCCCACTGATTCTGAGTCAGTAATGATTCCTGATATTTTTAGGACTCATTAACCTCAGCCTTGTCACAGTGTTGTATTGTTTCAAAAGTTCATTTGAGACAACAGATATCTCCATTTTTATTGGTTCTCATAAATCTTTTTTTTAACATGAATTCCAGGTAATATCAATCAAACTGCAGCTGGACTGTTTTGAAAACACTGATATCGTCATTTTGTTAATATTGATTTCATGATTTAATTTTTATTTTTTTGGAGTACATAATTCCAACAATGATTCTCTGGCAAAAGCTCCACATTTCATGCTTCAGAGTTTAACAAGGTCATGTAATGGATGGAAGTTTCTTATGAGTGCAATAATTTATATTCTTTGACAACAGGTCGGCAAATTGCTGAAAATTGCAACACAAATAACCTATTAATGGGCAAAATGAAACTTTTATAAGATCATACTTTGGAAAATCTCATCCAGACAACAAAACCCCTGAGCATGAATGTGCCAGTGTTTTCACCTGAAGAGTCATTAAAGCTACCACATCGGTGACCAGACAAGCTCTTAGCAGAACTGACTCATTGAATGTAGTGAACCACAGTGAGCGTAATGGTTGGCTCTGGAGGTAAATGTATTAATATGGTCTCTTGCTAATTGTCTTTTGGCTGCTTTTTCATTTGAGTTGCGAGCGCCACAGCGAGTTTTCAGGCAAAGTCGTCACCGTTCTGTATCCAGTACTCCAGCAACGTTGCATGGCATTTTGATGCCATGCATTGACTGGCGACCAGTCCAGGGTGTCCCCCGCCTCTCACCCATAGCCACCCCGCGATGGATGGATGGAAATTCAAATGCCAATTTGCCATTCCCAGATTCTCAAACAGTATCAATGGGAACATTTTTCAGTTTTACATGAATTAAAAATATATCCTTGAGTGTGTAAACTTCAAACAAATAAGCGACTTGAAAAAACAAAACCAAGGACACACTGAAAATGAAAATCCCAAGTAGAGGTGTGAAGGCAAAATTGGAAAATATATTATCAAAGGGGTGTGCTCTTAACAGAAGCAAATAATCTGAAACGAAATTTAAAAAGGAATTATCCAGAGCATAATCATAGACATTTAGTTTTATTCAACACTTACAAAAAATGCTCATTAATGACGGTATTTTTCCATTCTCATTCAGAATGAAGTACTTGACCATCAGATCCTTGTCTTGTGTTTTGCTGGATTATCCACATTAGGTCTTAACCATTCAACTGGTATGATATCAGTTGTTTAATAAAGCACTCGGTTTATCTCAGTTAACTCCATGGTAGACAGTGCAGACACCAGACAAAGTTTTTCTGAGTTGTCTTTTTATGCCCTGAAGGAGGTAATATCACCAACTCTTTTGTTTTGTCAACATCTTTAAAGACAACTTTGAGCCAGAGTTACACCAAAATTCCCCTTCAGACAGTACAGGCCTTTCTCAGTCTGTGTTCTTCTCTGTTTTCATGTTGAACAGTGAAACGTCATCAGTCACAGTACCGTTCCAGTTCAAAGTAGCTATTTCCTTGAAAAGAGCATCTAATGTGTGTGTGTCTGTATGTGGCCAATAGTCATAGTGCACTCCAGAGTCCACCAGAGCTACTGCTACACGGTCCTCTTTACTTTCTGATAGGATCAAACCTCTCGGGGAGCAAACATGGCTTCTTCCGATTGGTTATTGGCTCTAGAGGGTTCTGCTAAGGAGAAAACCACTTCGCCCCCGTCTCACACATCCCGTCCCTGGTGAGAGTGGTATCTAGAGGATCAAGAGTGTGAAGACAGCTCTCACTGAGTGCACACTTGTCCCTTCTTTATCTGTTGAGCAGACATCTGGCGTGGGAGCTGACGTCAGAGTGATAAAATAAAATCCTCTGAGGGTTCAAACTCTCAGAGTATTTCTACACAGTGCAGCTCAAGGGCAATGTATAGCCTGAATGTACAGGAACTGCTCTCCTTTGTCTGCTTGTGTGTTTCGTGCTTTCTGTTGTGTTTTTTATCATATATAGGCTAAAGTTCAGGAACATTGAACATACCTTAAACATTTAGTCGTGATTGGCTGCTTTGTAGATTGTCAAACTGGTGTCTGCCTGTGGAACAGGGTGATGCCAGTTATAAGTGGAATATGAAAATGCCAGTAGAACAAGGCATTGGCAGCAGTGCCATATGCCAATGAAATAACACCACTTTTAAGTTTTAGCACAGCTGTGATGGTGTTCGGACTTTTCTCAGTGCTCTACTATTTGTTTGTATAATATTTTAGCCATGATTGAAAAAAAAAACTGTATAATACTACCTTCTACAGCAACAGCAGAAAAACCCCACTAAAATGCCCATAGACATACAGTTAATCAATAACTTTGAGCCATAGTTTTAGCAAGAATTAAACATCACAGACTTCATAAGGATAGAAGGTAGCTGTTATTTTCATTGATGAGGATGTTCCTTATTGTAGGTCAGTGTACATTTTAAAGGTTTATTGTAAAATACAGATTTGGGTGGGATTTACTTTACAGATTACATCCTATAAACTTTAAACTAAAGTTATTTATATTAAAATACATTTTAACAGGTCCATTGCAGTGGAGACACAATTATCTGGGCCATCTGGGTCACCGTGGACACACTGTATAAACAGAATACAGGTGCCAAACCTGGTTTTGGTGTAGATGTTAATTATCATTATCTATTATCTAATAATTATTATCTATCTGTTATCTATTAATCAAGGACACATTTCTCAGGGGAATATATCAGGGAGAACTGATTCAATCACCTGACTCTTCCTTTGATCCCTTTTGAAACAGATCGGATGAACAACTGTTATCCTTTCCTTAATGCTGCTCCTGTAGCACAAACATACACACACACATATGCACTATCAGAAGCATTTGCAGATGCGGACACAATAATATACTGGTTCAAACACAAGCTATTCACACACAGAGCGTGATGGCCTGCAGTCAGTTACACTTCAAAGGCCCAGTGCTTGATTGGGCCACCTGAGGTTTGAGGGTAAAGACAGGACAAAGCTGCTCCACAGAGAGAAGATCTGCTCACTCTTCTGCTTCACAAGTTTGACTTTTTTTCCATTCACATAACCAGCAGAAGATGGAACAGTCTGTCCTCCACCAACCTGCTCCCTTCAAATTATGTTCAGATGCCTTTGATTTCCATTCAGTGGCAATTTTCAGTGCCAAGTGTGGATACTGAGCACGAATCTGATCAAAAACATTGGCATTCAATATTTTGGGGGTACATTCAATGAATGGTGTGTCAGAAACACTGAGGAAAAATGTAATCGTCGCAACAAAATTGCCTCTCCAACACCCCCCCAAAATCTAAATAGTTGCATATAAATGTAATTTGTGAAGGAATAAATTGTGTCTACTGCTGCAGTAAGATTGAACACTTGGTGACTGGTGGTTTGGAACTTGGATCTTGTCAGTTGGTTCACTGGTTTGGAACAAACCAGGACAGCTTCTCCATTTGGGGAGAGGAGGAAAGGATGAAGTTCTAATATAAAGTTGGTGGGAAAAAAGGCCAGTGCTGGATTATACTGACGACACAATTCTGTCAGCAAGGAAAGATGATATGTACCAAGTAAAACTTGAGTCTCCTGAGGATTAGGTTGCAAACATGCACGCACCCTGAGACATTAACATCCTCAGAAATAACTCTTTTAATCCTGAACCCTTTTTTGGTGGTACCAAATCTGTTTGGGTTTTGTTAATCCAAATTACATATAAATATTTAGTTATACTCTCATTGTTGTTACTAAAATTATGCTGTTTGAAACAAGATTTGATCGCTGTTTTTTTTTTTTATTAATATTTTTGAGTAAAAAAAGATTTACAGTATACCCGGGGATTGTTCTCAAATGTCTATATTTAGCATAAAAAAACAATTCAGTTCCATCATTTATTTTTGCAGGAGCCCTCTGGATAATAACAAGCACAAGTTTTGGAGGCTAATGGGAACACAAACTGGAATGATGCCCCCAAGGTTGTGAAAACAAATGTTCTCAAAATATGTTAATGACTGTAAGACTGTTTCAGGCAGGTATTGGTCCTGTGTGGCCAATGAAAGGAAACGAAAACACTTGGTTAAAGATGTAATACACACCCAGAATGTATTTATATGTGTGATTAGAATGTATGTGCACATAAGTATTCATGTGTATGTGTGTGAGTATGTCTGTTTTGGAAAAGCACTGTACTACAACTGGAAGTTACTTCCACAAGGTGGAGAGAGGCCAGGATCCTCCTAGTGGCACTGGCAGGTAGTTTTATAAAAATGTTCCTAACAATTAATTTTGTTTAAGGTACTAACTTCCATGTGGTCCTTACGATCCTTACGTGCCATACGATTAAACTCTGCAATGTCACAGGTTGCTGGAAGCAGTTGAGGCAGAGGATACAAACACAGACACAAGGCAGGCTGATGCAGTGAAGTACTTTAATTATAAAAACCAGGCTTACAGAAAAATGGAGGATAACCAGGCAGATGAGAAGACAGAAAGGCAGGCAAGCAAGCAGGAACAGACAGCTGGATCACACAAGGAACACAAAGGAACATAACCAGGAAGAAAAACAGACGATCTGACTCTGAGTGCTGACAAAGGGCTGGTATACTGCCAGAGAAAATGAGAAACTGGGAACAGGTGTTTGTGTGTGGGCAGGGAAGCTCAGGTGATAGCAGGGCAGATGATAAGTGGGACCAGGTGTGTGAATGGCAGTCAGGTGAGTGAAGACGAGGAGAAAAGTCTGAGGACATCTGATGGGTACTAAGAGGAAGGCAGGTGTGGGAAGAAGAGAGGAGGGGTAAGGCCTGGGAACAGTGATCTGAGGCTGGAGTCAGGGGCCAAGGGGAACAGAGGGGCAGATCATGACACACTGTTTTCTAGAAATGATTAAAAAACACATGAAAGAGCCATTTACTCACATTGCAATTAACACTGTGAATGTAGTTTATTCCTCTCAACTCTGAGCTTAACAAACAGGGAAGGCAATTGTTAACACAAGCTACCATGACAAATCAAAAAAGCAGTTGCAGAGTTGCTCACTCGCTGTGGTTGGAGCACAACCACATGCCTGCACGAAGGGAGCAAAAACGATTGAATGGGAAATTACAGAAAATTACAGGGAGTGTTCAAAAATCAATTTGTGTTTGAGGCCAAATGGGATGAAACGTATACAGAAGCAATGCAATCTAAACAATAGCTAAGATACAATGGGAGGATGCTGGAGAAAACATATTTTAGGCAGACAACATAATTAGAGCTGCAAGACTATAATGGCTGGTGGAATTTTCTACGGCAAACATCCTGCACAAGGAGAGCTCCTCTATTGTGTGCTTACAGCAAAGTCATCCAAGCCTACTCACTCTGAGCCATCACAAAAAAAAGCAGTCATTTTGTTCTGAACTTGTGTGTAGGATGGGATTGTTTATTGATTAGTTGATTCATTTATTTCAGTCCACATAAAAAAATAAATAAAAAGGCAAGGGATTCACATGTATAGTAGAATATCTTTTCTCATAACAGTTGAAGGGCATTGTGTAGCTGCTTGTGTGGTTTGTGTATGTGTACATGTGTGTGGTCTATACAGTACACCATTTATTTATGTATTTATTTTATCTTCCCCCCTCAGAGAGCCCCTCTGCCTTTGTGGTTCATAAATGCACTCTCAAAAGGCACCATTTCCTTGCAACATTTATGATTAAGTATCCACTTTAGCACCCAACACTGCTGCTGATCTGCTTCCCCTTAATCTAACTTATACAGTTTTCTATACACGGCAATGAACCCCCACCCCCACAGGGAGAGCTCTATGCTTTGAGATGTACGACCCTCTATGACCTATGTAATCATTACAGCCATATGTTAGCCAGTGCATGCTCGTTTCAGTGATGTCATTTGTCAGTGTTAACTCCATGGGAATTTTTCTAAATGACTCTAACAGCTGATGTACCTGCACTGCTGTATATGCATTTAAGTCTCTGTTCATCTGCATGCAGATCTTTACATGCATGCATCTGTGTGTGTGTGTGTGTGTGTGTGTGTGTGTGTGTGTGTGTGTGTGTGTGTGTGTGTGTGTGTGTGTGTG
>JBBMJY010000026.1:15699198-15724677 GCA_037833715.1 Toxotes lorentzi | reverse complement strand
AGGTGGGCGAGCACATGGGGTTTTTTATATAGCGCGGGTAGATGTATACACACACACACACACACACACACACACACACACACACACACACACACACACACACACACACACACATTCACACTCCAACACACGGTCCCTAAATACACAGACAAATAAAACCAAGCAAAATATTCACCTACACACACAAACTGACAACGAGGACCATTACTGCACCCACCTACACCTCAGGGAAAATACTGAGACAGAAAATAACACACTAAGAGCGATACATACAGAAAAGGATCTGCACTTTGTTGAAGGAAAGACATTCTCGTGTCTTTTGCATACTTCTCCATACTGAAACTTGTTCGATGCAGTCCTCCATCAGTTTCCTTCTCTTTTTCGCATCTCTACATTTGTGTCTTGCCTGTTCCATCTTCCTCTGGCTACACTGTCTCCTCTCTTCTCATTTAACTGTTCCCCCTGGTCTTGTTCCTCTTAATTTTCGTCCTCTGAACATGCTCTACTCACATCTTGTCATTGGAGTGAGACTGTGGGAGCTTGTAACTGAGGCAAGGCTTCTTAAATAAGTACATTTAGACTGGTTGACCAGTGCACTAGCAAGGAAATAGTAATGTTGGAAGGGAAATGGGAATCCTAATAACTAACCAAGTGCTTGCTCATGGGGGAATGTTGGGTCTCTGTTAATAACATGGTAAAGAGTACAGACTCAGCCCACTCTAAATGAAAAGTACTTCTGTTATGATTTATATAATTAAAACTGACTTGACTTATACATAGGCTGTAAGCAACACTGAAACTAGACACTGTATTCACTAGATTAGGAAGCCAATGTAAAAATAACTAAAAAGATGGTAAAGCATGAGTCCACACAAACATTGAAGCTACTTATCATCAGATTTCTTCACCGATGACTCCACTGCAGCTAAATCATAGGGTTATCAGGTTTGCTAAATGGATTTCTCCCCAACCCACACAAATATTTGCACTGGAACTGTCCAGGAGAGAAGGTGAGGACAGGATTATTTATGGTTTATGCTAAATTACTTAGGCGTAAAAGGAATTGATATTTGATTTGACTGACTATGGAACAGAAACAGTGAATTTATAGCAAACCTGTAAATGGAAGAATAAAAAAAAATACAGGTTGCATAAGGTCAGTAGGCTAGGTGTCAGTGACTATAGATATCACTACTAAACAAGTTTAATTTCCAGCAACCACAAGTGGCCCAACAAACACTGTGGCTCTTATTTGGTCTGAAAAAAAAAGAGCACCAGTCTAAGAACTACATCTGCATCTTTTCTCTCGGCCGTCTTATGTTGTGAGCTTTTTGTTTTGTAAAGGCAATGCCAGCATTCTTTCTTTTGGAAGGTCCCTTTCCTGTTTAGCATGCACGTCTTCCACTGAGAGATTCAACTGTGTCTATTTAATTCTGCAGCATGATGATGCATTTTGACTTTCTTTATTTTCTTTTCCTTATCTGTTCAACCCTCAATGCTGCTGCCACATATTTCCTGCAGCAATAGGAATGCATGAACATGTATCTTCTATATAATAAAACAACCTGTGAAAAAGGTCAATAAAAAGAGTTTTATTTAGATACACAAAGTGTCAGAGACGGTTACTTTAAGGTACCTTGCACCAGCTGCTTGTCTTTGGCTTTACCTCAACTAAACTACAAGATTGTATGATCTACCAATGTGGTGTTTGTCCCAGCATTGCCCCGTCACTCTGCTCTAATGCTATAATCATAGAATCAGGATATGTACAATTACAAAGTTTACTTTTGTGCACACCAGACTGCAGCCCCAGCGTTGGTATAACACACTCAAATTGTGTCAAAGATGGCATGAAAATTTAAATTTTTATTTGTACAGCTGCCAAATCTGGTCCAAAAAAAGGCTACTTTGGAAGACTCAGTGAGCAATGAGTCATCTTAAGTCTTTAGGCATCATTTTTAGCGACAAAGAGAGAGAGTAGAAGACGTTCCTTTGACTTGGCCACACCAAAAGTCCTCATATTTTTAGCAGTTTCTTTCCAACTGTGATTCTCCATCTGCATCTCTTCTTTCATAGCTGGTTTTATTTTCATTCAGCAGGATGTTGGATATGTGACAATGCAGAAAATAGAGCGAATCAAAACAGGAGCAGAGAAAAGAGAGGGGAGCGCACAGCAGTGAAGGAAGAAAACAGACATCATTCTCTTTCTCCTCCTCTTTGGGACTGTCACTCTGTTGAACTGCTCACTATCACGGCTTTGATAAGAGTGAGAGGTACAGAGGTAGGGGGAGCGAGGAAGAAGAAAGAAGAGACGAAGCAAAGTGAGACTCCCTTAAGCATTGCACTTTTTAAGGCTTGTTACAGAAATCCATCCATTGACATCCAGCTGTTTTTTGGAGACCATAGACTGATTACCTGATGAGAGACAGAGAAGGAGGAAAGAGCGATCCAATTAGGAAGACTGAAGTGCCTCTAAAAACTCAACTCAGTGCCACAGCCATGTGCTCGACTTTCTGAAGCCAAATGACTTTCATGCTGGTGGCCTGTTGCTTATCAAGTGTTCAGAGCAAAATAAGGCAGCTGATTTTCTGTGTGATAAAAATATCCTTTATAACAGGTGTGAGTTCAGCTAATTATGCAAGAGCCAAAACACCTGCCCACTGCTAAGAGGAAGTGATGTATGGTCCCACAGTGCCATTGTTCTATACACGGGAGAATATCACAGATTTAAGTTTTGGATCTCTTGGCTTGGGAAGATAGTACAAAGAATCTATACAGAAACATGTATAGTACACTATCCAGGATCAAAGAAATAAATTACTTTTGAGAGATTTATTATAGTCTTCCTTTTCTTTTTCCTTTTAAAAACCATGTGAGAGACGTCTGAGCTTTATAAAAAAAAATGTAATGGCAATGGCATGTTAGACAAAAGAACAGAGAAATGAAACCTCTATGTTTGAGGACCAGGCAGTGGGGCTCGGCTTAAGGCTAACTAGGCATGGACACAATAAAGAAGTCAAAAAGTTGTATGAGATAAACTCACTCATTGCTAGTGTTGCTCTTTTCACAGAATTTGTTGACAATAACAAAAATATAAACTAATCATTATCGATGAAGGTGCGCACACAGGCACCTGAGCTGACTCAGAAAAATTCCAGGGAATGAGTTGAAGTAATTTGAGAGTGAATTTAAAGAGTGTACTGTACTGAAGTCCCATAAAACCTCTGGCCTTCACTAAATTCTGACCCCCACCATTTATCTCTGTGGTCCAGATGATTTGGCCCAAGATTCCCCACTCTGATTAAAGCTTGTCAGGAGTGGCCACCACAAATGAACATGCACTCCTTCATTTATCCCTCCTTTCATCAGTTGTGGGGAGAAAGGAAGCAGAGGGCCTTGGGGAGGGTGGAGGGGGTGAGTGAAAGAGGCAAGTAAGAGCAGAGTGGGAAGGGGGGAGCGTAAGAGGCAAACAGAGTAAAGCAGAGAGCTACCCGTGGCCTTAAGGGAAATGGAGAGATGGGGATGGGGTTGGAGGAGGTGTGAAAAGAAGATGCTGGCATGAGGAACAGGGAAAGATGATAAGAGCCACAGGGGTAAGGAGAATTTTGTTGTAGGAGGGTGGGGGACTTTAGTTTGAAGCAAACTTCATTTCCACTTGATCTGCTTCTGAATTTTGATCAGAACTTGTTAGATGTCTGCAACTGCCCCCCTCCCCTTTCTCCTCATTCGGCCCATCTCTCCTTTTCTCTTTGTCATTTCCTTTCCTGTGGATTGCTCCTTTGTTTCTGCTGTGACACAATGGGACTGCTGTGAGACAGAAAAAAAAAGTTAAAGAATGGGACAGAGAGAGTGATCCAAAAAAGAAATTTGAAGGTGGGCTCAAGATGAAAAAATCTTGTTTCACTTCTCTCTTAATGACGTAACATATATCAATGTGAATATGTGGCACCATGAACATGCTTATGGTGCATTTTTCTGTTCATTAAGCTAAAATTACCACGACCATCTAATTTTTTTTATACATATATGATTATTGTCTTTATTTTGTGGAGGATCTACTTCTTCGAAACCATAAAGGCTTGGCATTTTTACATCATTACTGTGGTTTAAAGTAGGCTGTGTCGTGACAACTCCCCGGCACTTGAATTCTTTACTTGAAGGATCTGCTAAATGGCCTTCTCACCTGTCACAATAAAAGTGTCAGAATTAACTTTGGCCAGACAAGGAACCAACGTTCTCCATCCTGAGGAGGCCAATGTTTTGACATGATAATCTAATTTACGTTTGTAAAGTGGTGAAAAGATTAGATTAGATTCCACATTATTGTCATTGTGTATTATTTACAGATAAGTGCAGGTATAAGTACATACTGCAGGTAGATATACTACAGCATAAGAGATGCTGTAGCTTACAGTATGATAGTGATAGTGGAGAGCAACATATATATAGATTATTATATATGTGTATTCCCTTAAATATGTTATAAATACAGAAAGTTGGAAAGGAGAGTTTATATATAAGGGTTGTATGTACAGAATAGACAAATATGTGCATTTGGTTGTATGCACTGCATAAATAATAGAAATACGAACATGAGAGGTTTAGCTGTGTAAGGATGAACAGTGCAATTATGAAAGTACGGAGACTGAGGACAATAATGCTTAGCCCTGTGGTTTGGAGTTCAGCAGTATCAGTGCCTCAGGCAAGAATCTCTCCCTGAGCCTCTTCCTATACCACGTGCTGGATGGGAGGAGAGTAAAAAGTCCCAGGTCAGTAACCCTTTTCAGGGTCATCCTGGTTCTGAGCAGCAGGAAAAGGAACAGATAAGGAAATCATGCTCATGGAACAGAGACTGATGCTTCGTTCAGCAAACTGAAATATATTTCGCAATACAAACATACACAAATACGTGCATACTCCCTCTCTATCTTTCACGACCTGAGTAACCTGCTGTCATAAACTGTAAATGCATCTATTCTTGGTTAAGCACGTCTGAATTCATGTGAATTAACTGTTGAATTCTTCCGTAATTCAGTTCAAATTACTCAGCAAGTGTTGAAAATTGGTCAAACTCCCACGTCTGTGTGATGTGAAATGGACAAGTTATGAAATACAATTTTGGAATGCATTTTTTGCCATGTGCCGAAACTGCCATGTGACTAGTGGTCATGGATAGCAAGTAATCCGTAACCTTAGTAATCCTGAGGATGTAGTTATGGCTTGTCTGAGGCTGTATTTTGTTGTTAATCAAGTTTGTTGTTGTTTAACTCCTGTTCATCTGTTAGCAGTGCAGAATATAATGTCAGTTAGTTAGTTAGTTAGTCCTGTATATCATTCTGAATAATTCCTTGCTATTGTTCAAACCATATGCTTTCTCTAATATTCTATGTAACACAGTATTATAGAGTATGTTTAGAATCACTGTTGATTGACCATAGTGATCAGGTGAAGTATGTGATCTCTACATGTAAAACCTTAATTGAATTAATCTCCCCAGAGTAAGGAAAGGCTCCAGATCAGTTCCTCTCCCATTCCTTAAAATCAGAGGCAAATCAGAGGCTGTGCCCAAATTCAGCTGGAAAGGCCATTTCTCTGAATATGACACAGGTTGATATAAAGGTCTGACCACCTTTCTTACAAACTTCTTTTTTGCTTTTACACTTTTACCTCTCCTTTGCTTCTTTCTCTTCTCCTTTTGTTCTTTTTCCTTCAAGATTTCTCTGTAACTCCTCACCATAACTAGCAGAGGCTGCACTGTGTACCAAGTTTGCATGTTTCCAAGAATCAGCATCAGTTTTAGCTAAGGTCACAGCACCAGCTGAGAAGCCCTGCTATCTGACCCTTATTGCTTGGCAACCACTGCGTCCTGGGGAGCATCACCTCCTCAGTCTTAGAGGTGTAGGTTATCTCTAAAGTTGCACCACACACGTAATTTCACTATCAAGCCAAACTAAGTGACTAGCTCATTGTGTTCTTCGAAAGATGTATTCAACTGTATTCATCTGTTTGACTTTGACTTGTTTGTTATGTGGTCATCATCAGTACCTCATTTATTCAGTTGCTTAGAGACATTTAACTATAAATATCCCCAGTTGTTGCCAAGTTGTGGCCTTGTGCATTCCTTCAAAGCAGAGGCAGAGGTCCCTGTATTGAGAGTTTAGTAGTTATGATTATAAAACTGAATATTTTGATATTTATACTGATAATTTGCCTTTTTCCTTTAATTGTAGGCACAGCCACAATTATCAGTGTCTTTTAAATTCAAGTGTAATATCTTTTGCCAGTGCCTTTTGAACCCTTATAATGTCTTACAGAACTTTAGTCAGTGTTGGGCTGGGTTTAGGCACAAAGACGACTTGAAGTCACAGCTTTTCTTGCCGTTAGAGGTCTCTCTCACTTAAACTTTAACACTGTGTAACACTAGTTGGAAATTTGCTGAAACGACTGATGCTGTTGTTATTCCGTTGGGGACAGTCTCTGAACTTGGGCCCTGTGATATGTGGTGGCTGTATGAAAGAAGTGTCACATTAATACTTTTTGTTGTGTGATTGTTTTTATAAGACAATAGCATACAAATATCTTCCCTAGATAATTGGATACTTTATACCCCCAGTTTTCTCGGCAAAGTTTGTCTAGAATGTGAATTATTTATTACCTTCTGCATCTTCACCTGTTTTAAAGCCAACAAAGCAAAGTAGAGGAGAAAGTCTTTGAGCCACAGGATCTGGGGGAACATGTGGCACTATGACAGGTTAAGGTTAGGGTTAGTTCTCAGTTGGGAATGGGTGTCTTCGTGATAGAAAGGATCAAAACAAGACAAATCACACAGAGGTGAAGGTGCAGTGCTTCGAGGTATAGAGCATGAAATGTTGAGCGCCAGCTCATCAGAAAATAAACCTCTTCCAACAACATCTGTCACTTGTCAAGATGATTGTAAACCTGCCTCAGGACTGGAGACATGAACTTTTGGAAAGTTCAGAACAAAGTTTAGAGCAAATGTATCAATTAGCAGACAGGATTTCATAATAGACTGAAAACAACAGTGATGTTTTTTTTTTTTTTTATCTTGGTCTTTGAGACAGCGAGGACATTTCAAGTCCAACACTTACTACACTTAAAAGTCACTGCGCGTTTTTCAAAAGTGACGCTGGCTTTCATCATGTGTCCCTCTGTCATTTTGCCTTCCAAGTCTGTCATGACAGTGTAAAGTTTTGGTGCAGAGCACAGGCACTAGTATCTGACACTCTCCCTCTCTTTGTTTCATTTTCTTTTTTCTACTTTCTTATGATTCAAGGACATCCTGCAGTTGAGAAACAAGCGGTAAATAAAGCTGAGATAGTTACGTGATTAGTCTTCCATGCCACAGAGAGTTTAAGTTTGACTAAAGCCACTCTTCTTCCTTTCTGTTCTGCCTCCTGCGCTCCTGCGCTCCATCTCTCTCTCCCCATCTTTCCCAACAACTTGGCTGTCCCTTGGCTGAACCACTTCTGTTTAATATGAATGCGTGTGTGTGTGTCTGTGTGCGAGTAGTGTGTGCGTACATGCTAAGCCATCAATCGATTCTCAGAGTGGAGCTGAGGCTACTGCTTTAACTCAACAGCCTTACAAAGTTGCTTTACTTCAAACATCAGTGCACAGACTGGGAAACACCAGTATCTTCACTTTTATTTATTTATTTTCTGGGGAAGAAGTGAAAGACAGTTTATGAAAAATGGTGAAAAGTATTGTGCTGTCTGTCGGATGCCGAAAAAGCGAGTAGGAGACTACATACTTCATATAGTTCCTGTAGCCTTACCTGATAAATATGTATGCATGCATGTCATTATTTATTTATCTCAGCTTGTGGGTTTTATTCAGATAAATTAACATAACAGTTGATGTTTTAGAACATCTTCTCTAAAAGAAAAATCTGTGGCACCAAACTAGTCTCACAAAGTCTTGAGCAGGTGGCAGTAGCATTTTGTTGACAGTTATCAGATACATACAGACAGGTGGCAAATTCATGGAGAAACCAACATGAAGTATCTTAGAAAGGTGTTGGCACATTAAATGTCCCTTTGACAAAAGGTATTCCCTCATCTGGTGTTTTGATGGTGGTGGTGATAGAGAGAAATGTCTAAAATGTCCCATTCAGTTGGGATGAGATCTGGCGACTGCGAAGGCCATAACACATGATTCACATCATTTTCATACTCATCAAACCTTAAAAGAAACCACTCTCATCAGAACAACTTTGTATTGATTTGCAGTGACCTTTCACTCTAAGGGGACAAGAGGACCCATTCCAGCATCACAGAGCCACCAGATCCCCTCACTGTAGAGGTCAAGCATTCAGGCCTGTACATGAACTCATCCACTTGTGGAGAATATGGTGAAGGATGACTCATGTCAGAGTAAACCACTGCGTAGGGGTCTTGCTCCACTAAACTCTCAAATGTACATTTGTCTTTGTAACGAGGGGTTGACTCTTGCTGCCCTTATATGATGTCCCTCTCTATATAATAGTCAACAGACTCCTCTTGCTGACATAGACTGATCATGTCCTGTGTTGACATTTTCAGTTTTTAATTAAAATTTTCTCAGACATTAGAAATCTTCCTACAAAAACATTGTTGATTCATTTGTTTTCACAGGCCAAGTAAACTGATCTTGATGAAAGCTGACAATGTAGAAAGGGTAAAATGTGTAAAATGAACAATGGGAAATCAGAGCTGTGCCCATGTAATGTATTCAATGAAGAGGATAATGACTGAGCTTTCTACGTGATGTTGACAAACTAAGAATGAGCAGACTTACGTACAGTAACATACGTAATATTGTAGAGATATGTAAAGGTTCTGCATCTTTAATGGCAGCTTTTATTATAGTAAATACTTACATGCTGCTTATGTTGTCTGAAGATTATAATGATGTCAAGAAGAGTTCACAATAAGCAAAATGACATGATTTCTACAGAGGGAAATATTTTCTTTTGGATGTAATAAGATAAAAATATTTACAAGCTGTTTTGCAGTTGCCATATGCACTCTGTTGTAAATGCTGTAGCTGTGTCAGTGTCCACTTATCTATAAATAAAACAGTTTTTAATAAGAAATTTCCTTCTGATGAAATCTGATTAAGCTTAATTAGAACTGCTAATAACTCCTGTGAGCTTTATAATTAATGTTTATATCAGATATTCTTAATCTCAGAAGAAATAACTACAAATACTCTAAACTGAAATCAACACTAGTGAACTCACTTGAAACAGAAAGGAGAATAGTTAAGACAAAGGATTTAATACAGAGAAATCCATGTGTTTTCCCTATCATCTATTTATTTCTAGCTCTTCTTCTTTTTGTTGACATACTGTAAACAGTGCTGTGATCTGAGGACACACAAAATGACACACCCACGTGTCACTTCATCCCAGATGAATGGCCTCATGTAGCCTCTTTTCTTACACAGGTTTAACCTCTTACAGCCACATTGTCTTCCAACACACACACAGCACAAAAAAAAACAAAAAAAAAAATGGAACAAGGAGTCAGAAAGAGAGAGAGGAAGAAATTATGGAGTGATATGCATAAACGTGCTGGTAACTGTATTTGTTGTTTGTTGTGTAACGTCATCTAAATCAGTGCTTCCTCACACTGCAAAATCAATTTCTTCTGATTAAGGATTAAAGAGTTCACATTCATGCCTGCTGCAGAGTGTGTGTGCCAAAACCCTTGAATTCAAGGTAACATCTTGTCAATATGCATTTATGTGTTGCTTGATTCCATTGGATGTAATTTACTACATTATTAGAAACATGAAATAGTGAAAACCCCGTGGTTACCCCAGAGCGGTTCCACAAATTTAATGGACCACTTTGTCACTATTTGAGACAAAATTACTTTTTCATTGCAGTCATGCATCTTTTTTTCTTCTTTTTATTTTTTGTAGATTCAGTATATTTTAATATTTAATAATTAATATTCAGTAACTGATGCTTTACTTCTCGTTTACTTCTCGTATTTGGTTAGTAAAATCAGTTTTCTCTGAATTTTTGGGTTTCATTATATTGAACACAGTAACAGGCCATGTGATATACCTGGTTTTTATCTGCATATGACAAAAACAAGACAAGTCTTCATTTAGCTATTCTGTGTGCGTCGTGGGCCACAGATGAAACACGCTTCCCTTTCCTGATTAATTCCTATTCCACAAAATTCATTTTGTATGTGACACTGGAGGTTCACTGACTTTGTCCCACTCTGTGTCTGACATTGTTATGTCATTTAATTGTTAGTTCATCTGTCTGCACATGCATGTAGACACGGGGCTATGTGAACTTGCATGTGTCCCCTTGTGAAAGATGGAGAGAAAACAGACAGAGTAGAAGATCAGTTACTGATCGAGCATCAAACAGATCATCTGTTAGTAGAGCACACATATCGCATGCATACCTCTAATTCCATGAATGGAGGGAATATATGAAAATGAATTACATAGTGAATACATTTTCAGCACAGAAAGACAAAGCAGAAAGCTCTTAAATTGTATGTGTTGTATGTTCAGACTGGAGTGTTGGTGTAGGAGCAGCTATAGCAGCTTTGTAGCTGCAGAATGGGGGAAATTTTAAGATGCAGTTTGTCACACCTGGAGGGGGCAGAGGCCGGCAGGAGGAGCCGAATGTGGGCACAGAGGAGGCTGGGAGGAACAGTCAGTGCTTTAATAGAGAGACCTCAAACAGTGAGAACAGCTGTGCAGTTGCGCGGGGAAGGTCAGGCGCGGACTTAAGGTCTGGAGGATGGAATAAGAGAGGCCAGAGACAAACCATAAAACAGTTCATGCTTTAGAAAAATCTAAATCCCAAATCCATCATGAAGAATTTAGCTTGCCTGAAAGTGTGTCTTCAGGGAAGAATTACAAAAGCTAACATTTCATATCTTGCCAATTTCATGTTGTTATTGCGGCCACTCCCAACATCTGAGCACAATGATGTTGTAACTTGAATTCCTATGAGACAATCCCCACATTTTAATCAACTTTCAGGCCTGAAGACCCAGACTGCAAGGACTCAGCTTTAGTGGTTTGGTTCTCAGACCTCTTGGTGAAAGTTAGGCTTCACTCATAACCCATTCGATCAAAGCAGAAAAGCTGGCAGAACTGTGGCAGGTTATTTGAGGTTCTTCCTGTCTGCTCTATGGCATAACTTTAACATATCATGTGATAAGAAACCAGTTTTGCATTCAACGTGGTCCTCACCGCATGTATCAAACATCTCTGGTGACAGTGATGGATTGTGTTTGTTTTGGGATCTTACTTCCAGATTTAGAAAGATAGCATCTTCTGTGTTTGTTTACAACTAAGATCTGCCTTGAAAAGAAAAGAAAAGAAAACAACAACCTATGAAGGTCCATCAGCCTTCCCACTTTCTTTGAACCCAGCGGATTAGACTATATTAAACCAACCTACGCGAGTTTTCTAGTTTCTACTTTCACTGAAAACTTGAAGTCTCAAATCAACACAGAACATTGGCACATTAATTAATATTGAATGTATTTAGTTAAATTTAGTTTTTCATATAAAATGTAATCATATAGTGTTCCTCTGTAACTGCAAGGATTAGAAGTCTGTAACCAGTTTTAATGAGAGAAATGAGGTGTTTTACAAGTTTACATTTTCATATCTAATCTGATATTTGTTGTTTAAAGGTTTACCAACTTGACTGTTGCCCCAGTGTGTTGTGTTCTCATTTCTCATTTTGTGTTAAAGAAAACATAAATAAAGAAAAATGTCATATGAAAATTAACTTCCCAGGTAGAACAGAATGTCATGGCATTTACCCATGAATAGTAAGAGGATTAAGAACAATGGTCCAGTCTCATGGATTCTCAAGTGGAATGAAAAAAGATCCCATCTGCAGGAACACAGCCCCATGTATTGTGAATAAAACATTTCAAAGGAAGAACAGTGGAATGTATCAGACTGTAAAAAATTATATTACATATCTACCTGCATGCAAATGGACACGGAAATGGATGCATGTGCACACGCATAAACATAAGACAGACACACACAGGCACTTAGACAGGAAATGTTTCCTCTTAAATTATCTGTGGTTAAATGCCTCTTACACACACACACACACACACACACACACATATACACACACACATATACACACAGCCAGATGGGTTTTTAGGTCAGTGCTGTGCCTGCAGCAGAAAGTGATGTCATCTCAACCTGTTGAGATGATAACTCCCGGCATTCCTAAAAACCTGTTGACTGACCTTTACCATGAATGCCCACTGAACAGTGAAGTTCACAGGCAGGATGACTCTGCCCATGCATTTGAAAGAGAGCTGATGGTCAGCACTAAAACATCCCAGAAGAAGAAGATGTGCTTGCAGATGCGTTTGTCTGGTTTCAAACACAAGCCAGAGTCAAAGGAAGAATTTTTAAAAATACTCTAAACACATTCAACTTCCTGAATTTCTTCCTCTGTGCTGTAAGTTTAGGTCGTATCACCAGCACTGGTTAACACAGATCAGCTCTACTGACAGACTGCTTGACCAGTCATGGTAATGCCGCCTAATTATCTTCATGATAATCTTCTAAATGCATTGATAGAACCTGAATAGAACCTGTGGGGGGTGTAATGTTTCTCAGAAACATTGCACTACAGGATTTCTGTAAATACTTGTGCTTTTTGTTCTTTCTATTGTACTGATGACTCCAAGCTTCTCACAAATAGAAAGGTTAGGCTGACATCTTTCAACTGGTGCGTAGTTTGTCAAAGTTGGTTCAGAATTTCATCCGAAGCTAATTCAAATTACATACTGCAAGCTCCAGGCCTACGTAAAGGTTAAGTGGAAAATAATTAAAGGACACATTCGCATTTTTTTTTTTTCAAGTCTATCTTTAAACAAACACATACTCATAGGTACAGTGAAAGGGTATTTGGTCCCTGTAATTGTTTCTCCAGGCCATACTGAAGAGAGAGATTCCTTCCTTAAGGGATTTCAGTATAAGAGACGGGGGTCAAAATCCACAGTCCCCATTCTCTGTAAAAATGCTTTGTGAAATTTGACTGGAGAGAATATGAGGCTTCAGTAGTCAGGGTTAGACAAACTGAGTTTCTTCCAAAGTTATGGTAGGAAAATCTGCATGCTTATTATTGTTACTGTTACGATGGAGGTCTGGTACATCATGGGTCAAACCTCATATTAGTTTTGGTTGAACTTTAGAGTGCATTATTGCCCCCAGCTGCCCAGACTGTGAATTTTCTTTATCCATTATTTACACTGATACTGCTTTAAGAAGGGATCTCTCTGAGACCATCTTACTGTGACAAAAGCTGCTTTCAGTCTACATACAGTGTCAGTGTGAGTGCTGCTTGAAGACAGACTTAAAAAAAATAATGCCCATGGCATTTATCAGTCAGCAATTTATCAGTAATCTAATATATAAATGTAGACACCATGAGGAAGCACCACATAGCTAACATCACAGTGCAACTTTTCGGTCTTTTGTTTACAGTGATTTGTTGAGGATACAATAAGCAGGAAACAATACAATAGTTGACATATATCCAGCTGTTTGACCAAGTTCAAAGATGTGTGAAAGCATCCGATGAACACACACACCTGTCACAATATAAGTTAATATAAGTATGGATTGTATTTACACAAATAGATTTTTTAACAGATTATTTTCCATTTAATGATTGATATTAGCTGTTTTTAAAATAATAACAAAGCACATGTTGTGGTTATTGCAGACATTTATTAAAAAAAGGACCAAGCAGAATCTCTGAAGCACAAACACTACTCTCAGAGTCTAAAGGCAGTGCAGCTCCATCACGAGTTTCCCTGAGCAAATGAAACTTTCAAAGCATATTTACTTTTTTCTTCCTGACCTGTTCTTACCTGTTAACCTACTGTCTCATGTTGGCATGGTAACAAAACTGGGCCTCTTTAGTGAGGAATAAAACGCTTTTTCTTTTTCTTTTTCTTTTTTTTTCAGTGATCAATCTTTAATTGGGTTTGAAAAATAGTAATTAGAGAGAATGCAGTCTGGTGTAATTAAAATAGATTTAGAACACATAAAATATTAAAACAGCAGTGTAGATGAAATGAGACCAAAATATCAGTCATTGTAAAGAGAAATTTGCCACAAAAAAAAACATTAAAATGGGATTTAGGAAAATCAACCTCTGTTCCTTCTTTGGTGCACCTCTTTTATCTATTTTATGATTTAATGCCACATATAACTGAAGTTTACAGTCATCCAGTCATCTGTTGATGAGGAACTATTACTTTAATGCTGAGTCATCAGCCTGAACTGAAACAGGCTAATGTAAAGGTGAACTGACCTGATTCACCCCTGAGAGGGAGCTGCAGAGAATGACCTTTGACCTTTTATTGATTCCATCACATGTCACTTGGAACACAGAATTATTTGCTCACAAATCACATTTTTGCTGCTTACAGAATGGATAGAGATCAGAATGCAGTGTGTTAAAAAAAAAAACACCAGAAATCAAGGACAAGTGTTCAGTAAACACAGTGTGGCAGGAGGAACAAACCGTTTTTTTCAGTATCTGAACAAGGACACAAATTCTGAGGTAAAGTATTTTAAAAACCGATTCACTGATTACTTCTGGCCAGCCTGTGATTCATGTTCATCATGAATCATCAACAAACAACCTTCGTTAATCAGTGTATCAAAATTTCTGCCGTGATTTTTTCCAAACTCAAAACAAATTTCTTAGTCATTAAATTTATTTTAGTTTTCAGCACACAGCCATTTATTCTCTAACACAGAGTCTGAGTGTAGACACACTTGCTCTCACAAAGAGATCCAAGGAGGCATAGACTATAAATCATGTGCTGAAATAGGAACATGAACACCCCCCCCAAACACCCACATGCACACACACACACTCACATACATCAAGCATACAGACCTCCCCCACGAGTCTCCCCTGAGTTTAATTTTGGTGGGAGGTTTTGTGGACATTTGTAGAGGGATCTGTGCAGTAGGTGGCACTGAAGCAGGAGAGGAGAGTTGAATAAAGAAGAAAGACAGAGGAGAGAGATGAATTCTGATGGAAAGACTGAGGTGCATAAAAAAGGAGGTTGTTCAGAGACAGAGGAAACGGGGAGAGAATTGAAAACAGAGGGTGAAGGGCATGGAGAGAATGAGAAAGCAAAGGATGGTAAATGCTGGCCCATGCTGGTGAGAATCTGAACGGGGCAGCAGAATAGGAGTGAGATATAGGGAGAGATGGAATAAGTAGGGGAGTGAGGGAGAGATGTGGGGGTGGAAGAGAAGTAAAGGAGATTCTTGCAGCCTCTGCATTGCAGGGCCAAGGTCAGAAATAAATAAAAAAAGTAAGTGAACAAAAGAAGGAAAGAAAATGAATGAACTGATAAGTGGAGGGATACAGGAAGGTTAAGCTGAACCTCAGAATCTTTATACCTCGTTCTCCTGCAGAGGAAATCCCATTTATGCGTGTAGTAATACCTAATGATTTCACTGAACAACACATTACATTTAACAGTTTAAGGTACAATCATCTTATAATCTTCCTTAAAGCTTAAACTTAACTTAAAGCACATGATGTGCCACAGTGAAAGTAGCAGATACTGTCAGAATCATGTCAGATTATTTTAACCTTTATATTTCCAGTAATAAGACACTGCTCTGTATTTCATACCTGAAGCTCGGCAGTAAAACCAAAGCGACCAGCAGCAACACCAGGAAAAGCAGTGATCATTCTGAATGAAGGAGGCTGTCTGAACATTTACATGCTAAGTGGCTAACATTATGCTACTTACACATTTCAAATGCTAAGCCATGTTTGAGGTCGACGAATGAACGAACGTGTGGTTGACTGTTAGGGAGCAGCCCTGTGTCACGTAATCCCCTAACAGGAATGCATTCAAGAGAGATTAAAAATGAGCTCTTGGAGAATTAATGAAAAGCTTATTATCAATTACAAATCAATTATATCTCAATAATTAGTAATAAATCACCACATCATCTTCAAGAATTAAAGTTTTGCTCAGTCATAATGTGTAAAATTTGAGCAGCAAAGATTCATGAAGATGAACAAACCATCATCTGTATCATTTATTATTGATGAACAAATTGTGCGTTCATCAGTCACATGATATTAAAAGGCTTAACAAAACACTCACAAAGCTTAAACTCTGTATTCTAATTTATTTGTCAGGCTTTGTATTGAATATCTGTTCAGCATCTTAGGACGTTTTGCAGCCACTTATCTACAGATGCAGCAAAAGGCCTTAGTTGAGCATTTACTAATGGTTAGTAAAACTGTTGCCATGACAATGATAAAGAAAAGACAAAAAAAGTGGTTGATTTATCCTTTAAATAGACCATGAATAGCAGTGCAAGTGTTATAGATAGAGTTATAGGTAGAGTGACCTTGATTCACCAGTGACGGGTCTGGGCTCTGCTCAATAACAATCTATGTTAGAGGCTAAGATTGTTGGAATTCTCTTAAAGTCTAAAATCTAAATCTAAAATTTGTTTTTCCATTTACATTGTAGACGTTTGTATTTGATCATTTAAGGGGTACAGGCGAAAAGTAACATACTGTACTCAAGGATCCAAACAGACTGGATTCACATCAACAACCTTTCTCCTACCAAATCTGCTGCTTAACAGCAGCTGACTCTCGAAGCTACAGCAGCTCTCACTCAGAAGAACACAGAATAATTGGAGCTCATAAGAAAGTGGCAATATTTTGTCATTTTATTTATCAGTGTTGTTTTAGATACTTGTTAACTCTCTGATTTAGTCTTGAATTTTGCAGCACTTGTTCCATTATTGGTAATTTCTCCTTTTTTTTTTCCTCCTGGAGTGAAGTGAGAGCTGAGCAGCTTGAAGCCATTGCTTGGTCAGCCATGTTTTTAGTTTGAAAAAGAGGCTTGAAAAGAAACACAAACACATGGAGGATGTTGTTACAGCCTGAATCACCAGGGTAAACAGGAATGAGTTGAATTTTAAATTGAAAATCATATATATATATATATACACACCTACTCAGCATTAGCTATACTTGAACATAGTTTTACTTGGGTGAGGTTAGCTGTAAATGGTGGTTGAATTGAAACTCTCACTCACAACTGCAAAAATTGCACCTTTCTTTTTTGATGCACCATATGGGCCCCACTCACTGATCTAGTACTGAACATTGCCAATGAACATAAATTGTTAATGGAGACTTATAATAGTTGCATTTGTAATTTGTGCACAGCAGTAACAGCAGTAAAAGCAACGATACCCAGACATGGACCGCTCTTAGCAGCCTCGTGCAATCTGGTTGCCCATGTTTCCAAGGCTGTGGCTCAGAACCGTATTAACAAAATCCTCTGTATCCCTTTATATTTTCTGCCTAGGTGAATTTCAGTGCTGCTACAAAATTGGTCCAATGTGGACACAGTCAAGTCCAAATGAAACAGCACAGACATTGTTGGAAGCAAAGCAGGGCTGATCAGTGGAGAGGGTTACCAAAGGCAAAGCATTTTTAGAGGCACACAGCAGACACCCCACCTCTGAACACATGTATGACTGAAGCAAATCAGGCTCCTGGCAAAGCCTTTCATAGTGTTTAATACATTCTCAAAAACAAAGAACGCTGTTCAGCTTTTTGTCACTTGCTGTATCTGCAGATCCAAAACAACTCTGCAGGAGGTATTCATTCAGCCTATTGTAATTTCACTACCAAAACATTACCTTGCAAATGCAGGATCTGTTTGTCTATCACTGTTTATTCTGTCTAATTAGCAAAGCTAAGCTGCTTGTTTTAACTGAAATCCATTTTATGTGCGTGTGTGTGCGTATGCCAGGCATAATTACACCATTATGGCCCCAGTTACAAAAATATGGCAACCATTCTGTCAGCTCTAGCAACCAAACATGAACAGCTGGTAGCTGGCCTTTTGACCAGCTTTGAAACTGCCTAACCTCATTGTAAGACACTGGCTTGCATTCTGGTAAGCCAAGCTCCAAGTTTTAGGAAGTGTTCACTCACGAAACCTCACAAACAAAATTAGGATATAACTTTAAAAATAGAAAAAGTAAGAATTGGCCTTCATTAACACCTGTCAGTGTGCTCCAGGTTTGACATTATTTTGGAACGTATCCAAATCTGAATTTTGCGAGGTAAAGCAGACAGACCTTCTTCCTGACTCTGCCTCCCCCACATGCCTTACCTCACCTTTCTATTAACATAGCACCAGTGCCACCTTCTGTTTGCCTCTTGCTTTCCATTTTTGGCATCCGTTTCATCCTTCTTCATCCTGTCTGACAGGATAAGGAAGGAGTACTTCACACACACACAGGCAGATACACATTTCTCACACCACCTCCTCCCTTCTGTCTTTGAGCCTCATTGTCTCTGTCTGTGTTCTCACCTGACGACGTATAAACACAAACGGCAAGCCTCTCCATGGCATCCATTTCTCCAGATGCCAGCGTAATGACTTTGAACACATCTTCAGCAGGAAATGTGTTCTTTGTTTAATTTTTTACTTCATCATATTGAGTTAAATTAAATTAAACAAGATGGAAAACAAGGAATAGGTTGCCAGAAGTAGGAAAAAGTTTGGTAATGGCTTGGAACAAAGAGGCTGGGTTGACAGAAGAAGAGCACACAAAAATAGGCGTGAAAGGTTTGGAGAGGTCAAATAGTCAGACAGTAGCAGTATATTTAATGATGAAAAGACAGAGAAGAGGAGTGAATAGAGTCATGTTGAGCCTCTGGGGTGTAGAGGATATCTTTCTTCTATAATGAATATGTCCACGTGAGAGCAAACACACACACAAGCGCACACACAAGGGCCTGCAGATAGAAAATGCTATTAAACGACTTTATTAAGCCGTCAGAAGTCAGATCCGTCTTACAGTCATCTGCCACTTAATGGAGTAAATTGCTTCATCATAAAGTAAGAGAGTGACAGGTGTGGTCAGTGAGGTGGTTTTATCTGTCTTCAGATAGGTGGGGGTGTGCAGGTGCAGCACAATGGGAAGATAAGGGATAGGGGAGGGAAAGGAAGAAAGAGAGGAAGAGAAAGAATTGGATTTTTAAAGAGATGGCAGCTAAATGAAGCCATAGAGTGTGGTACAGATGGAGAATGGCTTCAGACACAAGGTAATTATTTCCTGGCTGGTGGAATGGAAGGAGCAAGGGCTCCTTCATTAACTGGCTGTTCATTACAGATGGATAGAGGGATGGACACACTTACACATAGGCACATAGAAGTCTGCACACTCGCAAGTACACACACACCCTTATGCAGATGTATGTGCATTCACTACTGTTAAATCAGCCTCTTTTTTCCCAAAATGGCACGTAAGTCTGGAATGCTGATTAAGTGTCGCAGGCATGAAAAATATAAAGAATATCACTGAATATCATTATCACCTGATGGAGGTGTATATAATTATATAATTAAAACAAACTTGAGTATGGTCAGGAATTATGTAAGGCACCATTTAACTTCAACTTGTTTTCTTTGCAATTTAAAGGAAAAGTTTAACATTTGAAGAAATATACTTATTTGTCTTTCTGAGGAAACTTCCATCCTGGCTCTTTCTTAAGTTAACAAAATCAACCACCACCTCTAAAACCCAATATGTGAAAAACAACAAATCACTGTTTCATTAGGAGCTGTGGGCAGGGGTATTTCTTAACTGGGACCAGATGCCAAGTAACCCCAGAAGACTATGGGAAGTTACCAGTCCAGAGTAAGAAAAAGTCTGGCACAAATAAAACCCCCTGTTTAACACTGATTTGTTATATTTACACTTCCGTTTTTGTACTGACGTTTAATCAGTAAGTGATTAAACGTCACTTACTGATCTACTGATTAGATTTCCTAGGTTAGATTTCCTTACCTTTGTACAGGTCAAGGTTTTCAGGCTTTGTGCTAGATTAGAATAATAAGAATCTTTTTATTGTCACTGCAGAATACAGGTTGTACAGTGCAACCAGATTTTGAATAAGCTCTGTGAGGTGCTCGATAAAAAAAGTGCAGTCAAAAATAAATGTATTATAAAGGTTAGGTTAGCTTAGCTGGTTGCTAGTGGTAGCTTCATATTTAGCTTACAGGCACAGGAGCGGTTTCAGTCTGCTCTAACAAATAACATGAAGGTGAATAAGCATATTTTCTCCCCCAAAAAAGTGTTGAACTTACTTTAAGATGTTGTGCTCATTTTTTGAATTTGTTCGAGACCAGACTATTTTTAGTCATTAGACATTCACAAACTCAGTTGCCCGTCACTTTTATGTGTAATACATGGGTATCAGCATTCAAGATCATTAAGTACTCAACCACTACATTATTTAAACATCTGCACAGAATCACTTTGACTTTAGGTTTCAGAATGATAACACCTACAAACAAGGTGATAGTGTAATCTGAGTGATTTGAAGTGTGAGTCTCACAGATAAGTGGGCACTCAGAGCAGAGTAGCAGCATTAAGTTCATCAGTTTAAAAGGAGATTTGAAGCTTTAAGTTGAAAGGATGGAGAGTTGGGGTGTAGTGGTGGTGGTGGTGGGGGGGGCGGTAAAGCAGCCTTGTTTATACCTCTCATAAAGGGCTTGTCAACTCTGTCAGCCCAGAGGAGAGAAACCAATTTGCAAGCTGACACCTTGTGACGTGTGTGAGTGTGTGCGCGTGTGTGCGCGTGTGTGCCTGACAAACGTGCAACGCACATGCCTACAGCTTCTCACCTGTTAGCAGTTCCAAAACTATACATTACAGACACACATTTGCTTACATGTATGTGCACATACACAAAGACAGGGAAATACATGGATACCGTAAATATCCATATGATGGACACAGTATATAATGTGCACAAGACCCACAGAAATTTAGACTACACACTTATTCACACACGCACACAAGCACACTTAGACAAACAAGTTATGAATTTGAATGCAGATGAGAGTCTGGATGAAGGTTGCTGCAGGCTGTCCATTTAGGAGAGTCGTCACCCCGCTTCCATCTACGACACCTGGAGACACCGAAGTCACTTTTCATCTATCTCAAACACCTGAAGACGGAGACGGAGACAGTGAGGAGTGAGGGAGAGGCAGACGTTCAGAGAAAATGAAAAACAGATACATAACGATTTTAAAGTCTTTTGTGCAAACGCACTTATGTACATATTTGCAGCTGTGTTTCCATCTGTGTCGGTGTGTTTTTATGTGGCCGCTTTAGCACTGTGCTGGGAGTTTTATCGTATGTAAATGCCAAGGGTGAAAGATCACCTTATTAGCATGCCGAGTGGTAGCAACTTTTTCACTGCCAGGACTGGAGTCTGTATTTGCGTCAGTGTGTGTGTGCTGGAGAGAGACAGAATAATACCAAAGGTGAGGGATTAATTGTTTTAAGCTCTTTATTTTGAAACTCTTTTTTTTTTTTTTTGCATTTGTACGATATCAAGCTTGACATAGACTTCTTCAAACTGTATTTTCTTAACAATCATACGAGGATTACTGTCTCTCATGTCTTTGAATCTCTGAAGTAGTTATTAAATACAAACAAATTCTAAGAAGTCTGCAAGTGCTGTCAATGTAGAACAGAAAGAATGTGTAATACACATGAAAAAGCAGGTAGTGGATATACACAGTGACACTGTTGTAGCACAGTTTAAGTGCAATGGCTAAGACAAGCAACAGCTAAAGCAGCATATACAGCAGTGAATCAGAGCTAAGGATTTGTTCCACCCAGACAACTTTTTCAAATTTTCACTTCAGTTATGAGAAAGACACATTTTGATTTAAACATCCCTACAGTGTGGTGCAGCCCCACTTCACAGTACATAACTGTAATAACTCAACTTCATTTCTATTGTACCTTTCATACAAGCATGCAGCCCAAAGTGCTTCAAAGAGCAAGATTAAAACAGCATAGGCAAAAAGCTAAAAACTAAAATAGACAACAGTGAATAGAATGTTGCAATTAAAGGTAAAAAAAAAATTAATAAATAATATTCAGCAAAATAAAAAAAAGCACAAGGGATGAAAAGTATGAAACCAAGATTAAACCTAAGGCAGCAAATTATGAGGATCCTTAAATAAAAGCCAGGCTAAAACATTTTTTGGGGGTCTCCATTAAAAACCTCCACAGAGGTGGAGTCCTACAGATCCTATATAGGCCCACGGTGGCTAAAGACTCCCTATGTATTCTTTGTTGAAGTCCGTAGGAGGCCAGCTACAGAGGATCTTAGGATCTGCTAGGTACTTATCTAAAAAGGATGTCTGAGAGATCGGCTGATGCCAGATGATTCAGCGATTTAAATACTAATAAATATAGCACATAAAATAAATTCTAAAACTGATAGGCAACCAATTCAATGCCTTTAAATCTGGTGTTAGGCTGCTGTGCTCTGGACAAGTTGTAGGCCCCCCTACCACTGTTTTAGGTAGACCAAATGAGTGAGTATGGCAGTTGTTAAGCCTAGAAGTTACAAAAGCATGGCTTACTTTTTCTGTGTCAGCCTGAGAGAGAAATCATCTAACCTTAGCAATGACAAGGAAAAGACGAGGAAATGACATTTCTGAAGGTGCACAAACAATTTCTCTCTCTGAACTTTGAAAATGCTTTGCTCTTTGTCTTGTCTGGATTCAGCTGTAGGAAGCTGTGTGACATCCATACATTTATGTCACATAAACATTGCAATAACGTATCAGTTGGGGCTAAGGCAGGTTTGATATGGGTCGACGTTACTAAAAACTGAGGAATCTGAATGCTTTACAATAAGTGACCAAACCATGGCAGTCTTTAAAGCATCAGAGAAAGTGCTTGTGAACAAGGACTGCTTGACAATACATAATCCAACCTCTGAAAGACAGTCATAAAATACGAGGTAGGTATGGGGTCAGGCAAGAACATAGAGGGTAGTAGTCACCTCTGTGTCCACCAGAGTGCAACCTATATTGAAAGGTCTTAGTGCTATCTAAAACATTATATGACCTCGTCTGCCTAATATTCATTCTAATTGTTATCTCAACTCTAAAGTAGGCTGAAAATTTGCTGCAGTTAGTATTTCAGAGAAAAAAAATCACTAGATTTATCATGCTGTCAGTGGTTGTAAAAAGGACCCTAGGATTGTTTTGGCTCTTATTTATGAGTCCAGAGAAGAGAGCCTGTCTGGCATTTCTCAGTGCCTTATTATATTCTGAAAGATGGTCACATAGAATATTATAGTGGGTCTGGCGTTAACTTTTCCTCCATCTATTCTCAGATTTTTGACAGTTTCTTTCAAGACTAACAGTCTCATTTTTGGCATGCATTTTTTTTTTCTTGTTTTAGCGATGCAGGCCAATCTTTACAGGTAATTTTGTATTAAACGTGTTAAAATCATTTACTAGGGAGAGTTTGGAAGAGCAACATATTCATATCATATGCGATACAACAATTAGTAAAGGAATAACATTAAAAGCAGGTTAGAAAGCTTATAAGTGAATCATGTTTTTGCAGTATAAAGCCAGATAAAACCCCACATACAGTGGACCCAACCTTTAAATTGCTTACCCTATCAAACATCTCTTTACCTATAAGTGCAACAGTAAAGTAGGTGAACATTCCTCAAGCATCTCAGGGGTAAGTCGACAGATAATGCAAAGTGTTTTAAGTGTCTCCTCATTCTTTGAGAAAAGTTGAACAAGATAAAATTAAAATAAAGATTTGACACTAAGGAAAAATCACCTTACCATTGGGGGCAAAGGAGCAAGTGAAGGCATAAGGTGTGGACTGGAGTGTAGGTTGGGAATCATCAAACTGTCTAAGCTCTCTTAATGGGGTGTGAGTTTCGAAGAGCAGATTCAGCAAGGCCAACTAGCTGGAAGTGGTATTATGGGAGACTTCACAGTTCCTCATCCAGGAGGACAGACTCTTTGGTAAAGAGCAGCACAGTCAATCAGTGACTTCTGTGTGAGCACCAAAGGGTCAAGTGGTTGTCAAGGTTTACTGCTAGGTTTCTGGGAGATTTAGTAGTTTTTTGCTCAGTGGTGATGCAGAAACACAGGACTGCCCATGCAAGCCTGAGGAACAGCTGTGTCTTGTCAAGACTAAAGCTCAGGTAGGAAAAATGTCCTGGAAATAAAAGTGGGGATGTCATCCTGGTATGCTGAAAGCCATTATTCTTGGACCTGTGTGTGTCAAAGGACAGATTGGTGAGTTACAGTTGAGTTGGTAAAAGAATCTGTGAGATATGATGAAAAAGCCATCGGACTTCTTGTGAGATAAGAAGAGAAAGGCTAGATACAGCCAGCTACAATTGTCTTTAACTCCAAATCATGATACTGTGACCTCCGATATGCACTGGAGATGATTGCATTTGACTGTAATGTCACCATCTCGAATGTCTGAAACTATGGTTCTCAGTCTGGGTGAGAGAGAGGCGCTGAATTAATTCAGGCATCTTGCAGTCTTATTCACAGGTGAAAAGCTGCACTTTGACAGGGAACACGACTTAGGAGCATTGCTGCAGTAATGCTGGCTTTGTATCACACTGAGGTTGTTAAAGAGAGAGCAGGGCTATGAAGCAGTGCTCTTAATTTCCTGTTCAGTTTTCCCTCCAACTATCTTCAGTCACATATGATCACAGGCTTTGAGTAAGAAATCAAAGAGCGAAACTGCAGCTAAAATGGATGAAGCTGAGGTTTTCCTATAGGGTGGCTAATGGGTGAGGATCGCACAAAATCACTGCACCTTCTTCACAGTGAGAAGAGCATGTTTAGGTTTGGACACATGGTGAATATGAAACCTGACGGCTTCTCTTTGAAAGGGTTCTGGGCACGACTGACTTAGAAGATCTCCCAAAGGAGATGGAGGAATTTTCTTTAAAAATGGACCAAGACATGATTGAAACTGATGAAAAGCCTTCCTTTTCAAATATAATATTTCCACTTATCCCTCATTTAGTAGTTCCCATCTGTGCTGATGGCAGTGACTCCATATCACAACATCACACAAACATATTGCCTCAACATGTTTGTGTGATGTTGTGTTTTGTCAAGTCTCAATAAAGCCTATACACTGCACATAAAAAGGAAACTTTGAAAACAGATGCCCACAGTAATAGAAAGGGCCCGTTCAGATCAAAGCCCCCTATGAACCATTATTGTCTCTGTGGATCAAGTAGATTGACAGATAATCTACAAACGGCCCATAAGGCATAGACATACACTTTTCTTTTTTCTTTCTGTTTCTCTATAACTCTGAAAGACAAACATACAAACACACACACACACACACACTTGAGTTCCCCTTCAAGCTTCAAAGAGGGACCTGGTGTGACGACGAGGACAGGAATTAGTGTGAGAAAGCATCAGAAAGCTTCATTATTTACCCAGATTACCACCTCTGCTGCTCCAGGGGCAAAGAGGTGTGTGTGTGTGTGTGTGTGTGTGTGTGTGTGTGTGTGTGTGTGTGTGTGTGTGTGTGTGTGTGTGTGTG
>JBBMJY010000026.1:15663685-15685921 GCA_037833715.1 Toxotes lorentzi | reverse complement strand
TGTGTGTGTGTGTGTGTGTGTGTGTGTGTGTGTGTGTGTGTGTGTGTGTGTGTGTGTGTGTGTGTGTGTGTATAAAAGTGTCAGAGTGAATTAACCCTGACTGAGCTCAACAAAAGTCTTGCAGCATCCTACTAATAACACTCTGTCTGTTTCCTGTGGTGAAACATCAAAGCTAATTCAATACATTTTTCACAGTTATTTACTTGACATATTGCTTTGAAGAATAATATAGTATATAATATGTTAGTCTGATGCCATTTTTTTTCTTCAGGCGTATTATTCATTAAATGCGTTGTTGGAGAGATTATTATCCTACACAGAAAATGTCACTGTATTACATGTGGCTGCTATTTTAACTGCATCTTGATGTACAGTCTTTAACTGTATACTATTTTTAAACTTTCCAAGTCTGGTTGAAAGTACTGTCGCAATAATGCTGAATAAATCTGCTTTTCAAGAGGAACAGAAGTACACTACAGTGCTACACTGAAGAACATGGATCAAACGGTCATTTGATATTGGTTCGGTTTACATGTGAAAAATAAAGTAAGACCTAATTGTTCTGCAGAAATTTTGAAAAGTTAGGTTGTCTGTGCTGTGTACACTGGCAAAATTAGGTCACTGGTCATCAACTCGCCAGTTTGCTTGTGTGAACATGCCAAATTAGATTTTGTTTGGAGTAAAACGCCAGCAGGTCATATGACAGACATGGCTCTTTAAAATTTTCGCAGTAGTACTAAACATCATTTCCGCAATTTGAAGGTACAGTGGACAGAAATGATATCTGCTCATGCGAGGACATGTACACACAAAACTGCATGAATACCGACGTAGCAGTGACTTCATACACTTTTTCAGCGCTTCTTTCCAAAACTTAAACATTATTTTTCATAAGCTCTGTTAGGTATTGACAAGCCTCCTGGATTTAGGGATGAAGACATGGAAGATGGCTATAATATCCTTTCCTTGTGTGTATGGGTGTGTGTATCTGTGTCTGTGTGTGATGAGCTCAGCAGTTGTTGATTCAGCTAAATGTTTGATCAGAAGAACTCGCTTCACTCTCAGTCATTAATGAGACACATGCACACGTGCACACGCACGTGCACACACACACACACACTCGTGATGTACGAGCTGCTTTGAAATCAGATGCCAAATTGCACCCTGCTTCCCGGCCTGTCAATCATACCACAGAACCGGTAACACCATTTTTTATAGAACAATCTGAAGGGATGCCCTCATGCACTCATGTAGGCTACACACACATAACACACACACACGGCTCACTCCACTCTCGTGAAAGCCTCTTACAGTATAAAATAAAAGGTCAAGACTATCACAGTTCAACAGACAGCCCTCTTGTTTCTAACAGGACCTTGTTAGCCTCCTGCCTCTTGATTCACCTCACAGCCAGTGCTTCTCTGTGAGTGGCCCACTGCCGTTCAATTCCTACAGCCAACTCAGCAGGATACATAACAGCAGAGAAAGCAGAAAGCGGAAAGTTGAAGTTGGGCTTCATACAAAGTCAGATTCATTTATAAGTAATGCATACCAATCTCTGTGCAATGTTTCTTTAGAAAAGTTTGACTTTTTCACCCTATCACAGGTGATTGCATTCAAAACGTAGGACAGTGCTCGTCTTACAGTATATGCACTCACTGTTAGTAAGACTGTAGACTGTTTGCAGGTGCCCTCTTGCAGCAGAATTGTGTAGCTTTGATATCGAGCATATGGAGCTGTGCAGTCTGTGCAAGCGGTATGTCATCAAAATAGAGCACCAAGTGGTGTGAGCTGTGTGCATAGATCGGATATTTATGACCAAAGATATTTATCTCGCACATCGTCTACAAAGAGCAGAGGAGCAATTCTGACGTCCCCAAAGCAGACACTGGAGTTGTCCCTCTGCTGCAACAATTAAAGCTCCACAGGAGCAAAGCAGAAGATAGAGACGACTGAGGGAGATCTCACTGTAGATCCAAAAAAGGGGAGCAATAACACACATGGACTTACACGTGCACAAACACATATAAAATCCTTCTGACACACACACACACATATACACACATACCCTAGCAACAATACTAGTTGCCTCCAGAAACAGGCCACAGTTTCCCCTTCATGATTGCAGCACTGGTGGTGACATGTTGAGGTTTGTTCAAAATGTTGCAGATGAAAAATGATAATAGAAACGTCTTCACGGATTATTAGAACATTGTTTTTTCATAGTCGCAGTGAAAACACATGTTAATGTCAGAAACCAGCTTCCAGTGTTTCACACAGCTGGGCTAGCCATGGGTGGGATCAATTATATTTTCGATTTAATTCATTTACAACAGCAATACATTAGGTCGTAATATATTCCTTGTGCATGACATTGTAAATTTGATTAATGACCTATTGCTAACAATGGTTTAAAATTCCTTTAGAAAGATAAAAGAGAGGGTATGTGAGTTAATAAGAAGATAAAAAGGAACTGAAGCAATTAGAATTGTACAATGAAGTGTGAGAGCTTGAAGTAGGATACTGTGTAATTGAAGACTTTCTCTTGACAGGAGGTAACCACAATACATGAAATGCGACACCTGTTCTGACAAAATGATTGCTAAACATAAAACCCAAAGTAAATTAGCCATTATTTTAGGTTGTTTTCCATTACTACTGAAAAGCATGGAGATGATTAGCTATAATGATCCTCTTTTCTTAGAAGGAACTAACTGCATCATTTGTGTTTGATTTGTCAGCCATCACAGGAGATTTGATTTATTTATTTTAAATGTAAATTGCAGATTTGAGGGTAAATAGTTATTTTATCTGGCGATGTACAGGTTTGATACTAACTATCAATATAACAGCTGTCAGAAAGTGTCCTTACATATGTGCTGGTGTATTTTGCTTGTTTGCATAAAATAGGCTCTTGTTTTTTGTTTTGTTTTGTTTTTTTGCCCATGAAGATTTTTTTTTTTTTGTATACTCTGAGGACATTTTGGGATGTTGTGCTAACAGTACACCTTTGTATGTTGTTTGATGGTTGTGATGGATCTGACTGATCTCCAGATCCAAATGCTTTTTCCTCTGTGATCACTTCCTTACAGACTATCTGCCTCTTCAGGGCGAATGTGAAGAAGTTTTAATGACATCTTTGGAACATTTGACCTGACCACAATCACCGGACTCTTTGCTCATGCAGACAGGTGAAGCATGGGGTGGAAAGTGGGTCTAATTAGATATTCACCATACGTGAATTCTGCTCTTTTCTGACAACTGGGAACACGTCATGTGCTACCAATGATCATTAAATTTTATATGAAGGATATATCTTTATCTTTTTCAAGCTGACAAAAGAGATGCATAGAAATCCACTTTCTAAGCTCAAAGGTCCACTTACTAGCTTCCAGGGCTTTCAGCTGGGTAATGTGAGAAAGATACTTGGAGATTGTCTGTAGAATGTGTAAATATATTTGAAAGTTACTGAGAGTTGAACTGGGTCAAGTTGGAAGTCTTCATGAAATTTTGGCCACACAGTCACCTGCTAACATGTACAGTAATCATTACTTGTTAAAGAAATCATTTCATGCCTTATTCATCTCGCCTTTGATCTCACTTTAGTAACAGGTTTTTGATCTTCTGTCCCAACTCAGTATCCCTGGTGAAAATGCAGATTTCATCTAAGGCGTCAGCAATACTGCATTCACTGTAATTCATAGTTGCCCACAGCACATGCATTACTGTATTCTCCACAATTCTCACATTCTTGTAAAATCAAAAGCAGAAAAATGGTATCAAACATATAATAACAACTAAAAGCAGTAATGACAGATGAGGTCAGATTCAAAGGAATCCATCAATCCAGCCATCCAGGGGATCACAAGGGGCTTTAAACTATCCCAGCATGCATTGTGGGGGCTATAATGACAGGCAGACAGACAATACATTCACACCTACATGTAACTTAGAGATTCAACTTTCTCATAAGTACATGTCGAACAGAGGGAACTTCACAAGTTAAGAAGCTGATTCAGTCCATCATGCCATCAAGATTCAAATACTGTGCATGAGCTAACTTTTCCCACTTTTCTGCCTCAAATGCCTCCACAGAGACTTTCTTGCAGCAATGTGTGGGTCCCTTTTGTCCTCTGATATGAATATCAGCTCATAACATTCAGTCAAAGTCATCTCTCCACACACACTGCTGTTCATATTCACTCTATAGTCTATATCAAAGAACTAATGGAATTACATAAGGACAGTGGAAAGCCAACACTCCATTTAAGAGAGATAGAAAAACCATTCTCCACTCAAAGATTATTCATTATTTCTTGTGTGCCATTCAGTCTCTAGTCTGCCAGAAAAGAATACTTTCCCCATAAAAACCGAGTCCTGGGTCAGAGAACGCACAAGGAAGCAAAGGAAACAAAGAGGGAATTTTTCTGTGCCAGAGGTTTTGACAGTGCAATTTAATTGTGACTCTGATGGCACTCAAGGGAAAAATAAATGTGTTTTTCTGTCTTTATCATTTGTTTTTACTTCAATCTGCACATCTTTTGTCATCTCAAATGTGTCCCTCTTTTTCTCTTTCCATACAGCAATACATTGATAACTTTACGTCTTAATCTCACGTATTTTTTCTTTTTCTCTGTGCCCAGTGTTTCTCTCATAGCAGTCATACAGACTGGCTACTTGTAGTAAACATGAGGGGAAAATGGCATTTCTCTCTGTTTTATGAACTCATTTGAAGGAGGTCACACCTCCCACCGATCTGATGTTTTTGTCTCTTCTGTGGTGTGGAAGCTTGAGCTGACTTTTCAGTCACATGCTTCATGGATATTTTCATATATTTGTTAAGTCTTGCTCTTTGTGGCACTTTGCTTTTATTGTTAATAAATAAATAAACACCAACTTTTCCACCTCAGTTATGTGTGAAAAGGTTTTTGAAAAGTTCTTTTTTTTATTTTCTGCGTTTCCATTCAGGTTCTTCTTTTTGATGGACAAATTGAAAAAAACATACTCATTTACAGTAATAAAATCAGGCAGCGGAACATTTCCCACACTTTGATTTATTTCCTCATGCAGCTTTAAATATTTCAATGAAAAAAACGTGGTTCCACGTGTAGTATCTTTGTTTCATGTCGGCTCTTTTTTTTATGTAGTAGAAAAGAAGCCATTGGATTTTTGACTTCTCACTCAGCTGTCATTAACAGACCCATAAGGGCTGCATTTACACATAGCTTCAGTTAGGATGAGACTGTCCACCTGTAAAATTTGGAAAACCATACAGCCAGTTTTATTCGTTATAGTGAACTGCAATCGTGGCCCTTACTCTGAATTTCTATCTGAATTCTCAGAGTTTTCATCAAGTTTAGTAGGTGATTTTAATATTTCTGTGGACGTCGATAATGATAGCCTTAGCTCTACATTTATCAAACTATTAGACTCAACTGGCCTTTCTCAGAGCGTAATTAAACACACCCACTGTTTTAACCACACCCTCGTCCTTGTTCTGGCAAAAGGCATTGAAATTGAAAATGTAATAGTCTTTCCTCAGAGTCCTCTTTTATCAGACCATTATTTAATTAATTTTGAACTCATTTTGCTGGACTACGCACCATTAGCCAGAAATGTCTCCACTATATGTCCATCTGATTCATTTAATCTGATGCTATTTTTCAATGTAACAGAGGACTCCTGTGCAAACTTCAGTCCCTCCCAAATGGATCATCTTGTTGATGGGGCTGCAGACTCGCTGTAAAAAACACTCAACTGCTCTCAGTGGTAATGACTTCATGAGCTTGTTCAATGAAAAAATTCTAACTATTAGCGACAAAATTTATGACCTGCAGCCCTAAACTGGGACCGATTTATCTTCAGACACAGGAACCTTACAAACAGCTGTTAAACCTGATACATACTATTTTTTTTCTAATCAGCCGAAATATTTTTTCATCTAAAGCCTCAACCTGTGTCTTAGACCTGATCCCAACTAGGCTGCTTAAGGAAGCTTTACCTTTAGTTAGTATTTCTTTGCCAGATATGATTAATCTGTCTTTATTAACAGGTTATGTACCGCAGTAGTTAAAATTCTTCTTAAAAAGCCTGTTCTTGATCCAGGTGTCTAAGTCAACTATATACTTCTATCTAATCTTCCCTTTCTCTCTAAGATCCTTGAGGAAGCACTCGGCAATCAGTTGCGTGACTTTCTACATAACAACAGTTTATTTGAAGACTTTCAGTCAGGATTTCGAGTGCATCACAGCTCAGAGACAGCACTGGTGAAAGTTACAAATGACCATCTAATTGCATGAGACAAAGGACTTGTCTCTGCACTTGTCTCGTTAGATCTTAGAGCTTTATTTGACACCTCCGACCATCACATCCTATTACAGAGCAAGGGAACCTCTCTAAGCTGGTTTAAGCCCTGTTTATCAGATCGATTTTAGTTTGTACACGTTAGCGATGAATCCTCCACGCATGCCAAAGCTAGTCATGGAGTTCCACTGGGTTCTGTGCTTGGACCCATTCCTATCATAACGATGATGATGAAGGTTTGGCTCTATTTCAGGAGACGCTCCTATGGGTTGTATTAGAGGGTGGAGATTAGAGGTTGGAGCATTTAGTCATTTTTAAACTAATTTTAAATAATTAGCATGGCAGACAGCTGCAACGTACTGTGCCATTTTAGAGCCCATATCCTCTTCTTTTTACACATTTGCAGATTTTCACACAGTCAAAATTTAGTAAAATACATGGCAACACATGCAGGACTGACTGTTATAAGTTGTCTTATTCCTCAGAATTTCCCTTTCACTTTCCTGATGCTAGTTAAACTTTCAAACCTCTGAAACCTTTACCTCCTATTTCTTCTAAGTGTATTATGTATTAACACATGAGTTTGTTGTGTTAACACAATAAACTGCTTCATGAGCTGTGATACTGGGTAAAGAAAAATACATATGAATACACTGTTCCCCATAAAGTTGGAATAATTTTTTCAGACACACTTTATCTATCAAGAACAAATCACATTGTCACAATCATTTCATAAGAAGAGGTCAAATACATTTTATTCCAACTTCATGGGAAACAGTTTATAATGTGTGGGACTTCACCTGTTGAGAAATACATTTACGATGCCAAAGAATATGTTGCACTAACCATAGTAGGTGGAGTTCTTCATGTACATTAAAGCCAGATACTGAATTCCCTGGAAGCAGGCTGAGCAACAAGGTAGGAATCAGTAAATTATATCAAATATACCATAACTACCATTAAGCATCACAATATCATTGTCACCTCAATCCCTTCTATTTTTATCCTCATCTTTATCATCATCAGCATAATCAGTTTTTGTCATTATTTTCACCGTTGCCAACACCGTCACCATGGTAACCACTAGTTGCCAAGATGTAGAGATGCAGGGTGTCAGACATCATGAGATGTTTGTTTTTTTCACCCTATGCTGTCTCTGTCACACATTATAGCTGCTTTTTCCTGCTTAACCTCACTAATCTTTACAGCCCATAAACAATGTAATGCAGCTTAGAACAATATTTACAACTTGTTTGTGATGTGATTATCTACAATGATCCTACTTATACTTTCTTGAAGCAGCGCACATGGTTACATGCTGTACCATTTACCAACAAACTCATGCATTATATCTTACTCATGCACACTGGTTTCATGCACATATTGCACTTATGTACTGGTTTTAAAAAGTAATGAGCAGAAAATGTTCATTACCCTAAGAAGGAAACCTTCTTGTTAGCACAGAAAGCAGAATTAAGTGTTCTTCAGAATTAGCTACAGTGATCTGGACAGAGCTCTGGGTTTATGGTTATTGTATTATTCCAATTGTATTGGATGGTTTTACAATGAAACTGCAGGAATAAGCGTAGTTTTTAAGGTCCGACAGCTCACAATGCTACTGTGTGCTTAAGGCTGATTAATGAATCTCTGTGCTTGACATGCATTTAGAGTTTCAGTCTGGGGATCAGTGACAGATAGAGGAGCAGACTGATGGCTCTGGATGGAAAAAGTGTCATTGTTACGCTTCTAATTTTCCAGACAATTATAAACAGGCGTACAGAGTCTCTTTTCATGATCCTGTGTGGCTGATCAATAAAACTGATTTAATCCTGTTTTCACACAGTTTGTCAGGAGTGAAGCTCTGCCTGCTTACACTGCATTCATCTCTATGAGTTTTTGTATTATACATGCTAATATTATGAATATAATAACATGGATGAGCATGCTAAAGCTCTTAACTTGTGTAGCAACAAACAGCATCACAGTTCATTTTTTAATGCTAAAATTGGGTTTTCAAGTTTGACCTGTACTGTCAGTTGATGTTTTTGAACACACACACACACACACACACACACACACACACACACACACACACACACACACACACACAGGTCATCTCTCTCTACCTGTGAAGCTAACTTTGTGAATAGTTTCCTGTAGCATTATCACTGCTGCTGGCTCTCGTTTCTCAATGGAATATGTATCATGTAAGCAGCCAGAGTTGTCAATCAAAGGTGGTGTGTGGTTAAAAAAGTGTTGCCATGCAGGATGTGTGTCACATACAAATTCTCTAAACAGCAATTTCACAGGTTTCCAGCAAGCTGCTTTATTTTTAAATAGTGATAATGTCCATAAATAAGCTAATAAATAAATAAGTCATCACATTGTGGAAAGCTGTTTTCTAAGCCAATGCTGTGCATGCATCCTTGATTATTTGTAAACAGAAGCCCATGTATTAGAAACAACACTGAATAAATAAATATTTATTGTTTTGCTGATGCTGGGTATGGCCGAGGTCAGAATTGTCAGTGAGTAACCTGTAACAGCAAGTGTGCGTCCCTGCATCAGGTCATTAGTCCTTATTTCTGTGCAGAAGTTGAACATCCAGTGCGTGTGTGTGTGTGTGTGTGTGTGTGTGTGTGTGTGTGTGTGTGTGTGTGTGTGTGTGTGTGTGTGTGTGTGTGTTTGTAAATGTGTATGTTCACCTTTGCCCAGAGAAACAAAAGCTTAACAGCTTTTTGAGCTGTCAAGGTTGGAAGCAATGAGCTAAAAACCATGACAAACTCCTAACAGGAGTTTCGATAGCAGAGCAATCAATACAGCTGCTTCAAACAGAGAGAACAGAAGTGTGACAGTTCCATGTTTGTGTGTATGTGTGCGCACTCAACTGGACTCTGGATTTGTCATAGTTATTGCCTCAGTTCACTGAAAGAGCAGCAAGAAACTGAGTAGTGGAATCATTATTTTGACAGTAACAAACACTCCTCTCATCCTGCACACTGACAAACACACAAACACTTTCACACAACGCACAAGCACAAACCCAGAATATACACAAACACAGAAACATAAAACACTCTTCAAAGTATGGAAAGCATGTATGCATACTTTCCTGTGGAGTTTGTATACATCCTACATACCCACAAACACAAACAAGTGCACACCCACGCAATCAACAGTTCATCACATACACACACACACACACACCCTCAGAGGCCTGAGGGTGTCACTTTGTCACAGTCTGCTAAAGCAGCACATCAATCACTGTCCCCCATGAAGACAGTGAGGATGGGAAAGAGACAGGAGGACAGTAGAATAAGAGAGTGGGGGGACAGGAGAGGTTCACAAACTATAGAGACACACCATCTGTTTGAGCTCCACCATGATCAGACAGGGAAGAAGGATGAATCACGGAGGAAAATGTCATTGTTAGCATGAGGACTGTAGAGAGAGGGAAACAGCAAGAACAGAGGAAGGAAAGGGAAAATAGAGCTGAGGGGTTTGCTGGATTTAAGTCCTGGAACTGGAGTAGTTAAGAAGAGGGCAAGAAGGAAAATGAACAGAGGGTGAAGGGGAGAACACGTGGCTTTTCAAAGTGTACGTGTTCCCACGCCTAAAATATGGGGGACAACTGAGCTGCCACCTCTTTCCTTCAAATGGTGTTAAAACACCCGCTAGCTTTCAGATGGTGTCCAGACACCGAGTGTACGAAAAGACATATTTGTTAAAGTTTTGTGACACAGAAATTGGACTTTGAAGTGGTCAGCAGGTATTGAGAAAATGGGAGAGAGCACAGAGAGTTTGCGATGAAGGGAGGGTAAAAGGAGTAGAGTGAAAATAGAGGAAAAGGGAGTGGAGTATAAGGAAAAGAAATCAAGAGGGTTCACAAAGTTCATTTGCCAGTGGTTGGAGAAAAGTAGGAGCCCGTGAGTGGAAGAGGAGAATGAATCAAACAGTGAAAGAGAACAGATTGGTCATAAATGCAGAGAAGTAAACTGAGGAAAAGTCAAGTTTTAAAGGCTTTAAAGGAGAAGAAGTTACAAGAGAAAAGAAAACGGGGAATAGATGCAAACGTGAGGAAAGGCAGTTGAAAAGTCTGCAACGTGGAAAGGGGGAGAGGAGGAAATAAAAGAAAACGCGTCTCTGCAGTCACAGATGAACGCGTCAAATTAGATTATCATTATCACACTCATTAAACTGTCATTATTAGCATCACAAACACAGATGCCACTTTATTTGTCTTCCTTATCTTCTGGTTCTACTACATGGTCTCCTAATCACGTCATTTCTGTAGGGAGAACAAATAAGATGACCTCCTAGAAGTTGAAGCCCTTGAAGCTTTGAAGCTATGAGTGGAAAAGTGTCTGTTTGTAAACTTCTCATGAACAGCTACCACGATAACTTATGACAATGACTTGCAAAAGATGGGCCCAAATGCGAGGAAGTGCCATGATCTGGCCCTCTGCTGCCCTTGGCCCCTGTCTGCAGCCTTTCTGTCACTGCTCCTGGGCCAAGTGTCTCCCCTCATTTCCCCAGACCCGTCTTCCTCTAGTTATTCACCAAATGTCAAGACTTCAGTCAGGACCAGGCAGGATGTCGGCCCCGATCCCTGACGCAGGAGCAGACATGACATCGGCCCAGGACCCTGACACAGCAACAGAAGGGATGTTACTGGGAACAACCAACACAGGAACAAGCTCAGGAACAGATGAGACATCAGACAGGACGGCCAACTCAGGAACAGGCTGGGGTACAGGTTTTTGGACTCTCTCCATAAAAGATGCATGGTTCTCCAGCTACAGATGACCTCCTGTCCCACTGCAAACAAACAAACAAACAAACAAACAGGCACGGGTCAAAATATAACCTCCTTCACAGAGGTAATAAGAGGACGCTACTTTCGGTTGGAATAAGTTGGTTATGTTGGGACGAGCATTTTAATTTATTATTTGATGACTTAGAAAAATTTGCTGTAGTAATGTAAGATACAACATGTAGGCCTTTCATAGGATCAGGATCAGGATCAGCACTTTCCAAGACTTGTAAGCTCATGCTGTCCTAGAAGTCTGTCCAACATGTTAAGTGAACTGGGAAGATTCAGACAGTGGAAAACAATCAGAGACTCCATCTGTGAGAACGAGCGTCCTCTCCACCTCCACTTACTGTCCTCCAACAGTAACAAACATGCTAAGTGATCATGACAGCTCCTGCCCCAGAAGGAATGTGCTTTCCTCGTTCCACTGCTTTGACTACATTGTAGATGATTAGTTTGAGTCACTTCAGATTTTTTAGGAAGGTGTCCAGGGGGAGCAGCAGTGTAAAATGATCCCTCTCTCCCCACCGGCACTGGAAGATTAGTTCCTACCCCCCGCCTGAGCAATGGGCCCAGGTTTAGCTCGCTCGGCGATTCTAAATCAGGCTCTCACGCGACAGCACGCAGCTTTCTTCGTCTCTCTCACAATCTTTATAGCCTTATTCCTCCCCCTTGTATCTGCTCTCGGTGTGTTCCATGTGTCAGTTTCGCCATCCTTTTGCTTCTCCCCTTCCTTCTCGTTTGTTCTCCTCTCTTCTGTCCCCTCCCCCCACCCCCTTTTTTCTGGCTGCTAAACAGAAGGCCAAGGTGTAGAGGTGTGGTGCTAGTGCCATCTTTTGACTAAACAGAGGTTGTGATGGTGCCCGAATGAGACAAGAGCTTACTCCAGATCTCAAGAGCAGACACACGAGGGTCATCATTAGGGAGGCTGCCTGCAACTGTGTGGTTTTCCACTTTTTTTCTCTTCTCAGATTGACTAATCTTCAGAGAAACAATTTAAGCAAACTTTTTACCCTGGTCACTCTTTGTTCTACAGAAAAAAACAGAAGGATTAAATGACTGTGGCTGGCCGTCCACCCTCTTCTGTGTGTATTCTTTCTCTTTTTCTTTCTCTCTCTGTCTTTCGCTTCTGTGTTTTTTCTCATTCCATCTGGGTGCTTGTTTGCGCTGACGTAAAAAATCGTGTCGTCTTTTGTTTTGATGTGACATTGAAGATTCAGCAGCCTGCTCAGCTGCACATCAGGGGAGACAAGATTCGTTACAAAACATTTTCCCCTCACAGCAAATCTCATTGTAAATCAACCTTGATGCAAGAATAGAAGAATTTTCCACAAACTTCTAACCATAAACATCCACACACACGCACACACACACACACCGACTGTTTAAACAGAGGAGCAGTGGCGGTGGTAATAGTAATAGTAATAGTGCATTAAAAAATGTTTGCATAAATTCTCCATTCATATTATGCCCAGTAGTGCGGGTAATTGAGATTGTGTCGCAACGTATGAGGTGGAATACAACCACTGTTGTCCCCGTGTAGCTCACTGATCTATATTCAGAGAAAATGCTGAGATAACACTCATTAGCTTTAACGAATACATACTAGCAAGCTCAAACACAAACACACATACACACACACATACACAAACAAACACACTGAAACAAACACAAATTAGTTTTACTTTGGTTGCAAAGCTTTTCCATCAATTTACAGTCAAACATCTGAGCTAAAGCTAAACTAATATTTTAAAAATGGGCCTGTGTCATTACAAGGACGTGGGGACATGTCACTAGGAACAATTTACTGTAGTGACCACACAGGTTACTCCGAATTAATAGTAAATTTATTGATTTGTATTTTGGTTGACGAGTTGATTGATTATTTCTTAAGGCAACTGTTTACTGTTGCTGTCATACTCATATCCTCCTTAAGCTCAATGTGTGTGAGACAAACCTGAAAAACGCTTGTGGAACAGTAAATCTTCGTCCTTCATAGAAACCGAATCACTGAAACAGATGACACTGTTTTTTTACAATCTCAGGAACACTTCAGTTCAAGAATAGTTTCAAGGTGGCGTCATATTCCAGTGTTTTGCTCAAAGACACACACAAACACAGCACACGTACATGCAAACCCATGTTGTTGCACCCCAGTGCTCTTGCACACACATCCTTTGTGGTGTTGCATGTTGTTTTATAAGTCAGATATTCTTATCGAAGAATGGAAGATAGCCTCAAAAAAAAAAAAAAAACTGCAGGCAAAGTACATGCAGCAATTGAAAGTAAATACATTCATATACTGTATGAATATTCACTTACAGACTCTCTAGAGACATACACTGTGCTACTGACCTCCTGCTTTCACTACACAACCTGTGTAGATTTGCTCGTGGGTCTGTGAGACTGTCCTTAGGAATAGTGGTGTTTTGAGTTAAATGCTAAATGTCTCATGATGACAATGCTAACATGCTGATGCTAAGCAGGTCTGTTCACCACGTTCAGCAGCTGAGTTTGACTCATTATAAATAAAAGCTTATTTCTTAGATTCCAAAATAAGACATGGAGACAGAGACATTGATACAAAAATGGCATACTGTCATTCACACACAGGCTCTTAAATCAATTTTCCTGCTGTATCATTAAAAGCTAATGAAAAGGAGCTCAGGGCTACAGTCAAAGTTACTGAGTATGTAACGCACACTATGTGAATGAATATATAGCAGTTTGCATAAAACTTTGGTCTGGTCCAAGGTTCATGCAACCATCACAAATGATAAGTGGAAATCATAGTCTCATCCCTATCTCTCGCTCTCTCTCTGACTTCTCCGCTCTCCATTTTAATAACTTGTACTGAAATGTATGGAACAATGCTGAAGAGACAACTTAAACAGTGACTTTTTAAACCTGTGCTTTCAGTTTGCTCTGAATCTAAATAGAATCTAACATCAAGGGCCTTAAAAAAGTAGTGAAACCTGTTTTTTTTTTTTTTTGGCCTATTGAGGATTATGAAAACCATGATCAGGCCATCTAGACACAACTTTTAGGAAATGTAGCCACTTGAACACTTCCTTTACTGTTAATATAATATTATATTTAATATAAATAACTCCAGCTTTAACTCCACATGATAATCAAGATAGGATAGTGTTGTACCTCTTACTATGTTGTTTGTCGTTGCTGATGCATCCAGTCTCTTTGACGTCTGAGCCATCGATGTGTCCTGTTCATGCCAGCCCTACATCATATTCATGTGCACTGTCCAGCGTAGCCTTGAACACTGGGTGGTCATGTGCAGAAGAAACAAATGGGAGGAAACTGCACCTCCTTGGGGCTCAGCTGATGCTGCATCAATCCAACATGTCATCGCCACCAGCCTTTGTCCCCTCAGCGTGATAAAGCTAACCCTGCAGTCAGTCAGTCAGTCAGTTTAGGGCACAGTTCACTGTCCAGGATATGCTCCATTAATTCAGCATGATCCACTCACTCGAAAGCCTTGGACATGTCAGCCAAAAAAACAAACTTTACCTCCGTTGGCTTCGATTCAGTTTCACTAAGCCAGGAATGGATTGCCCCCGACCGGTGTCGTTGTCATGCTTCCCAGAGGTAAACAGGTGTACAGTTTTTTTGCTCTGTGTGAGGACAATGGGAGTCACCATTTACAAAGTGAACCAGGATTCAGAAATTTTGATGGCAAATTTTTCTGTTTGTAGCAAGTAATATCTATCAGATGTGCAATGACAAGAACAGTGTCCTCTGTATACCCCTTCTGTGCGCAGGTTTAGCTGCTTTTTTCCGAATTTAGATTAATAAGAGCCTGGTTCACTTGACCTAAGCTGAAGAGATCATTCTGTGAAATAGGTGAAGTACTGGAAAATGCTCAATCTCAGTTTTCCCCAAAGGGGATTTTTCTTATCTCAAGCCAAGCACTTATTAATAAAAGCCCACCATTCTTTGGGATTCCTTTTGGTAATATTATTACTTTGTGTCATGAATAAATTGCAATAAATTTTCCCACACTACTGCAAATCCTGTTTTTTGAGGCCAGACATTTTTCTCATAATCAACTTATTTAATTAAGCACACAGTTATAAAATTAATTAAATATTCCAACTCTAGAATATATGTCAAAGGTGCCTTCTTTGTTTCTTGGCTCTATAAATAACTGTTTCTGCTTTTCTTGTTTTCACTGTCAGACTCGAAAGTCCACTATCTGAATCTAAGAACCAGACACTTGATGCACTGGCACAGAAGTCTCAAATATTTGTCAGGATCATGTCCACAAGTATTGTCTGTCTTAGAGTGTCCGGTCTTAGAGTATTTGCCAAATGTCAAGGTGTTCATGGGAGATGAAAGAGTCCCCTGCTATCAGCGTTACAGGAACACAAGGGGTTTGGTGAGGGTGTATATGACACACAGACTCAATATCCTCATCCTCATTTGTTGAATGAAAAACTGGGCAAGAAAAAAAGTTCCATCCGGTGGTTTATACAGTGCATGTACTTGTGTATGTCAACAGCTCTTTCAGTGCTGCTGGACAGAAATGAGCAGCAGGCATCAGCATTAGCTTAAGTCGTGTTTTTCCTCGGTTGACAGGAAAGCATGTGGAGGCGTTTCTGTTAGGATGGTCCTTTTAGCTGCTGTGCAATGTTGTCCAGCCCAGTGACTGCCTAAAAGATCTCCAATTACAGGACTGGTGCCCTCAGCATGTCTATGTGCTGATACCATTAAATTGTGGTGGTAAATCATGACTTCTGGCTCATAGGTCCAGCATTTTAATCCAAAACGCCTTCAGTTTTGGTAGCTGTGTCGGTGCATGAAGGTGGATTGGCCTCCAAAGAGAAAACAGGCTTTTGCTGACAATAATATTCATAAGAAACAAGTGTAATATCATGTTATCATTAGTGGCACTGTTTCCATAGCTGCAGTGGAGACACTGTCATTGTCTTCATCATGACTACACTGTATAGTCATACTCCCAGTTGCATCAGTCATAGTCATTATTACTCTCTCTCTTTGCCTTCACATTGTTAACTTCACCAGTTTTTTCTTTTTTGTTGTTGTTATTACATCATATTTGTTATGTTTTACATAACCATGATGACTAAGTTTGTGGGTGTGTGTGTCTTCTTCTTCTTTTTTAAAACTTCTGCCTCCTTGTGCCAATGTTTTGTACAGAACAAAGACTGTGATATACACATGTTTGTACATCAGACACAATCCAGACTGAGGCTAAATGTGGCAAAGTGAACAAAGATTGTGCTAAGATCTGTTTAAATACTTTGTAATGTTATGCAATCAACAAACTCCTTTCAAACCATCACAGTCCTGCAATCAAACAGCAATAAGCCACTTTATGTTGTTACATGCAAAAAAGGCCCCTGGTTGACCCGTATCTGAAGATGATTTAGCGAAGCCGAGCCCTGATTTATGTGTGCAAGAGAACATCAGGAAAACAGAATCATTTTTATTCTGTGGTGTTTTATTTTTTATTTTTTTATACTCTAACACAGGCCGTGGAATACAGTGCAGATGAATTTCTACTTCTATAATACGACAGCAAAACTGCTTCATGAGCACACATCCGTGAGCTGGAATTACGCTCCTGTGTTTATGAATTGCACAGTTATGAGTGATACAACAAGTGAGTGACAAGATCTGGAACTGTGGCATGAGAAAGTGAGGTGTCTTCACATAACCGCATCCCGTGTGTTCGGTAGTTTTCCTTTCGTGTCTTAATCTCTGGTTGGTTGTGACTAATTTAGCCTGTGTGAGGCTGAAGTGGTGGTACCACCCTGTCTGTTCATGTCATGTTAACCCACAGATTCCATGTTTCCGGTGTCACTGTCTGGTCGTTTACTTGCTGCTGCAGGATTCTCGCTCTTGCTTTGAAGATTTTTCGCTGCTGTTTCTCTGTTTTCTTTCTGTTTTCATCTGTCCATTTTGAAATGCAAAGCTCACATACACATACAGTATATACTCACAAACACAAGTGCACACGCACTGATGAGTAAACTGGGAACGTGGAATTGGAACAGTTCCGGAGGGGGCAGAGTTCCCCGTCTCTAAGTGTCGACAAAACAAAAACAACACAGACCCAGAGAAAACAGAACAAGCAGAGCTGACATGAAAATAGCACTCCGACAACACACAGGATCGGTTTCATCTGTATCACCCAGTCATCAGGACAAGTCGGCAAAAAACACCCCCAGCAGACTGAGAGCTTGAGGATCTAGGCAGTGAGAAGAAACCATAGATAAAGTGTGCCACTTAATTGAGAGGAAGAACAGTGCGTCCTCTTTTGGCCTCTTTCTCTTTCTTTTTTCTGCATCTCTCTCTCTGTCTTTGGTTATCACTTGCACTTGTGGGGGTGTATGTAGAGACACAGATGCTCTGTCATGCTCATTCTCTACCTTGCCTCTCTGCCTTTGCTTCTACTTGTCTCCTTTCTGTCTCTCTCTGACTCCTGAACTCCAAAGCGGAGGCAAAGTTTTTCACAACCAGTAGCTCCCCAAAACACATCTTTTGTTTTCCTATGCTGTACTCTCTCAGACTCATGAACCCTTGGAAAGTTTTTTTTTTTGTTTTTTTTTTTTTGAGGGGGGGTTCATGAAGGTCGCTAAGTTTTATTTCATACTGGACCGGATCTTGTCTGTGTTTGCCTTTTAGTGTAGGTGCAGCTGAAGCACATCAGGCTCAACTCACCATCACTCATATCATGTCTGCACATGAGGGTGAACGGCGGAGGTGGTTGAAAGTGAGCCACAAAGAGAGCAAGAGAGAGGGAGTGTTGGAGTCGGTAGGATGTAAAACACAAAGAGAAAGAGAGATGAAAGAAAGCGTAAAAAAGTGCGGATCTGTTTGAGTGTCCTGTGTATTAACTTGAATTTTCCAGCCTCTTCCTCATTCAGTGTCAGTCCTGGGGCTCAACAATGAGTGATGTGCCCTTCCCACAACTCCCTCTCTCTTTCTGTCGCACTCACACACACATGCACACACACACACTACTGCCTGCGCCTGATTCCATTAGTGCTCTTGGACCCCAGTCATTGTCCCTTCGTTGTCCTCTGAGGCAGCAGCCAAAATCACTGGAGGAAAGCAGCCGCCGCACAACACGTCGCAGACAGATTGTTAATCAGGCGGTGCTGCATGATATTCTGTAGCCAGTTACCTCTCGCTCCCTCTGCGAGTAATCACCTAACAGTGTTATGCTGATGTTGCACAGGGTCAGATGGAAAGAGAGCTGTTTGTCTCTCTGAAAGACACAGAGACGTAGGAAGTGAGCTAGAGACTACAAAGTAAGTGAGAGGAAGGGAAGGAAACTTGGAGAAAGGAGAAGTTCAAGGGAGAGGAGAGGAGATAAAGATGAGAGTGGAATGATATAATATGTTTTTCACAAGCTGTGACCACGTGTATCGCTCCTTATTAACTGTTATTATGTCACTGAATCATACTGCCTTTACTTATTTTACGGAATGCTCAGTTACTCATCTCTGCCTCTTACACACTCACACACACACACACACACACACACACCCACTGCGTATTGACATGCTCCGATGCTTTTAGTGCATCAGGGCTTGAGAGACGAGGCGGCAGCAATTAACACCACTCTGACATTTGCTTCTCCAGCTGTGGTGGAGGGAATAAGGGAAATGGGAGGAAAAGAAATGAATGCAATCCATCCATGATCCCCACACCAAGCTCACTTCTTCTGTGTGTTTATCTCCCTTTCTGAGTGTGTGGTGTGTGCGTCTTAATTTCTCTCTGAGCTCTAAACGACCTTTCATGTTTCATCCATGTGTTAAAAATACTGTGAGGAGGGGATTTAAAGTTCACTGTTTTAATGTCGGAAATAACAGCATTCGTTCTTCCTCTCTCTCGGACACACACACACACACAGTCACAGCAGTCTGTGCAAATAAAGACGTGTGTTGTTCTGTAAAGTGCAGTTGATAAATCAATCCTTATGAATTGTCCCGCTGAATTTAGACTGTCAATATGGTGCCTGTTAGTGGGCGAGCAGAGAGGCCAAGCCAGGCTGCCCAGGCATCTGCTGCTCTGTCTGTGCTGGAGCCTTCTCTGTTCTGTAAATAACACTTGAGATACACATTCAATCATCCACAAACACACATTTTCTCATGCACTCCTCTGCCGGTGGTTCGGTGATGTGACAGCTCTCGTACAGCTGCTTCAAATGCGACGGCCGCCCTCTGTTTTCTAGGTCTCTTCTTCACCGTAGAAGGAGACATCAAAATAAATGACTGTTGTTTGAGTTGAAATATGTTTAGTAATCTCTTTCATTAAAAGAATGGTTTTGTTTGTTCTATTCTGTTGCTGTGAAAACAATTCCTCCTTTAACCTGACACAATGTGTGAATGGCTAGAATAGACAAAGACTCGCTGCTGCTCTGTTTAAGATGCACTTCTCTGATAGAACACCTTAAGCCAGCCTCGAGGGACTGAATTGCTTTTTAAAAACACTACAGGTAGAATTTTGATGTGATTTTGGCATCTTTTATTTTATTTTGAGGACATTTGTTTGTAGGAGGTTGTCCAGTACTGATACATGGAACGATAAATGGTAAACAGTGCAATCCTGCACCATGACCAAGGAAAAATCACAGTACTCATACCCGCATTGAGCCGTCTTGCTCAATCAATATAACATTCACAAATCAAACAGCCATATTACATTTTCAACTGATGTGACCAAGTCCGGCCAAAAGAATTACAAGCATGAAGATGCTGAAGCAAAAGCTGTGTGTGAGCTGTGCTGGGCCCCGTGGACATTAGGACATTAGAGCTCACACAGCTACACATACTGGAATGAGGAGAGGACATAAAAAAGAGCTTGAGGTAGAGGCAGAAACTTCGGATTTGTTTTTTTTTTGCAGACTGCACTGAGATTAATATTTACGCAGCTCTGTGCTAATGGACTGGTGCTCATTCCTGTGAGAGAGAGAGTGAAATGAAATATAGGGATGACAGATGCAGAGAGAGAGAAAAAGAACGAGGCATGGGGATGGAATGGGGGTCACAGAGAGAGAGGAAGACTGACAGACTTTATGAGACAGAGGAGGGGAAAGACACTGGAGAGGAACTGATAGTGGTTTACTTGGCTACTACTCGACATCTCACTGTGTCACCTCCACTCAATGTCATGACCTTCTTCCCTCTGATGAGATGCTAATGCACATGTCACCAGAAAGACATTTCCACCTCGGCCATCCCGAGCCTCCACTCTCAGCACTCCTCTCTCTGTCATCTCCATCACCGCGTCCCCAATCTCTCTCTTCCCTTCTTCAGGTGCTTTCAACATACTTGTCTGTTCCTCGCTCTAATCTAACTCCATCTCTCTTGTCACTCACTGCCTTTCTAAAGTCTCTCGCTCTTCTTCTTTCACCCTGTCCATCTTTCCATCTGGCTGAACCGTGTCTCAGGTCAGCACAGGTCATACATTTCTCTGTCATCGAGTCTCGCACACAAACACGTGGAGTTTGCGCTCACCAGTCGTCAGGGACAAACTAACCGTAGTCATCAGAGTTACAGTGGCTGAAAGGCTGTTATGCTATAATTTATTCATCTCTTTAAAACCTTATGCACTTTGAATGCATTCCCAGGGTCGCACTGTCACTGTTCATAGACTGTGCTCACACACACACACACACGCTCACACAAACAAGAACAAAACTCATATTCGAACACTTAACCCCATGCCATGTGATGCCCCTTTTCAATTTCTTGTCATTTCAATCCTTTTATCTTCTTTAACTATTAAGTCAAACTCATCCTGAGGAATTACATTCATATTGGAAATTCTGCAGTGCATGATTCATGTGAAATGTTGTGTTCAGCGTCAGTACAGGAAGTAATGTGGGAAAGTGAAAGAGAAGGGTGGAGGTCAGGGTGGAGGATTGCAGCGTTTGGCAATATCTCAGAATTTAGTACCTAAATGGTCAGAATCAACAATATCAGTACTGAAGTTTTTTTATTTAAAAAATTATTATTAAAAGTTTCTAATATACTCTTATGTGGGGAAGAGCATGTTAAAACATAAGATGGTTTTTAATTAGAAATTATAATTATGTTGTATGAAGGCTCATGGAACAGCTGCAGACAGACAAAGAATGCAGAGAGTTTGTGTGTCCAGAAGGTGATTTAATGTCACATGGATCCTTTGTTTGTTTGTTTGTGTTTGTTTGTTTGTTTGTTTGTTTGTTTGTTTGTTTGTTTGTTTGTTTGTTCGTTTGTTCGTTCGTTTGTTGGCTTTGTTTTTGTACTTGTTTTTCATTTTGATGCTGATCCTACAAGTACTGATACTCAAACTGAGGCTGTCGGTGGTGTCAGTACCTTCGGAGCTTACCCACTCCTAGTGGATGGACATGTAGCACATCAAGCTGCAGACTGCAGGACCGAAACTAATGGAAACTAAGACTGATAAATGAAGCGAGTCCTGCGAACTGGTTCAGGAAGTCAGCTTCAGTCTGCTACACTCACATGGGAAACTCCTTTAACTGCAGCACATATCCAATCCACCCTGATTCTGGCAGCGTACTTAAACTGTCAGTGCTCTCCTCCCTCTCGTGCTTCATGCCTCACCCCACTCACCTGGAAGCTATGCTGTCATTTGCTGCTCCCGCTATATAGACAGCATTTCCTAAGCCCCACCTCCACCCCTTCACCTACCTATAGGCTCTGATTCCACATTCCCTTGGGGTTGGGGGGTGATTATCATCACCACCCACTCCCTGCAGTGCTGAGCTCGGTGCTTCTCTGTGGGGAGCGATGAGGTCACAGCCTAGACAACCCAACCTCAAAGCTGTACATATTCTGCATTCACGTAAGAATCCGGTCTACGTGAACGGGCTGTATGAATGTCCTTAAGATGTCACATAACTATTGGCAATGAATGTTTGGAATGTTTTGTGAAATTACCCAATATGTGCATTCACACACACTTGTACTTAAACACTGAAAGTTCATCTCCTTACACATATTTTTTTTTTTTTTTGGGGGGGGGGGGGGGGGGGTCTTTCCCCCCCCCCCAAAACTTTCCCTCCCCCCCCTTTGAACCTTTTTGAACTTTACCTTTTCACAAAAAAACCCAAAGGCCAAAAC
>JBBMJY010000026.1:15636655-15663585 GCA_037833715.1 Toxotes lorentzi | reverse complement strand
CCCCCCCCCCCCCCCCCCCCCCCCCCCCCCCCCCCCCCCCCCCCCCCCCCCCCCCCCCCCCCCCCCCCCCCCTACTATATACACAAGATTTACCTTCTCTACATTTGAACATTTTTGGAATTTGACCTTTAGCCAGAGAAGCTAGAAGTCAGACACACACAGTGACTGTCACATCACCCCCGAGCACCGCACCCACCTACTGCCTCACACATCTGACCACAGTCATAGTGCAAGAGGGACCTCTACAGGCCACATGTGGAACAGATCTTCTCAGTGGAGGCTGACGTTAGATTGAAAGCTGAATTCTTAAAGGCACTGCACTCAGTCACTGTCACTCTCTCTGACTATCAGGCAGGCTCTCACTGTCCTATGGCCTCCCGGCCAGAAGCACCCACATGCATACATTGACACACACCTCTCATTTGTAAACATGAGCATGTAGTAAACATTTCTATGCAATGCAAAACATAAATAAGTCTCCTCATATGGATGCATGAGTGGGTGTGGGGTCAGACAAAGAGTTGGCACATTAAATGTCAAAGGTCTAACCTCGCAGGGAAGGGAAATCAGTCGAGGACTGTTGTGCTTAGACAGTTTGGTGAGGTTTGTTTGTTGCGCCCAAGATCAATCAATGGCCTATTAATTTGAAACAGAGCAGACATACTTTCACACCAAAGTCAAAGTACTTCAAGAAGCCCCACTGGGCCACATGATGATCTATAGCGCTTATGTCGATATCAGGGAACTTTTCTCTCAGAGCAATAAAATAAGTGGAAAGAAACAGGCCTATTTCATCTGTCAGTATTTGACACATGCATTAAGATTAAGATTAAGAGTTACTTTATTAATCCCCGTGGGGAAATTTGGTTGTAGCAGCAGTCACGGGGAACAATAAATACACTATATATAGGAAAAATAAACCTGGGAAAGAGATACAATATATACAGGAGGGGGTCCTATATACACATACATTTGCACACATAGCAGCAGACAATTGCACATACATATACAGTTCATGTAACTGAGATTTATAGCGCATCTTAGATGATGCATTAGAGTCTGATGGCGGACGGCAGGAATGACTGCCTGTATCGTCCCTTACAGCAGAGTGGTAGCAGGAGTCTGTCGCTGAAGCTGCTTCTCAGATTGTTCACAGTTTTATGGAGCGGGTCGGAGGGACTGTCCATGATTGTCCTCAGCTTTGACAGCATTCTGTCCCTCGCCACCTCGTCCAGGTTGGCGAGTTTAAAGCCAACAAGAGACCCCGCCTTTTTAATGAGTTTGTCAAGTCTGTTGGCATCCTTTGCTTTAATACCAGCACCACAGCAAAGAAGATGGTGCTCCCCATAACAGACAGGTAGAACATGTGGAGCATCCTGCTGCAAACACTGAGGGACCGGAGTCTCCTCAGGAAGTAAAGTCCTCATGGCCTTCCTGTAGACAGCATCAGTGTTTGTGGACCACTCCAGTTCATTGTCCAGATGAACACCAAAGAACTTATAAGAAGTCACTGTTTCTACATCCTTCCCACTAATCCAGACAGGGGAGGGCGGGGACTGACTCCTACTAAAGTCCACCGCATGTTCTTTCACTTTTTTTTTTAAAGCCGTTGTTTCTAATCTGGGGGTTAGGGCACAGGTGGTAAAATGATTAATGGAATAGGAAGAAAAAAAACATAACTCTGCTTCACATTCTGTTTGTTTTACGGGGTAATTTGTCTCTTCAGGTCTTTAAATATTATTCAAATGGAACAATCCTAGAAGGAAAATTAGTCTGTGGCTGACAACCAACCTGTGACAAGTTGATGCAGATGGGGCAGTGTCTCCTGACTTTAAACTGAAAACTGCGTGATAATGTTCATTTTTCTGTACAGAAATAGAAAAGAAGGGATTCCACTGAATGTCCTAGCCCATGGTCCACAAGCCGTGCTTTTGCCCTTCTTTTATGTGAAAATATTCAAGAAAAGTAAAGTTAAGTAAAGTTCCCAGACTTGGCCCCAACTTTTCAGAGGAGCAACTTATTCATAAGAAGTGTCTGATTAGACTGCACTCGAATAACAGACAGGGAAAAGGGCATGATTGTGCTTTTTTTATTTTTTTTTTTATTTTTAATGAAAAGCTCACTTTGATGTTAGAGGCATATGTTGATAACATAATTAGAGCATGGTATTTGGAAATCTTTGTGGAGTTTATTGCACCACTTCTCTAGTTTGAGTAGATTTTTCTAGACTGCATGTGACATTTGCCTTCTCGGTTCCTTCTCCTCCGTTTTGATCTCTTCACCTCATAAACAGATATCTTAATTGGAGCTTTTAGTAAACAGACAACACCCACAGCCTGACTTTTTCTCCTTCGTTTGGTGTTGTGCTTTAGAACTCAGTTATTTTATACACACCATGCAGTGTGATTTGCACAACCTCTTCTTTTATATGCATTCACGTATTTCTAGATTTAAAAAAATAGATCTGATTATGATGTACATGGTTTAAAATATCTTTTCAGCCAAGTTAAAAGCCAAGTTGAATGCTTGCATCCTTGCACTCCATCCAAAACTCTCTCCCCAAAAAATGTGTGCTACTTTAAGTGCAATCAGGAAAGCAGAGCAAGGCAGAAAGGCTTTTTGGGTGCTCACTGTTCAGAATGACAGAGAAGTCAGTTCCTCCTACTTCCTCTGGGGTATTTTTTGTTTTTATGTGACATAGAACTAGATACAGTTATTGCATCAAGAAAAAAAGGACCACGTGTTGAGTTCTGAACCTCATATTCTGAGCCAGTGGCTCAATCTGATTTACCCATAAAATAACACGGAGCCCCCAGGGTGGGGACGAGTCTGCTGACACATGGCAGCACACAGTTTGTTGTCGATTATTATTGGCGCCTGCGTTGAATAAGGAAAGGACTGATTGCTGAACTTCTGAGGGAGTGGCAGCGTGGCTTGTTGTGTGTTTAGGTGCATTGAACTGATATCGATAGACGTCACTGACCCGTGCAAAACTGCTGGTTTTTCTTTGCATTTCCCTCTGGGATCTTTAAGCTTGATGTTTTGCTGAAGATATGGACACAAATAAATAATTTATATGTGTGAGTTTGTATGTATGTCTGTGTGTTTGTGTGCACCCACGTTACAAGGCCTTGCATCAGTTTTTGCCTTTGTGGTACTACAAAACAGAATGCTTGAATTTGACTCCTATATTTTTCCTGCCTTAAAAATATCTTTCTTTTAGCTTGTGTAGCCTCTGCTGCTCTCTGTCTAAAGCACTTTCTCTTGCTGTTTTTTTTCCCTCCCCAGTCCCACATGTCTCTGCTTCAATCCCTTCAAAACTTGCTTGCCCCACTCTTCTTGCATTACTAGTTTGATAAACTGACTCAAGACATCATAATGCCTGGGCTCAGCCATGTATTCTCGTAAAACAAGTAACAAATGTTATGTTAATGTTTAGCCATTTACAATAGCCACAAATATGGCTCACTCGCAGTTTCAAACCCACAACCCCTGTCTGTGACAGATTTTTATTCTGCTTTAGTTCGTTCAGTTTTTGATTTGAGTGAAATTAATATTTCTGATTATATTTCTAATATGAGTGATAATGATCATTTGTAACCAAGAGTATTTTAATTTTACAAAAAGACAAACACGCAGATTCATAGAGAAAGAATTCTCAGCTTCAATGATCAGGCAAAAACAAACAGGCACCAACAAGTTTAAGCATGTAATTTATAGTGCATATTTGTAATATATGGGTCTCGAAGAATGAGTACGTTTCTGAATGGTTTGCACATAACTGTGGAAAACCCAAAACAAAATATAGCCTGTCTGTCAGCTGTGCAGAAACAAAGGGGGAACACCTTCTCTGGCAGTAATAGGCTCAGATGGGAGAGCATGAGTTCAAGGGAAGGATACCACCACAGCTGAATCTGTTCTTCAGCAGCTAGAAATATTGCATCAGGATTGCAATAAAAGATCCGAAAAAAAAAGAAAAACCCTTCTGAGGAAAGCTGGGTTTCCACGAACTCTTTATGTTTTTGCCAAACTTGGGTATACTTGGAATATGCCTTGTCTTTTGGCTGTAGTTATGAAATGGCTAATGGTAGTGACAGCCCTTCTTTTTAAGGTCATCCATGTACCACTACTCAAAGAACACAGGATGAACTGAAGGACTCATGTGTTGCTGAGGATGACAGGGACAAACAGAGACGTTATAGTTAACTACATCATCTGCTGTGATACAAGGAACGGATCTTTTTTTAGATATTGGCACCGTCTCCTTTTATCTGGTCAGACTGACACAGTAATGGGGTTTTAGACCTCACTGACCTATGTCACCATGAACACTGCTTCCTTCCTGTGAAGCATCTCTGGTTCACATAGAAACCAATTCCAACACCACTGAAACATCAAAATGTGGTGTTATGCTAGCTAAAGTCTTGTTTAGTGCACAGCAATTTGGATTTGTTGATAGCACTGAATGTGCATTGGAACTGTCTTCACAATAAAGTCCTCTGATCACAACATTAGGTTTGTGTGAAATGCCTTCATACTGTCCTGAATATACAAATGTTTGAGTCTCTCATTCTTCCACTGGACCTTGATAGACGAGGAACAATGTGTCACCATGACACGGAACAACATTGCAAGGGTGTAGCCGCTGTGAAAGAAAGCTGAGTTTGTAGTGCAGACAATAGACTGTGTGGTCAATTTGCTTTGAATGTATAAAGTATACATGTGTGTGTGTCTGTGTGTATGTGCCTGTGCAGACAAACAAGAATGGGAGTTGACTGCACCCATAAGGCTATAACTTCCCCTTCATCAGTGGTCCCACCACAGCAACAGTGCTTTTAAGACCTATCAATATTTCAGGGAATCAATTTAAGCCATTCCCGCTCCATTATACAGTCCTGTCTAAGTGTTCAGGATTAACTCCATTTAGCATGATCAGGTATGCTGTCAGCCAGCGAATGATGTTGCATATGCAAAACGGGAGGATAGGGGAGCACCGGGGGTTGCCAATTCTATTGTCATCCTTCTTTCTGGGGAATCCAATTCTGCTCTCATCCTGCCAGCAACATGCATTATAGATCAATATGCAACACAGCATAGCCCACAACCCAGTTAGGAAGTCCTGTGCTGTCATGGCTGCAGAGCTAGTGAGCAGGAATGTGCATGTCTCTGTGAGTGTGGGAAAACACCAGAGCAGTGCAGTCCAGTTTTTTTTGCTCATCCTCCCAGCTCCTTGTTTTTGGATACAGGGGTTGTCTCAGTCCTTGCATGACTGAGCCGTAAGTCTGCTGGTAAGTGCTCGACACTTAGCCAAACACCTGAAATGCTCATGTAGTGTTTAACTGACAATGCAGCCCCATCTTAACACTGGATACCTTTTTTTCCCTTCACATTCACTCAGAATGTAAAATCTAAGGTATCTTTTTACACCTGCTGTCAAAGAGAAGGTCAGCACTCCTCCGGAGGGCTCCTCAGCACTGACAAACATGTTGTTACTGCCATTATCTCTACTTCATACTTAGTACAAACACCATGAATTGTGGCACCATAGAAGCCACACAGCTATACCTTATCAGTTTATTACTTTTGTTAGTCTTTACCAAAGACACTGCGATCTGTCAGCCATCTGGTGTACGAGTGTGAGTACATCAGAGTAGCAGTAATAGCCTTTTTTTATGACCAGAAATAGCCGAATAAAACTACTGTCAGTGGTTGGTTTTGCCCTGTTCCCATGATTGTTTTGGAAAACATTTCTGTGCATGAAACACATGTTACAAATTTTGTGGAGGCCACGCTTAAAAGACAGAGATGCAGAGAGAGAGGAATCAATACTTAACCCGGAGGCTTAACAGAAGCCTCGCCTGTGCTTCTTCTAAGTGAACAGCACAGCTCATGATGTTACTCACACATCAAAAATGTCAAGGAGAGTTTTGAGCTAGTGTACATGTGGGTGTGCGTGCATGCATGTGTGTGTGTAATGTGCTGTAACGCTCCTGGTGGATGGACCAGGTGGCCATCCAGGTGTGTGGGAGGAAATGAGCCTTGGCAGACAGATATGATGGGCACAGTTTTCAAAGAGGACACACAGATACGCACACTTACAGTACATGCACACACAGAATTGGAGCTTATTAACGAGGAGTACAGCTTCCCTAACCATTGTCAGAGTCTTTAAAGGCTGATCTACACAACAGTCACTGACTTACTTGTGTGACCGAGGAATCTGAGGACTTCTGAGGCTGAAAAAGGGAGAACCAGATCTCAGCAGGCCTACCAGCTGTGTGAAGGCAGGAGCTTTGAAAAACATGCGGCACATGTCCTTGTTGTTATGCATTTTGCTCACATGCTGTTCGTTTTGCTGGTAAAGCATTTTGCTTTATCGGAAGTCCAGCATTTAAGCTGACTTTTCCCTTTTTTGTCTTGTCCTGCACATAGAAGGGTTCCTTAATGATAACACATGACGACATCCTTTATAACTGTGATGCTAACATGTTAATTATTTGTACACTGACGTGTTTAACTCTATATTTATAGAAGATGTACAATTTTAAATAATTAGACTAGATTTCATGGTCAGAGACACAGGGTACTTACTGCTGTCTCTTACATTACAAGTTACTAAACAAAGCAGCAGGAATATTGTCAGTTTTCTCTTTTGAAATAAATGCATCTGTCAGGGAGCAATGCAGTTATTGTTCACACACAAATTTCACGATCTGCCGATTTGGTAAAGAAGCATAATTTGAAAAGTTCGATATTAAGATTTGTGAGTTCATCACTCACAAACAAAAGTGAATGTAAACACACACGTACAGACTTACAGTACATACACATACAGCACAGCAGCATCATGCAACTTGCTCTGAGCAATGAAAGTACACAAAACACTTTCCCTCTGTATCTCTCTCATGTAGTCAACTGAAAATATCTGCAGGGCTTCCTCTTCCACTATCAAACAATTGTTTGTTCTCATTATCATAACTCATTAATCCTGATCAGACTCAATCCCACTGTCTTTTTCTCTGTCTACTTTTCCCCTCTTTCTCACTGTTTCACACACACACACACACAGTTACACACACACATTTGTTTGTTTGTCTATTCATAATTCATAGGTTTTGATCAGACAGAATGTTTGATAAGGTTTACAGTCTGGGCCTGCCCAGGCAGAGAGAGAGACAACAAAAATAAACAGTCATAAATAATACCCACTGGATGATGTAGGAGGCAAAGTTAATGTAATGATACAGCTGAAGAGAGACACTGAATTGAGAGTGAGTGAGACAATTGGATTGTGGATTGTGCTTTTGAAGGCCTCCAGTGCTCCATTTTCAGTGTGAGATGAATTTTCAAAACTTTTTAAAGACTTTTCTTTAAAGAAAAGGGGAAAAATGTTACTGTGGATGTATGGATTCATATAATGATTCAAACAAAGCGGAGATTAGAGATTAGTCCTGAGGTAGCAAAGCACAAACAATGTCCCTCTCTGACTCATTACCTAACTCACACACACACACACACACTGATATATACATACCATACTGTTACGCAAATGAACAGGTAAGGGGTCAGGAGATTTAGTGTAAAAGCAGCTTTATCTCTGTCAGTTCTTGGAGAATATTCTTCCTGTTGAAAACATGATGACACTGAGAGAGGGAGATGCTCAGAGAGAGAGAGGGAGAGAGAGAAGAGATTGATAGGAGAAGTAAATCCATCCCAAAAATAAAGACTAATCCAAACTGAGTCTGATGGATAAGTTGGTAAATTGAGTAAACAAACTCATCCCTCTCTTCATAATGAGGTGCGGGGAAATATCTTGTCATATAAAATGGAATCCAAAACAAGCCGGTTTGGTTCAGATGGGGATAATGTTGGATAAATATGAGCTACAGAGAGAAGGAGCAAGGGAAGAAAGGGGGAAAATAGAATGACAAGAAATCAACCCAATAAATGATGATCCCAACTTGATTTGACAGACTTGTAGACATGGTGGCAACAAAAACAAACCACCCCCCCAGATAATGTGCAAGAGAGAATCCGTAAAGAGATGTGAAGAGAGGAAGAAAATGAAGAAAGAATAAAGAGATGGCACAAAGGGGAATAGAGACGGGGAAGCCAGTCACAAGACAGTGATTATTGTAAGAGTAATGCACTGTGATGAGACGTCTTTAACTTTGTGCTGAGTCTGACTCATAACCACTGATACAAGAAAACAACAGGACTCTTATCAGGTGCAGAAACTAAAGCAGCTGAGTAGAATTCATGCATCATTCATTTTATTATGTAAACCTGTGTTTTTCCTACTGTGACGTGTCAGAATGTGTTCAGGGTAAAATGCTGGATGGTGGATGTTGAGTGGTGCCACCTTTTTACTAAAAAATAAAACCTGTGCTAACTACATGAAGATGGACATGTGACCTGACTGAATGAGTGACATACTGAGCACCCCTAAATGGAGGCAGCAGTGTGCATGCTCTATTTTATCATATGTAAGTGTGTGTATTCTATCTGAACTCTGAAAAGGATGGAAATAAACACAGGCTCACTATCCAGCTCTGTAAGGTTGATGATGTGTAAGAGGAATGAGCAAGATAGACAATAATTTAATGCATTTTTTATATTTGCTGTAGAGCAAACAATGTTTTTCACTTATTCAACTTACACACACATACATCCCCTTGATCCAGTATACAAACATTCCAGCAGAGAAAAAGTTTCATTCCTTCAGTATAAGTAAGGATCCTGATGCCAGATATCATCTGCCATATGGAAATCCATTCCTTGAGAAAAACATGAAGCCGGTATCAATGTAAAAACAGAGTGCTTTAACTGTGAAGGAAAAAAGAATGGCAAAGTTTCTTATTATTTATTTATTTATTTATTTATTTATTTATTTATTTCAAGACGGTTCTTTTCCCAACTGTGCTGGCGTTTGAACACAGAAACACATTAGCAACAGAAAGCTGAGGAAAAATCTCTTGATTTTACCCTCATTTACTCCGGGTCCCTTTAAGGCGAAGCTGAAAGGGAAGGGGACATGTGGCTGTGGCAGAAAAGAACATATGGCATCTGCTCTGGTGGAAAACCTTAATATGGGGTAGAGTATTGGCACCCGTCGCCTCCACTACCATTAACATGCTGTCAGAGTTGTTCTGGCAGAACAAAAAGTGGAGCACACTTGCTCTGTTCCCAAGAGTGTTGCAATGTGTCCCTTCCCACTTGCCATCCATCCTGGACCATATTATCAGTGCTGTTATAGAAAGGAGAGAATACAGACGTGCGGGAGGAGCTCTATTTATCAGATCTCCAGCCAAAGATCCGGTCATGAGCACTGGTGATGTTCACTTAGTGAGGGAAAAAAAACAGAAAAAATAGAAAGACAGAGAAAATGAGAGGATCAACTGTGGGTACCAGAGAAGTGACAGTAACACTAACAGGAGCTGTAGCAATATTATGGACATGGCTGTAACTTAAAGTGCAGATAAGAATAAAGGTGCGTTTTGAGTTAACCCATTTTTCTCAGGCAGCATTGAAATGTAACGAAATAGAACACTGGGACAGTCCAAATTATATTAAAAGGCACAATATAGACAGTGAAAGAATATATATTGCTATAGCAATATAGAAAAAAATAAGACAGGTATAATAAACATCATGTACTTTAGCAGTAAGGTAATGGCAGAAGATGCCAAAATGCCAAAGACAAGTGAAGGTTGTAACCGTGTGACACCAAGAACAGAGCGCTTTTTAAATTACCATCTGACCCATCCTGGCATGTTGTGTATGTTGTGCATGTGTGTGTGTTAACATACATTGTCTCTGAGCTTCATCAGTGTGTGCACATCAGCCTGCACGTCTGTACGTCGAAGATGCGTTTTTATGTGCGAGTGCACACATCTTTCAGTATCCATCAAACATGACTTTAGGCTGTAATTAACAAAGTTACCCACCCAAAATAAGCCAAAAGTCATCATTATCCACATGATTGAGCCTTGTCTTTCTGCTTTCATGTCAGGGGATGAAAGCAATGGAAGGACCCGAGTAAGAGAAAGCCTACTGCATAAAGTACATTGTACATTGTCACACCCCTGTTTATTGAAGCTTTGGGATGCACTGTGTATGCACTGTGTATTCCTTTGGCTCCTCTATTTGACAAGCTGTGAAAATAATTGACATCTCCATCCGTGGAGTCCTGCTGTCATCAGAGTTTCCCAACAATATAGTTTAATAGACGTTGAAGTTTCTGTCACACCATCGCCTCCCCATGGCTGTGCTGATGAAGTGATCATTGCTTTGGACATGGCTGCAGGAGTGGTTTGAGGAGTTTAGTGTAAACATATATGTAAAATGACTCAGCTTTTCTTCCATGACTCTGGGTCACCGTTTGACTCCATTGTGGCTGCTGTGAATCCAAGCTGACTAAAGCCGACATCTACCACAAAGTAGCAATTGATTTTCAAAGCCGCTTTCAAACATCTAGTGAGTATTTGATACTGAAAGGATGGAGTTTTAGTGGAGTGGTTCTTTAATGGAAGCCAGATTTTAACAGTCAACAGCAGTTTGATTGATGGACAGGTCAAAATGGAGGAGCACAGGGGGAGACTGACATCCAAAGCAGAAATAAGTGATATTGCTCGAGTTTAAAATCCATGCTTGATGTCAGTGTGACTGGCTGTAAATATAAAATGCTTTAACAGTTTGCTGATGTTGCTTCGCTGTGGACCTTTAAACCCCCTCCCACCGTCAGCAGCTGAATGACGCAGCTCCCTAGGAAACAAATTGCATCTCTGCTTGTCATTATCACATTAACTCTGCATCAGCTGTCAACAAAGGGCCACAGTATGTGCATACTTGTTCATACACACACACACACACAATCATCATCCGTCTTCTCCTTGACTAATCTCCAAACAAAGCTGTGAATGTTAGCCTCTAAAATCCTTTCACTTTGAATTTTGTTGAAAAAAAAAATCCCTGGAGAAGAATAAAGAAGGACGACGCGGGCAGAGAAAGAGATGAAGAGACGAGCGCTGGCCAACTCCTGCTGAGACCTCTTTGATAGATGCACAGTTTTGCGCAAAGAGAGTTTGGTTCATTTGCAAATCTCACTGCACAGGCTGTGGGCATTTAGTGTATCTATTTGTGACTGTCTTTGTGTATATACAGTATGCGTACAGTAGAGGCACGCATCAGGCCAGTGAGGAGCTTTCTTTGTATCCTACGTGCATTTTCGTAAGAGATAACCGTTTTGTCCTTTCTTTTATTTGCTTCTTTTGGGTAGTCCTCATTATCTGAATACTGGACTCCTCGCTGTGTAAGCTGTCTTGTACCCTTTAAAGGGCCATTAGATTACCTTGATGTTGTACAATACCGCAAATTAATCTTACTGGAATCCCAGCACTAATAAGATTAAGCCCTTCTTTTCACTGTTAAAAAAAGTAGGAAATGTGAGATTGTACAGTTCGTCTGCTAAACTGACAAAGCTGGGGAGTCCTGGTTTTACCCACTCTGCATGAGAGAGAAGTAATTAGACTCTTCTACTTTGGTGCCAGATTTAAATGAATGGAGCACAAACGGTGACCTGCATGTTAGATTAGAGCCGCTATCCCCTGCTCTACCAAGCACTGACGAGAAGAGAAGAGAGAACCAACACTATTAAGAGAAAGAAATGCATAATACAAGTTCTGAAATTGGAAACGGGAAGAATGAGAGAAGCTACTGGGGTTTCAAGTGAGATTTTAGATACTTGTTCTGCCACTTTCGGCCTCTGAAGTGTTTGCATGGTTTCATGTTGCACATGGTGTGAGGAGATATTATCATCCCTCAGCTTTGTCTTCACACCTGTGTAGGATCTGATGTATAGAGTCAGTGTAATCCATAGTGCTTTGTTTGTATATTTTCCTGTAACATACCTGTTTTCACAGATTTGTTACTAAATAAAAAATATCTAAATGTTAGGCACTGCAACCTAAAGCTCCTGTTGCTGACTTTACAATATCACAAGTGTACCACAGGCTGGTGGTTAGGTATCATCACCTTGTGTTAGGCCAATTAAAACACTTGAGGTCTAATGTGACCAAACACTAGGTGCCAATACTTTGCTTTCCTGTCAAGTTACCCTATTGCCACAATAAATCCCACTTGTTTAACAGGGTTTAGTTCTGTAAAATCTGTCACAGACAGAAAGTCACATGCATTTAAGCCGAGCGACGTCTCGGCTCATGACACAGACCTGAATAAACAGCCAGGATTATCCAGGCTTACTGTAAAGACATAGGCTGCATAAATTATAATGTGACATGCCCATGTCTGATCACAAGGAAGCTGACGAAACACAAGATGGTCATGATGGCAACAAAGCATACATCAAAATGACATAAAGATCGTGTAAATACGATTGATTTGAATTGGATTTAATGGATCTGATGATAGTTGTTAGCTAGCTAACAAAACTGTCATACTTAACTGTTGTGGTTAAAGAGTTATTCTTCTAGTGCTTTTTAACAGCTTGAAGTTAAACACCTGCTATAGTGGACATGCAAGGCAGAAGCACGAGATTTGAGATTTGGTTGAAAGATATTTAATATTACTGTATGTGGCTAAATGTAAACAAAAAGAGGAAAAGTTGGCTTGTTGAGATTTTGGTTGGAAAAACAAAACATAAATGAGTATGACGGCAATAACTACAACAAGAAATCATGGCATGGTAATTGACCTCCTCCCCTTGATAAGACCGGACGGTCTGTCTCTCGGATTAGCATGAGGCCTCTGCAGCCTCACTCAGGTAGGGCGGTGCATCAGCTCGGCTGTTAACCGCAATTTGAACTCTGGAAAAGACAAAGTCAATAAATCAGCAGTAGCTCGTGTGAAGGAGAGTGGCAGCTGTACTTCTTGTCACCTTGACAGATGAATGACAAGTCTCCTTGTTGTTCTACCTCTGTCTTATCCCCTTTACCTTTGTTCTCATTTGTCTCTTGCGCCGTGTCTTACTTGTACACTATCTGTTTTTAATAAAGTCTTTCTTCTCGTACTTTCTGTAACTTTTTCTTCTCGAATGTCTTTTCTTCCTTCTGCTTCCTTCCCCTCTACATTGTGCTCTCTCTTGCTTTTCTTCTCTCTTTTTGTCCTCGCATCCCTTTGGTTATTTGAGGACATGGCACAGCATCATGTCTCTGGCCACTGGAGGACTTTTAGAAGTCAACAAGAGAGAGCCTGTCATGGTCTCACGGGATCCTGCACACACACATACACACATAAATTCATTCACACACACACACACACACACACGCCAGTGTTAAGGTCTCAAATTCCCCCTCAAAGAGCTTCTCTCTCACAAGGCAAGACGCCACAGAGAGAAAAACAAAGAGCTGGAATGTTTTCTCTCTATCCTCCCCTTTCCTTCTCTTTCTTTCCTCCTCTTGCTGTAGTCTTCAGTAGTTCTCTGCAGCGCAGTACAAACATGAGTGATCAAAGAGTCTGGGGTGTCAGAAGCGAGGGACAAGACGGACGTGTGTGGAAGACACGATGAGAAAGGGAGGCAGGAGAACAGAGCCGTCAATCAAACATTCTATGAAATTCAGTGGCTCTTGTATCCCAGTGGCACGTCAGTGGACTTCTGAGCTTACCTGGAGGACCGTCAGTGTACTATCACACCTCCTGCTTTATTGTCATTCCTGTGCTTTCTTATGTCTGTGTTGAGGGGACTGACAGAAAAACAAAAAACAAAAACAACGTATAGAAACAATCTTGAATAGTGTGAGATGTCCTCCTGTCCGTGCTAAAAATATTATATAGTATAATAGTATGGACAAGTCTATTAATAATAAAACTATGCAGTACTCTAGGTCTGCTCCAATAGCCTACAGTTGACATGCCATATCTAGTTGTGCTTTTTATCAGTCCCTCTGTAAGTCTCCTCAAATGTGATCAATTTAAAGTGTAATTAAAAATACATTCATTAGGAAAAAGTACCCCAGACCAAATTTAAAACCACCATTAACTAACTCACTCTGTAAAAGGAGCATTTTATCTTTGGCTTGAATGCTGATGCTGATACTTAATAAGTGGAAGAAAACTTGTCGAGTTAAGTTTGTTCAGAAAGAAGTCAAATTAATAATGTTTAAATGATGACACTTTTATTCCAAAGCATTGCTGCGTGAACCATGGAGTCACAGCACCCTCTCCTGGATCAAATGGGAAACACGCTTTTAAAGCTGTTTCCAGTTAAACAGTGCAACAGTTTAACAGGAGCAAACAGAGGAGCTTGTGCCTGGCTTCCATACCTTGCAGTAGGTTTTTCTCTGGTGTAGCTCAAGTAGTACATCTGATTTCCAGATTTAATGAACTGACTAGGAATGAGTAACACCTCCATTAAAAAGCTGACAGGCATGCAAGATGGCTACAAAGAATACATACATACATAGAGTGGTTATGTCCTTCACATGCTGGTTAAATAAACATGTTTTTTTCTGTATATCCTTAGAAAATACAAACCTCAATCGACTACAATTTTTAAAAAAATCCAGTCTTCTCAAGTCTTGTTTCTAAGATTTGTGGATCCCATAAAGGAGACAAACTGTCAGCATGCCAATTAAAACAATTTTTACAGGCACAGATCTTATGAGTCTATTATCTTAATAGACCTCTTACCTGTGATTGTCTATATAAAATCAGAGTCAGCGGGAGGCACTCTCGTACAATATCCTCGCTGCCTAGCAACAAAGCAGCCCTCTTTATAGCAACATTTCTTCTCACTGTAGAAAGACATGGGACAGACACGGAGACAGAGAGTGTTAGTTACATTTTTATTTTAAGTGTCAGTGGTTCAGTTTTTAGTTTCAGTGGTTCGGTTGGTGTTGTAAAGTTCAAGATGGTGCGAGTGGTGAAATTCAGGAGAGTGAGATATTCAGGTCCATGGACACCACAGTTTAATACAGACTTAAAATGACAAGAAGTTTTTATTGCTTATGAACTCACCCAACACATTTCAAATTCTATTTTAAAAAGACTAAATAACCATTTTATCTTAAAGCAGCCAGTAGATTCTACAACACGCTGTAACTATCAACCACCCAATACTGACTTTATGAGCTGAGGCTTGTGCTCCATGTCAGCATATAAAGTGTTCAAAATGAAAAGGATTCACTGACTGGGAAACTGGCAATAATATATTGCTATTTTTCTGCACCATTACACAAAACTCAATACCATCAAAACACAAATGTGAATGTGTGCTTGTCAGGTTTGGCACACAGGAGAGGAATCAGTAGTGCAGCTGGTGCTAACACAATATACAAGGTGATAATGGTTTAATAAACTCAGTGGACAACAGACACACACACACACACACACACATTGTGTGTGGGGGACAGTTTGTTACCACCAGTCCAGACTGATTCCTCAGACTGACTCATCGTTTTAGCCCCAAGCAACACAGCCATCAAAGTAATGTGATAGGACAGTGGTCTGTCGCCCTGTACATTACTCCGCAGTCAAACTGAACTAATACAAACACTGTGAAACTGATTTTATTGTGTCTTACACATGCACTCACATACATTTAGTTTCTGTTGTACTCGTCAGGATCAGAAAGTTGCCTTGTATGTTGATGCAAGGACTAATAAGATGTGAACTGAATGTGAACTAAGTGTAAACACCTTTATGGAAGCCATCATTAAAGATGCTGAGTTTGACAAATGAGAACAAGTTAATGAACAGTCTTATACAGCGTATAATGAGCAAATACGAAACCTGAATGCTGTAGCTTCATAATAAGTACTATTTGTTGCAGGATTATTTGATTTGATTTGATTATGTATTTCTGTTCGTGTCCACCCTCTATCCATACAAATGTACTGCATGCACGTGTAAGCTGCTGCCAGCAGATGTTCTACACGTCTGTGACGGTAAATTTGAACGCTCTCTCTCCCTGTGGTCAGCATTGCTGTTATGCTGACCACAGACTCAATCAGCCCACCCTCCCACTGCTTCCTCTCTCCTCCAAATGGCTTAATGTCTTCAGCCCACTCCCCTGGCTCTTGCCTCTTACTTTCCCTCTCTTAATGTCTCACCATAATTCCCTAATTTTCCTCACCCACTTTTCACACTTCACACTGAGATTATCAGTCCCCTGTCTCCGTCTCGTCCATCTCTTCACCTCTGCCTTTTCACCAAACGTATACCACACCTGTTTGTTAGCATCCCCTCTTTGTCTCCAGTAAGAAACAAATGGAGAGGTGGATGTGAAGATGGTATCTGTGACTACCAGTCAGTGTTTGCCTCTTTTATTTCCCAGGATCCTCTCCTCCTGCCTCCCACCCAGGAAGGATGGAAGGAGGAGTTGGATTAAAGGAGGGAGTTTGGGATGGTCTCTGATTAATTTTTTGTTTGTATGCACGGCAGCCTGGTTCCTCTCAGTGGGGTCTCCCCATCCATACAGGTGAAGAGAAAGAGGTGAAAGAGCAGTTGTTTCTCCCACTTGATCCTAAAATAATATGGATATATCTATCACCTTGATTTAAGTGTATATACACATCTAACATAGCGCATATTTCTAAAATCTCTCATAGGGGTTCAGTTTGGTTGTGATTTGGTGACTGTGATGGCTGTGGCTCTATACTGAGTCAGGTATGGCAATATACTGGCTATTGATTTATGCTTATTGCAGATATTGGTATCAGTGTATACGTAACAAGAAACTGAAGCATAGAAGTGTTAAACTAGGTGTTAGGTCATTTAGGCACACGGTCACCTCCAGCAGAGCCCCATAAAGCTTGAAAGACAGTGCGTTTGAGTTTGTTTAACACTAATTACTCGACTTTTCATTTTGTCATCCATCTATCTCCGTTTTCGTTTCTTCCTATTGTTGCTCTTTAGTAATTTGTCATTTACTGCAGGTCAGTCCGTTTACAACCCATCTGTGAGGGACGCAGCCTCCTCCTTTTGCTTCCCGCCCTCCGGCCTCAACCACCAACAAACCGACAACCACGAGATCAACCGTCACACGGCTAAAGACACTGCCAGCCACGTCCTGCCTCTAAAACAGAAATACACTTTTTAGCATTTTTACGCACACACCAAGAACACACTCGCTGTTCGTTTGATATTTATTTTTTCTAGAGATAAACACGTCGTTTTTAAAAAATCTAAATCAAAATAAAGAAAACACGGAGCAGGGAAAATGTCTTCCAGCTTGCAGGAGAGGAGCTCTGGCGTTCAGCTGCTGAGTGCGGTGCTGCTGCTGCTCTCGCTCTCCGGTAAGAGACGAAGTCAAAGCGATCGATGCTCTGTTACATTGATACTGGGATCAACAGCTCGATGCGATATAGCCCCAACACACTGTTCCACCGTTAGGCCTTTCCCTCTCATTTCTGAGTGTGTGTGTGTGTCACAGAGAGGAAGAATGCGTGTAAAGTGAGATGATGTCGGTTTAATTATCTGTGCATTTCCCCCTGTTCGATCACGCTGCCTGTTCAATCAAACGCTGTGGTCTTATTCCGAGATTTGTGATCAGCTGTGTTAATTCTGCACGGGCTTATTTTCCTCATGCGTCTCTGTTGAGCTTCTGATGACAGCTAAATGAGTGCCCCCACCACAGGCTTTAAACTGGGTTATGATGCGCTATATAAAAATAAATACTGTCTGCACACAGGATGATGGTGTACAGTGGGGCTCTGTGACTCCGTGCTGTCAGTGATGGATAGGAATAGGCCCGTAATAAGCTGCTAACAGGGTGCTACTGATATTAATATGACTTGCATACAGCAGCAGACGTATAAACCTACATAATGTGGCCATCTGTAATAGGTCTGTGAATTTATGTGAACGCATGAATGCATGACTCAGAGAGTGGATGTGAATGGGATGATATCCAGCCCAGATTGGTTCATGATAATTCACAGATGGGAAAAAAAGAAAGAAGATCCATACAATATGAAGCTGCCAGCTGAATCCTGCTTCATACAAGCCAAGATTGTGTTGAGCTTGCGTCATATCCTCCCTGTCAGTTTCACAACTCTAACATGGCTGTGTAACACCAGTAAAACTCAGCAAACATTAAATCTTTCTAGCTCTTTAATTAGAGAAATCAGTAAGTGGTAAGAATTAATAACCAGTGTAGGAAACGGGTTTAATGAAGGTGAATACTCTTTTCAAAGAATGATAAATTAAACTAATATAAATGAAACTATTATGTAGTTTGTGGAGGACCACATATTTGCTAAAAGGTCAATTTACACATCTTTGAAAATCATGTTTTCAAGGATACCAAAGAAATGGGAGGAAAAAATGTTGTGATTATTTTGGAAAATTGCATTTTCATCCAATTTCATTGTTTACTTTAAAGCCATACTATAGCAGACTAAATTTTGGGTTGAATAGGACTGTGAGGAAATATTTGGCCCAGTTTGATACCATGCAAGCCAATAGAGTTTGATGAAATGGATTTGAGGTTTGTCTCCAAATGGTCCCTTTTGTCTTCTTGTCTCATCGAATGTTGTCGTTCAGGGTTTTGGAAATCAAACAGGGTTACTGACACCAGTGTATTTTTAGATGGTGTCAGCACCCTTTGCTTTTAACCTGTGCCAACTGAAAATAGAAACCCAAAAGTTTCCTGTTGCTGGGGAGCCTGTTGCATGGAGATGCTGCTAAACTACAGTCACCTTGCTCTTTTCAACAGGATGTAGCCCAATAAAAAGGAAAGATTACTACATTCTTCTTTCATTCTTAAATATATGTAATCTGCTCATTTGAACAAATTAGAGAATATTATATAAAATACACAGACCTGTCTTACCCCCCAAATCAAAAGCAAAATCTTGTTGTCAGATATCTGAGTCCATCAGCGGACTGTAACTTTCTTTCATTTTTAGAATAACATATATCACTATGAATCCACAGTTCAGACTGTAATTTTCCCACATGCATCGTGCTCAAACAGCAGATGAGCCAAACCCTGAGCTCGATCATGAAAACAACTTAAGTCAGTAAAAGTAGCGCTGCACACTCGAGAGGAAGGAGAAAGGTTTTATCCATTCACCAGGCAAATGTTATATTGACTTATTTCCCATAAGCACACACTAATACTCCTTTCTGGGCATTTAATTCAGATGAGGAAGCACTCAGTAATGCGGTGTTATAGAAATACAGTTACATTTTTGTCATTTATTGTGTGCTGTCTCTCAGAAAGACACCAACTGTAGTCTAGGCTAACAGCAAAGTCAGGCAGTGTAGCAGTCCTGTGGACATTCATTTCTGCTGCAGTTTCCCTGTGTTCATTAGTGGTTTAACGTTACTCTGCAACTGCACAGTTACAGTTACCACAGAGAGGCACTAGAGGGCAGCAGGACACAGAGAAGAGAAGGCGTGTCCTGTAAATGCACTGGCATGGACTTCAAGCAGTGCAACACTGATAGTGTATTGATAGTTCAAAATGGTTCCTGAATGATAACTGTTAAACAGTAGACTTGTGACTCTCGCTAGCAGGGAGCTATTTCTGAGGCACAGCTACTGGCGCTGTGGCTTAGTTGGTTAAAGCGCCTGTCTAGTAAACAGGAGATCCTGGGTTCGAATCCCAGCAGTGCCTTTTCTGTACGACTTCCCATGGGGCGCACATACACTGAGATGTCTTTTACTTTCGCAAGACATACTGTTTAAAAAAAAAAGGGAGAGACCTGACCAATTGGTAAATCCTTTGTTGTTACTAAAAGTAGATACCTACTGTAAACCTAATGTCATATTCAAATGTAACAAAGGTACTTTTATTACCTGACAAAAGTCCTTTTAAATAATACTTTTCACCAGCGGTCCTGTAATGAATTATACTACATCCACGTTTCTAGCACAAAATTATGAGCTTGTTTTTCTAATCTGTTAAAAAAAAAAAAAATTGTAAAACAAATCGCTTTAGAGAGAAAATTGGCACATTTGAAGCATAGGAGAGCTGCTGGTGTTTCCTGACTGTTTAAATCGAACCAGTGTTTCTCTTCAGATTCCCATTCAGAACGATGTGAAACCTAACTGATCTACAGGACTGTCACTGGGTTTATTTAGCTGATAGTGTTCAACACTACCACCATCCAACTGTAGAAGTCTTAGTGTACCTTTATGTTTACAGCTGCTGTGGATTTCACTCAAACCATGTAAGTGCTTTTTGAAGGTTTAAAATGTACGGTATCTTAAAGCAGCCAGACTTTGTGACTCTACTATAAGTAGAAACAACTGTCAATAATGCATAAGAGTGAAAACACAGGAGGGGTGAAGAGGACAAGGAGCGGAAAGTACCTTTCAACTCTCACTCAGTCTGGTCAATATTTTCCTTGTTTGGTATTTTCAGTATTGATCATAAATGAGATTTTAAAAGAAGTATGGGGTTGTTCAGTTATAATGCCGACAGCACTGCAGTGAAATAAGGTCAGTATACTGGATAATGCATCCCTGTGTGTGCGACTGCTTTTTGTCTCCCACATATAGTGGTGTTCACTTAACAGCTCATAATGCAGTAACATATCACACAAAGATGCTGCAACTAGCACAGTACTGTTTTTGCTTATAACTTTATCTCAGTCTAGTCATGACATAATCAGAGAAACGCTTTTCCATCCCACAGGATTCCTGCAACTCCTCCATGAATCTCTGACAGAAATCAGATTTTTTGTAGTGAGCTGTATTGACTTCTGACTACCCCCTCTGCTTCCGGCACCTGAGGGTAGAGTGCTGCAGTGTGCAGAATGCAGTGTGACATTCTCCAAAGCAGGGGGCACTAGAGCTGAGCCCTACAGAACACAGCTGAATCACAGCATTTGAAGGGAGCATACAGGGGTCAACATATCATCCCCCCCAAAAAATAGATTTGTGTGGTAAAGTTGCAGATATAACTAATGATTCATCTTAGCGCCAGTGTCCTTCTGGGATCAGCAAAAAGAATGGTAACACTTGACTCCAAAACTTGAGACACTTGTTCTGAAAAAAAAAGAAAATGCAACAAGTAATCTGAGACCACATCTGATCTCGAGACCAAACTCCCTGTGGTGCCGTCATCATTAAGCTAATATTGCTCGGGGGGACATATATGGAATTTACAAGTGGGTTGTACTGTAGAGGCTCTGACAGGCTCTGAAGGAGGTGAAGGTCAGACTCCAGAGTCACACCCATCAGGTCTCTCTCTGAACCTGCAAAAAGCAGCAGTCACTGGCTTTAGCTAAACTTGGACATGTAAGGACACCATGTCATGTTGCTCAGCACTAGGTAGCTGTCTCCTTTAAAAACTTTAAAAAAAGCAGGATTCCCATTTGATAACCCTGAAGTGTCAGACCACTCAAGACCAGCATTTACGCCATCAAACCACTCAGGACCTGCACCTATTACACCTTAAATCCATCCAGAACCATCTTCAACACCAAAACAAGCGCGTGGTGGTACTTTTAGGGACTGTACCACTCAGACCTACTTAATGATCGTTTTGGAATATCCTCCTAATGCTTAGCTGCAGCCCTTTGTGCCCTTAAAGCAGCTTTAAATCACTTTTAGAAGGGACCATCAAAGGATGCTGTCTGTAGTTGGTCTTCAGTGGATTCTTACTCTCAAAAGCTTTGTCCATGCCTGCCCACAGATGCCTAATTGGATTGGGATCTGGGAGTGGGGGAGCTTTGCTAAAAGCTACTGTAAAACTGTTACTATCTTTTTAAACTTTCTTAGATAATCTAAGGATTGCAGTTTGAGGGAATATCCTCCTGCTGAAAGAAATGAAAAACGTGTGCATGGAAAAATGCACCTCAGTAAGGATGTGTTGTGCTGCCCCTGCGACTCAAGTATCCATATGCTTTTTATGTCCTCCCTTTTTTAAGTTCAGAGTGGAACGTTGAATGGATATCGTTTCTGTTCTTGTCCAGCTATAAGCTCTACATCATTTAGGAGGTTCTTATACCTCGACGATGTAACAATTGGCAGTATCATCTGTTGGTCTGTACTCGCCATCAAAGAGGAAGGCAGTCAGGCTTTAACCTCTTTATACTAATTCCCCATTAAATTAAAACTGATATTTTTACCTTTATACGCCTCTACTGTTCACAGGATTACGTGCATACGTAAAACCCAATGAAAAGGTGGTCATGCAGAGTAGGGAAATAGGAATGGGGAGGGCAGGGAAAGATGATGTAACAGACCTACCTACGTTTTACCGTGTTTTCTGCACTGACCTTGCCAGAGAAGGGAACAATGGAGGGAAAACAGAAGCGTGTAAGAGAGACAGAAATGCACGGAGTGCTTGAAAGCAGACAGGGAGAAACATTAAAAGCTTTTGAGAGTAGTAGATGGGGTCGGACAGAAGAGGTGCTGGGAAAGAGGCGTGAGAGGTGGACAAAGATGGGAGAGGAAAGAGGGAGGGGCAGAGAGAGGGAGGAGTCGCATGAGGCTGCTTCACTGCAGTATTTTATCGGTTAGCAAGTCTCTGTCTCTCTCTCCGTCTCTGCATCTGCCTTTCTTTCTCACTATCCACAGGACTGCTGAGTCAGCAGGAGCCTGTATCAAACTGTTTCTCACATCTGTGTACGACTTATAGTAGTAAAGGCACATACATGTATATACCGTGTGTGTGTGTGTAGCAAGACAGCGGTGTGTGTGCTTGAATGTGTCAGCTGTTAGCTGTGTGTACAGATAGGTCAGTGTGCAGGGATGACTTTGACATAGCTCAGTTAAGCTAAGCTAACAATACACACCTTAGGAAGTTGTGTATGCGTGTGTGTTTGTGTTTGTGTTTATTAAGGAGAGAGAGCAGGTGCTTCACTGCATCACAAGACACCTGACTGTGGTGAACTACGTGCATGGAAAATTGTGTGTGTAAATTATACATATGGACGGTGGGTGGGGATGTAGCAAGTGCATGGGTGTGTGTGTGTGTGTGTGTGTGTGTGTGTGTGTGTGTGTGTGTGTGTGTGTGTGTGTGGTGCAGAGAGGCAGGCCTGTGGAGTGGTGCAGCAGCAGTGGGAAGGGAGCCAGAAACACCCGACTGCAGAGGAGAGAATGGTGCAGAGTCCCATCACACACACACACACACACACACACACACACACACACACACACACACACACACACACACACACACACACACACAGTGAGAGAGAGGCAGAGATTCTGTCTGGGGAGTGTCAGCCCATGCTGAGACATAATGCTAGAGGGGAGGAGGAAACTTGCAGAAACTAAACAATACTTTAATTTCATTTCAAGTTACCTTAGATGAGTCAAATGCTTAATTTTGGATTGTGAAGCTCAAGATACTTCCTGGAGTGGCTTAGTGGAGCAGTGTATGCACCTGTCTAACACCTGTATATTCTTTAAGTAAGATTTGGTCACTGAAACTGAGCATGATCATGAAATTCTCTTTTAGTTTTCCAAATCGACGAATGCGCTAACCTGCCCCCCCCACCCACCCCACCCCCTCATTAACTTTATCAACATCAGAAAGACAGCACTCTCCAGCTGGAGTGCAGAAGAAGAGTCAGCAGTTACAGGGAGAAACACGTCCCCACTACGTATTGGCAAGTTGAAAGTGCTGAGCAGTTGCACTTTTTAGTTCTTCTCTTTAGGTTGTTTCGTAGTACGTTTAGTTAAACACAAAAAATAACACCTAAAATATCCAATCTTCTGTCTGATTGGAATCACAAACCTTTAGATGAGGCTAAATGAGATACTAGATGGTGAAACAAACCTGAAATGAAAAATCTGATTAAACAATTGTAACATAAACACAATCCACTGATCTACTGTTATTGATATCCATAATTTCAAATATGCATCAATAATTCTGCCATGTGTGCTGAAAGTCCTGGCTAATGTTTCCAGTAAAATGTGTTTCAAAATGTACTGCTCAGACGTTTTATTGTTGTGGGTGCTGGCATTGATACCATTGTTGTTTTTATTGATAGGCTGCTCGAGCATGGACGTGCTGGTGGCCAGTTCCATTAATGCACTAAATGGAACAACTGTCAGAATCCCCTGCACATTCACTTCCTGCTACAAGATGGATGTTACCAAGTTTTCCATGAACTGGACCTACCAAGAATCCCTCAACGATACAGAGGAGATGGTAAAGTGGCTCATCTTTATACGCTTAAACACCTTCAATACTTAGGGTACCTACATCTTAAATCTCTAAACCAGTACTAAACTCTCTCTCTCTCTCTTCGTAGTTTATGACGTACTATAAGAAAAAAGGAATGGTCCCTCTGCGTTCAGACCGGTTTGGAGATAGGGTCATGTTTGCTGGGAACCTGGATAAGAACGATCTGTCCATCACCCTATCAGATGTTCAGGTGGAGGATGTGGGGATTTACAACTGCTACGTGAGAAACCCCCCGGACCGCATCCAGGGACATGGTGTCATTCAGCTCAATGTTGTCACTGAACGTAAGACACTCACCCTACCTTCTCAGAATACAACATTTTAAATGTCTATAAATTCTGACCCTTGTCTTAAAGATACACCCCGTTTTAGTTGGGGGCTTACATGTGCTACTTAAACCAATATCCAGAGGTGCTACTGAGAAGAACGTAGTCTTGAGTGATTTCAATCAGCCATTCATTCACTGTTCTTTCCATTCTTGGTCTAAATCGGGCATGTGTATCACTTGCCTCAAATTGTACAGCCATTTTTTTCTGTTAGGCTTTAGCAGTTGTGGCTCATGAATAATTCCTATAGTTGCGCCAAAATATGGCTAAAACACTCAATTTTAGGTTTGAACAAGTCGCTGTTTGTACTGTTGCTGATTATCACACAAGTAGATAAAAGCTGCAAAATGGGCAAAATGTATTTGGCTACCGTAATTTCCGGACTATAAGCTGCTACTTTTTTCACACGCTTTGAACCTTGCGGCTTAAACAATGATGCGGCGAGCTTCATGCCGCCAAAACATTTAGCCCCGTCACATCAGACCAATGAAATTACCGGTCACAGGTCACAGGTCACAGTGGACCAATGAAACTGTTCAAATTAAATTAAATGCACTTGTTATTTACGCTTCGTGCTCACACCTTCATCATGGAATATCATGTTTTCTGAAGCGTGAGGACCTACCAGTGATGAGTCAGCTTTTTACTTATTAATGACCAGCAAGAGGTTGAAGTTAGTCCCTCAGCATCTCTCTCAAACTCCCGCACGCACTCACGTATGACATGGGCTAACTCAGCAGCACTTTCTTTCTTTCCACTCTGTTTAATCAGCCCAGTAGAGCTTTTAGCCAGACCTGCACTCCATCCTTTGTCTACAATATATTTAACCCTCTCCACTCCTCTCCTCTCATTAGTTCCCCCTCCAAGGGATTCAACTATTGCAGTTGCGATTGGCGCATCAGTGGGCGGAGCATTAGCTCTTTTGATCCTTTCCATGGTAATAGTGAAATGTCTTCGTCGACACCGGAAACAGGAACTGATTTCAGAGGAGAAGATGGAGGAGGAGGGAAAGCTGGAGGCTGAGTGTGTTGCAGAAGAGGGAACCAAGTAAGAAATGTCTCCGTAACATCCTCAATCAGAAACTACCAGCAGGACCAAGGTCAAAAACTAGAGCATGATGCGCCACTGTTGTTTAAATGGCATGTGTAAACGGTACACCTATTAGAATGTAGCTTCTATTCTACTGGCATGTGCCATTTATAAACATGGCATTTAAGTTCTGGCAGATATGACCAGTATACACTTACAGTCTTACTGCCGTGTTCCACTGGGGATTATGAAAGATTATGAAAAGTGATAGAGTGGGCCCCTAAAAAACCAATCTTACTAAGATATACCTTTACTGAATTAATGTCTATTCATTAAAGTTCATCTGGCATATGCCACTTAAAGGTTAACCAGCGTTAACTCTCAGATCGGTAGAATTTTGCACATTTGACACAGCAGTTGTTTTCTGTAACATGCTGACTATAATCTTTTGCTCATTTTAGGTAAAACGTTGATAATAGTATTGAATGGTTTTGTTATTCAGACTCTATGAACGTCTGTTCTTGCTATGTACAGTTGTACACAGCTAATACAGTAGTTGCTAGCTTGCCTTAGCTGTGACAAAAAGATGAGTGGAACAGTAGCAGCTGCCTATAATGGTTAGTACATGGTTATTTTCCATTATGTTAAAATATAAGCTATGAGTTTTACACTGCACTGAGCCTGCAATGGCATCTGGCAGTAAGAAATGCCAGTGTGAGTGAATTAAATTGCAGATGAGAGGAGAACAATAGCTGCAAGCTGCAACTCATCAACAACTTACGATTAGTCACGGGGCTCAATGTCAGTGGTACAAATCTCAGAAACACATAAACTATTACTATTACTATATACACAAACTATTCTTATTGGGATATAGTGTAGTGAAATTCTGTTTACATGTAACACACAGGCTTTTATCCTCCTTTGTTACGGTGCTGGTCCTGGTACGTACAACAGTTTCTGTCCAAAATGTTATTTGCACAAAAGAAAAACCACACATCTGTGACATAACTGCATCTATGGCTGAAGCACTTTTCCCACCATAACTCCTTCTCTCCTATAATTGGATTACATACCTCTATTGACTGAAAGCTAACCCGCTGTATGTTGTTGGGCACCTCTTCTCATATATTTATAGGCAACCATAGCTCGGTCATGTGATCGAACCAGTGGACTGTGGAGATCCCACCCCCAACACCTCCTCTGGTAAATACCTGCTCAACCAGAGTTCAACATATCCGGACTCTTGTTGTTGACTGTCTGTTATAGAGCTTAGCTTGACCTGGCCAGTATGGCGATGAACATCAAAGGATCAGTCTAAGTCAAACTAGACAAACACAGATTGCTATATTTGCATGTTGCATGTTACATTAAGTTACATTACATTACTGTAATTTCCCAGCTTGGGATCAATAAAGTATATCTATCTATCTATCTATCTATCTATCTATCTATCTATCTAT
>JBBMJY010000026.1:15614376-15635884 GCA_037833715.1 Toxotes lorentzi | reverse complement strand
GTGTGTGTGTGTGTGTGTGTGTGTGTGTGTGTGTGTGTGTGTGTGTGTGTGTGTGTGTGCGTGTGTGTGTGTGCGCGTGCCGTTGCACCACGTGTGCATCTTTGTATGTGTGTGCAGTGTGTGTAGTGAGTGTCTATGTATGTGTGTCTAATTATGTATGTCTGTATGAGATGTGTGTTTCTCCTTGAAATAAGCTAGGGGACAGTTTTCTGCAACTTTACCACTAAACACTTTATTCATAGCTGCAAGTCAATATCAGCAGAATTAGAAGTCTCATGATAAGCAAATGCATTTTCATAGCACACTGAACGACAGGCCAGGGTTGGGCGGTATGACCTGCGGTATATTTTGAATATGGAATGGTAACAACATCACAGCATCACACAGTCTAATTTATGCTCTCACGATTCAGTAGAGTGTGATTTCAGATTCAGTTCAGGGTTTTGGGACAACAACTATTTATTGCCTGAAGTCTGTTATTAATAAACTATGAATAAAACTTTACAGTGGCTGTGGAGGCAGAGCTTCATAGTTGATGGGAGTTAAAAGCCCTTCACGCTGCAGAGCAGATGACGTGTGTGTATATCTCTTGTTCCACTGTGTCACAGCAGCTGCAGTCCAACTTTGGGATTTTGTTTTGGGTGAAATGTTTTGGTTTAACATACTGTGAATCCATTGCCTTAAAGCCATGTCTCACAATGGTGAGTTAATGGGTACCATGTCTTAACATAGATGCAGAGATAGTGTTTCATGTGCATGTGCTCTTCCACAGCTGGCTTTTGCCAAATGATGTCTACGTGTCTCAGTGGTGTCAGCTTGTGTCTGAACCAGAGAGCCTTCTCAAACATTCCTTAAAGGTGTGGAGGTTGCCCTGCAGAGAGTGGCTTGTCATAATAGAAAAAGCACAGGTACTGCTAATGACATTAATGCTGGCTCTAGTGTCCCAGTAAGTTTTCCTACTGTGACATGTCAGACTGTCTTCTTTGAAAACAGGTGAAGCGACATGTTTTCCAATACTCTCTTGGTCCAGCCTTTGTCACTTGTTTGTTTTCATTTCTTCATTCACATTTTGTTATCATGCAAAAGTGTTTTCTAGTGTAAAAGAGTGATTTCAGTGTGTTTTCTCTCAGTGACACAAATGAACAACTGCCCTGGTTAACATGTGGTGAGTTGTAGTGGTGCTTTCAGAGCGCTTTATGTGACTTTACAGTCCAAATTCTTTCTATACTGATACAAACAGCATATCCAAATCTTTATATTTCCACAGTTTGTGATTACAGGTTATACCGTCCACCCCTTTGATGGGCACTTGTCCATCCAGCCTGGCCCTGTATAAGGTTATGACATGTTAGTGAACCTGAATACAGAGGTTGCAGATTGCAGATTCAAGTTCAGTCTTGCAAGGGTTAAAATGAGTTTCCATATTAGAATACTAATATTTGTGACTGCTATACATTGTACAGCCATTTGCACATACTGCAGAGGAAGAACAGTGACAGTGCTGAGCTTTGCTGTCAGAATTTTTCCCTACAATACAAATGAAGCAGAGTAGAGGAGCACGTGGTTTGAGACAGTGACGTATTGTTGGCTGCGTAGGATAAAAACATATCAAAGACCATTTAAAGTGAAAAGCTCACTCGCACCCACAATCACATAACTCATGTTTGTGTCAGCCTTTGTTAATATTTACGGTAGAATTGAGTAAAGATTGCCTAAACATAGACTTACACACAGACAACAGTTATATAGTAAAACTCACTATGACCCATATCACACACAAATAAGAGCTGAGTCCCACTAAAGGCAGTAATTTAGTAAGTAATACCAAATGATCCAAATTAAAATATAAGATTTATAAAGACGTTTATACTCATGACTGACACAGTAACATGAGTCAGTCAGAGCATGTTTAAGCTTTTACTCCATCAGGTTTCGTTATAATGATGCCAGGTTTTCATTTTGATACATTATATTTTCCTATAGCATCCATATATATATATCCATATATCATATACAGCGTATATCATGTGCAGAGGTATTTGATTGAACTTTGATGAGATTCATTTGCCTCATGTTACATATCAATAAACAACTAAATCTGAACTATTTCATGTCTTTAAATAGAACAGCTTCCATTACAGACTCTTATAATCTAACAGCCGGAGTCCAGTTGGAACTGTTTTATAGAGATTTTAAAACATTTTAATTGCAGTCATTGCACCTCAATACAATACAATTTTACTGTCTATTTTCAAGCAGATTAACAGATTAAAAAAGAAAAAGAAATCATAAAAGTTTAACTTATATCCCAGCTCTGTCTCCAAAGTAACGTCTTTACCTCAACAGTGCTGTTTGAAACTGTACATATTGTTTTGCACATTAACACATTGACACCTACACATATATAATCAGAATGGACAGCATGTGAATATAATGGAAATGAGGAACACATATAGAGCTAACCTTAACCTTAAGATGGTATATTTGAACGTGTGGCTGCAATAAAAGAAACATGGCATGGGTATGTATGGTTGAATCGGAAATGTATGGGTCGTGTACTTATTTGATCATTTATTTGGTTGGAGCACTTTGAATGTTTAAAAAAAATATATATATATATTCTCTGGATCACTATTTAATGTCACTTTTACATGTTATAGCATGTGAGTTTTGTTAATCTCTGGTTATTCTCTGAATGTCCGATGATGTTTTAACTGTAACAGGTCAGCTGTGTCACAGATCATGACGTCTCTGTGCTGCCTGTAACGTCTCCAGCTGATTAGCTGTGTCATCCAGCTGCTGGAGTGTGGTTAGTGCTTCCAGATCTTGTGGCTGGGACAGTCCTGGTTTTTTAGGCCTGCTACTTAATTAGAGTGTTTTTATGGTTTTTATCATCTATGATTTTATAATCTATGTTTTCCAAAATTATATGTGTTGTATTGTGTGATTTCCTGATAAATCAAAAGCACATCTTTGGCATCAAAATAATATAAAATACACAATTAGGTTTCTCTGATTGAATACAATCATGCTGTGAAGAAGAACAGTAAAATGGTGATTTATGAATGTTTTAAAATAGCTGATTAATTGAATAAATCTTTTACCTGCAGAGATTCTTTCACATTTCCTGGGACACTGCTGTCTGCGTGTGATCATGCATGTTTAAGTTGCAGGGTTGTGGTAGAGCCATAAGGTGATGACACGTTAACATTTGGGGCAAATTTTTTTGCAGTTTTTACCAAGAAGGTTTTGTTGGCAATATGAAGTCATACACATCACTGTAAATAATATCTACTCTATTTCTCAACCAGAAATAGTGAAACAAACAGTTAAAAGAGAAACATTAGTATCTCGTACTAGACAGATTTATCATTGTACGTCACTGTTTTCCAGCTCCAGCTATGAATTTGCCCTGAATAGTTGCTCTTTTATCACTTTAAATGTTAGTGGACACCAAACTAATGCTTGCACTGTGCTGCCTCTGAAAAAAAGCAGCTGTAATAACATTATGTGTTTTAAATAAAGATGATTTAGGAAAATATCACATTTTTTTCAGTCCTTTTTTAAAATTTTTTTTAAATCCAACCATTCATTATCTGCACCTGCTTTTCCTTTTCAAGTTTGCCAGGGGACGGAGCCTGTCCCAGATCCGATTGCTCAAGAAACCAGGAACGCCACCACGTAACCACCAGTCTGTCACAAGACTAACAACCACTGCACAGGCAAGTTGGAGTTCTCACTTCACCTAAATGTATTTGCACTGTAGAAGGAAACTGGCAAAGAAATGGTGGAGACGTGCAAACAAAAGGTCCCAGCAATTCCCTGGCAGGTGCCCAGCCAGCAAGTGGATGCTAACCCTTCTTGCTGTGAGGTGACACTGCTAACAACTATGCCACCTTACTTTATTATAGCCTCTCCTTATCTTTCACCTCCCACAGTGTTTCACTTAGCTTAACAAAATGTCCTCTGGTACAGCACATAAGTCCAGCCTTTGTTTCTCAACTATGGCAATACCATACAAGTGTATATTTTACTTTACTGTAACATTATGCCAGATCACTGATGTACATAGAGTTTGTACTGCACATGTGCCTTATCTGCAACTAATGTACATATGTGACAGTTACCAGTCTCAAACCCATTAAGCTAAGCTAATCAAGTTGTACTGTGATCTCATCAGGGAGGACAACCTGGAGCTGCTCCACTGAGAATCAGTCAGAGGTGACTTTGTGAATGTAGAGTATGTATTTTCAGCTTTTGCAGACAATCAAGATTCATTTTGGTTCTGAACCGAAGCCCAGACCAAAAACAACCCTGTATTAAAACAACGCAACTGTTCGGTGGGGGTGAATTGTTTTAAAACAGATGAGATAATGAAATACAACCCACAAGGGTCAGTTTGAGTAATTAATCCATAATTTTTATCAAATGCCAAAACAGTGCAAGCCGGTTTATAATTCCATTAAACGGGATTTTACTGCTCTACAAGTTATAGATGTGACAATCGTGTCAGATAAAAAGTAGAAAACAGTGTTCAGATTACAAAGCAACATACCAGCTGTGCATACCTGCACATATTTTTCAGTGGCCGGTGCAGTACCACTCCAGATGACAGTGCAATGCGTTGCAATAACAGATGAGTCTGGTTCAAATTTTTTTCCAGATGACCCTGCATGTTCTCTGCCTGTGCACCCCCTGCTGCGTCAGCCTGGTGGCCACATTCAAATGAATGAATGTGGCTTTTTTTTTTACGCAGTGCTGTTGTCTGAACGCAGCCTAGGAAATACTTCACTGATAATCATTCTAGTTTACAGACAGTGTTTGTTGCTTAAAACAACATAGATGCTGCAGTAAAATAGCACCTGTACAGAATGTCAGTTTGAGGCACATACTGAGAAAATAAATGTTATCCATGTTTTTTTTTTTAGCATTTTTTTAAAAAATAATATGAAAAGTGGGAAGTAAGCATTTAAACAAAAATCAATACACTACCCGCAGATTGCATAGTTTTCATCTGTCAAGAAACAATCATGGAAGTAATTATTCATCTTTAATTTTCAAAAACCACAACAAAAACATTAACTATAAAATCAAGTGTTTAGTCAATGATGGCTGCGAATACAGTATAACAGATTTCATTCACTTAAATGCAGAATATTGTGTCAGACTAAAAGATAAAATGAAAGTTTCTTGTGGATATAAGAAGCCAGTGAAACAAGTAGTAATAGCATACTTGGAAGAAGCAGAAGAGTAAGAAGACACAAACGAGACCAAGTAGTTACAGTTCCGCTATGTACACACACACACACACACACACACAGCTCACAGAGCTTTTCCACAGCAAGTCAACGTCTTCCCAAAGTTACACCAACATCATGCAAATGTTCGCCCCTTTTAAAACACCCTCCTAACCCCAAACTCCAAATCATGAAGCTGCACCACAACACGGAATATGAGGCTGTAAGGCTTAGAGTGTTCTGCACTGGTTTCATTCCATATCAGCACTGATGTCTGGCACTTACAACTCTAACTTCCAAAGCATACGTGTGTGTGTGTGTGTGTGTGTGACTCAATATGTACTGCAGAGAAGCTCTTAACTTTAGACAGGACTCACCTTTTCGTGGTCCCTGTTCCCCATTGAAAGACGGATGGAAGGACAGACACGAAAACAACAGAAGCACAAACAGCTGGGACAAAACAGACAAGAAGAAAAGAGGCGCGGGACACAAAGACGAGAACAGAGTTACGAGCAAGCAACATTTAAAGAGCAACATAAAGAAAGAGAAAAAAACAGAGGTATTCGAGAGACGAGTAAAGACAGAGTGACCCACCAAGATGAAGAAAAAGAGGAAGGACGGATGAAAAGGAGAGGCAGAGAGAGGCCCACCCCACTTGTCCTCCTCCACTCAGGGTGCTTTTCTGAAATCTGCTCACTCACCGGCTGGTGCAAGGAGAGAGGGAGAGGGAGCGAGAGAGAGGGAAAGGAAGGGGGGTGGAGCAGGTCGAAGTGTGGGGTGAGAGGAAGGTTAATCAGACTGGGAGGTGAAAGTGGTGGGTGGGAGAAGATGGAGGTATGAAGAGAGAGGAGGAAGGGGCTGAGCGCTCAGAGTCTCTAAGTAGCTGTGTTTGGACCGGCTCAGCTGTGTGGCTTCACTGCAGCATTTCACCGCCTTGGCCGTCCCAGAAACAGATCCTCCACTCCCTCCCTCCCTCCCTCCCTCCGCCTCTCATCTCACCCCCCTCCTTTGCCTCCTGTCATCTCTCCTCCTCTCACTTGTGTACCCCCCCCCCACTTTCTCTCCTTCTCCCCCGTCCATCCTAGCCTCCTACACCCATCCTTTCTTCTCCTCAAACTTCTCTTTCCTCTCACCCGTCCTGATCCCCAATATTCTCTCTCCTCTCGTCTCATCAGTGTAATGTCCTCTCTTGCTCCGCCTCCCTTCTATACACAGCATCCAAGGTCACCCTGTCCAGAGGCAGGTGTGTGTACGTGTGCTCACATGTGACTGTGTATTGGTGTGCATATGCAAAGATGCATATTGTTACATACCCTTGTATGTTTGCATCTCATGCTCCCTCTCTCTGACTGTATTTATCTTTAGTATCTATCTTCATATTTATCTACATTTACGTGCTGCATGTATGTCACCGTCTGTCTCTGCCCCCCACACATACTTGAACTTGGAAATGACATCAAATGCCAAGAGACAAATCACCTGACATGTGGATGTGTGTGTTTGAGAGTTGGGGAGGTCAAGCATCCATCATGTCAGTGTGGATAGTTACAGGGGGAAAAAAACAAAAACCATACAGGAAATGAGAACTGGAAAAAAAAATACAAAATATCGGGATTTGTCGTTATATATTCTTTTATTATGCTGAGATATTTCATAAATCAAATGTATTTGCATTTTCTATTAAACCTCAGATGCACAATAAAACAAAAAAAATCTTTTATTTTTTTTTAATTATCAAAGAAAAAAAGATTATTCTTATCTCACTGAGACAATAGTATATTAACTGTACGGCTGTGAGATAATCACAAAATAAGCTACAACCCACAATGTGCCAAATCTCCAGGGAGTGTAAAGTGATGCCAAGTCATCACACAAATCACAAAAATGTGTTGTGCGATGCCAAGTCATCACAGAAACGTGTAGTGTCAGTTTAGAAAGGCAATTAGGTTTTGTAGTAAAAATAAACATTGGAATACATGCCGGGGTATCAATGGCTTTTATACATTTTTTCCTACATTAAAGAGAATAGAACAGAATTCTATTGCTCTTAGTGGGGTAATATCAGCTCTCACAGGCAGTGCAGATAAACCATAAGCAAACACAGTCACACAAAAGAAACAAAAAACAACACAAGCAACAGAATAAAAAATCTATAGCAGAAAGGTACAGTATAGGCAGATATATGTATAGTGGTTCACTCAGGAGAGGATTCAAGTGTTACAGTACTTGTTGGTGTTTGCATCAGAAATGGGAAAAACATTTTTAAACTTGCCCTAGCATCTCATTTCTCTGTGCCTGCAGCCAGACAAGCAGGACGAAGTGGCAGTGTCGTGGGTGGGCTGAAGTCTGAAGTGTTTGCGGTGACTTCGTGTTTGACTACCCCGATGCATGAATACATTTCTGTGAGATGTGGACGGGCCAGGAGGTTGGGCTCCATTATATTTCACAGCACAGGAGGTGGTGGTGAGATTCTACTTTTGTTCATTTTGCAAGCCTACGCAGGTCTACAGTGTTTATCAATAATCAGGTTAGCAGTACCCTCATTAAAGGTTATTGTTTTATATGTTGTTGTGTTTTATGTTTTACTTGTGCTTTCACCGCTGTGTGAAACAGGAAGTCGTGCTGGGTGTACAGAAACAGGCTTCAGGTGTGACCCTGTGTGGCTCTGATATTGGTGATGACACTGTTAATGTGTCGGTCGATTGGTGAGGAAGACATGAATCCTGCGAATGAGATCAGGCTGCACATTCAGGTTGAGGACTTTGGTGATCCTTCACTGCCACAGGGGCTGTGTTGAAGGCTACGCTGAGATTGATGAAAGGTATGCTGTAATTGCGTAATGTCCTGGTGGCGCCATGTTTTGTAACGCAGTGTGAAGGATACATTACTGCCCCTACGTGCCTTGAAGGTTTGAGACAAGAGGAATAAAAGTCACAGGTCGACACCATGGGTCCTGAGCTCAGGGTCTGTTATGGAGGTCTTTGCTCACTGTATCAATTTTATGAATAGATCATGTAGGATAGGCTGCACTCGAGTTGTCTGTATGAAAAGGGAAAGACCAAAATAGATTTATCAAGCTGTGAGACACGATATGAAAGTTACAGCTAGTTGGTAGAAACTTGAGCTGCAGTTACAGTTGTTGGGTTTTAGTCACTTGTACCACGTAAATCATGCTGACATTCCGGTTGTTATACAAAACGTCTTATGCCAAACATAGTGTTGAAATGTAGCTAAGGCCTTATACACTTGTATACTGCAGACATAGCAGTTTACAAAAGAAGAAAAGAGTCAAGTAGCATTTTCTACACAAAACCAGACTGTGAATCCTTTTAAATTAAAACGAGCCCCTCCAAACACATTGTATGAACGAAGAGGGAAAAAAGGGAAAGAGACAGAAAACATGACAGTGGACAGGGTCAGATCTTGCCAATGCATTAGCCCACCAACACAGAGGTATATAGCAGAAGCACAAAATGAAATGGGAGAAGCAAGAAAGTGGAGACAGGAGCAAAGGATGCAGTAAAGGCAGGGGCATGTATGGGTGAAGCACCCAGCCCCGTGTCCGCTTCTGAGACCCTCTTAAGTAAGGCTGACTCAGCCTCACTGTGCTGGGTGGATACGTGTTTGTGTGTGCATGTGGCAGCAGTCAACACCCCCACCCCCTCATTCCCAGTCCACTCTATCCCCTCCTCTCTCTCACTCTCTCTTCACCTCTACCTCTGCAGTACGTCTCTCGCTCATTCCTCCCTGTGCCGGCTGGGGAGACACGCGCTTTCTGCTTTTCTGCCTGGCTGCTGGCTCTGCTCCAGCATCCCCTCTGTGCCTCTCGTGTGCTCTCCTCCACTCCCACCCCCATCCACCCCTCCAGCCTATGCCTCCCCCTGAGGGGTTTGTTGGCCAGCCTGCTTCCCCGGCTGTTGCTGCTGATACTGCTGCTGGAGCAGTGGAGCTGTTTGACAGTACGCTGCTACGCCGCTACTGCTTTGCCTCGCTTCTCCTCTCTGCCTTTCGCCTCACACTCTGCTTTGCTGGATAATCACCAGTGAGTCTGCCAGAGACAGCGACAGAGGACAGGAAGGGAGGGAGGCAGAGAGATAGAGAGCCTGCACTCTTTATTCAACTGCTGCATTCTTCAGTCTGTCTTTTCCTCTGCTCTGCTGGAGTGCAGCGCAGAGAACAACTGGACGGGACTGAGCTCCCTGAAGGAATTTTTCCTCCCCTCTTTGCGCTTCCTCCTCTGTTCATTCCTGGGACAGAGTGCAGAAGAGGAGAGAAGAGGGAGGGACTGGGAGCAGGACTTCAGACTCTGCCTTCAGTGTCCCACCTTGCTCCAGAGACACATGAGACAAACGCACAGAGACACGCGCCTGTTTGCATAGATTAGACACAGCTCAGGTTGACCAGACTAGCAGACAGGGGGACAGACTGACATATACAGAGAGACAGACAAGACCACAGACAGACAGACAGACAGACAGGGGGTGTCATGGCGTCAGTGGACAACACCGGTTCAAGTGTCTCTGGTCGGCTGAGATCAGGGGATCTACTACATGCTGGTCTGGCAGTTGCACTGCTGCTTGGTGAGTTATACTTCTCTCTATACCTTTAGCTGCCCTGTCATTCCTCACTCCTCCACTGTATCTCTACATTACACCAGAACATTGTACTTCTATCTCCCTGTAAAACACTTTAATGACAGCTTGTGTGTTGAGTTAATCCCTGTAATTATTTATACATTTAAACTTGTTTCTATGCCCCTTTCGCCCCTTTTGTTTCAGGGTTTTTATGCTTGTCTGGGTGGGTGGTTCACTGCTTTCACAGTAAATCCATACCTCTTTTTTTATTACTCCAAACCAACATCTGCTGTTCTCTGCCTCATCATTCTCTTTCCACACCTGAAGGCTAAAATGTCACAGCTGATGTTTACTTGTTGCTGGACTGAGGGCATCAAGGTCAATAACATCCAACCCTTGGCTGATGTGAACTTGGACATGTTAGATCTCTGGGTTGCTGAGCTGGATGAGTGATTAGTTAAATGATTCTCCGTGGACGTTCTCAATGAGGTGCTACTTTCAAGCCAAAGATGAATGAAAGGGAAAGAATAAAATAAAGAAAAACTCTCTGTTCGAGAGTATATAAAAACCACGGTCCACGTATGTGTGGTCGTAGTATTACTGGTAGTGACGTAGTGGTGCAGTGGTGATCTGTGCTTTTGCTCATACACTCCCTGATTTTGTTGTGGTGCCCAATAGTGCCCCCACATCACAACATTTCCTCAGTTGTTCTCAAAAGTCAGCACAGTTCACAACTGAGCTTTATGGTAGAAAAACAAGAGCAATGTGTGTATGCAAGGAACTACATTTTAGTGCCACCCTTAGGAGAACTACATCATATTATGAAATTTAAGTGCTGAAGTATTAACCACAAACATTTTGCTGTTACCAGTAAAATTCACTTTTTTTATGTTGTCCAACCAGGACATTTAAGTTGTGCCTCATATTAAAGCAATTGAATTTACTAGGATAAAACTCATTAGTGGTGCACAGATCACTGAGCCTTTTCAGGAGTGACTCCCACCAAAGCAACCCTCAAACATTCAGCATTCAAAGCAACACACATCACATTCTAATCTAAAATACTTATTCAACAAAGACAGAGGAACATACAGGATGTGGGCAGCAGGTCATGCATAGAGAAAATTGTTGAATAAGAGTAAAATCCAACACCACTTGTCATTTTCTATGCCACTTCACATTTTGACGTAATGCTGTATTAAGGATAGGCAAAACCCATTGTGCTGAAATCACTGCATTCAGTTTTTAAACAATGAGACAAATAGCTTTGCAGTTGATTGGATGCAAAGCACGACTTTAGACCATGCTGACCTCATATCATAAGCAGTACGAGCTGCCATTAAAGGGAAAGTATTAAAGAGATGTGCAAGGCAGCACTTCTGTACTAAAACACAACTTTTGTTCCTGTCAGACTTTTTCTTCACAAAGCAGTTTAGCAGATTCAGCAGCATTCTTACAACAATTTATATTATCTATATATACAATTCATTGCCAAAAGCTATTAAAACATATTTTTTGAAATAATAATAATAATAATTCACAAGTACTTATAGGTAACCACAGGAGGCCCATTTGGACTCCAGCTGAGAGCAGTGTAATGTAACTCAGCCAAGGTCAGTTTTATGAAACTGGTTATCTGGTTTAGAGAGTAAACCAGACTACAAACTACATTGGTCCATATTACAGATTTTACACCATCTGTATTGTGTTTTGAATACTACGTGTCTTCGGTTTTAGGGGTTAGTATACCATAGAGTTGTCAATCTGTGTCTTTAGTTGTGTTGTTTCCCCCTTGGGATAGTTGCTGTTGTAATTAGTGGGTCACCTTCTTTTATTTTCCACTTAATTGGAAGGTCTGGTACATTCTGATGCAGCTGAGGCTTAGAAGCTAACACAGTGTCATTTCAAAGGTAACATGACAAACACAAAATCAGTCATTGCCCTGTATAGTAACGTAGTAGATTAATTTTATGTCTTAACAGCCAAACTACGGCGTGAAGGTATAATTAATTAATTAATTAATTACAGAAATGAGGATTTGGTCACTTGTGTGAACGTTAACATTCTCCAGTGCTGACAGTGTTTCACAGGAACACACTCTAAAACAATCCAGCTCCCAGTGTTAGCAGCTGTGGTCCCTCCTTCACTGTCAATAAATGACCATAATCCCCTTATTATTCTGTTGATCCTCTAAAGGCTTTTGACTAATCTAATTTGACTAAACCATCAAACATTTTGGGGCAGCCATCATGGGGCATCAGTCAAATCTTCATAAGTATCAGTCATAAGTTCTGATTGGTTCAGTTGCTGCCAGTTCTTTGGTTTGTCCCTTAATTATTGTGTCCACTGTGTCATGATGTCTTAATGAGTTCCCATAACTATTCAAGACTTCCAGCTTATCACTGCTGTCAGTCCCCATCTGCATCTGGTGCCTGTTGTGGCACAACAGGCACCAGATGCAGAGCTGTGCAGGTTATAACTCAGCAAATTACTAGTAACATTTTATCAGTTGGCATGTACATGTGATACTTATTGATATTTGCTTGTGTGGCTAGCATATTACACAAGTGAGTATCCACACGTGTGTGTATGAGTTACTCAGCTGCTGTTGTAATTCTCCGCCCCTCTGTCACTCACTCACCTTGGAGAGGACATCTCACTTCACTTACCTCTCCCTATCCATCCCTCCGTTCTTCCTACTCACTGTATGCTCCCCCATTCATCGCTCTTCTTATTCTCCTCCTCCCTTCTCCCCCACACTTCCCATCACTTCTCTCCCTCCCTCCCTCTCTGTCTCTCATAGAGGTAATAGTGTCCTCGGTCAGTTCTCTATGGGTTCAACTCAGAAATACATTAACTCTTCAATCTCTGGCCTACTTTAAAAAAAAAAAAAGAAAGAACACCTCACCTTGACAGTCAGCCAAGGACACATACACACATACACACATACACACACATACACACACACACACACACGAATACCCAGTTGCCTTTTCTCCCACTAGTGGTTCCGATATTGATGTTTCCCAAATGGACGAAGAGATATTTGATAGTGGAGCTAAAAATATCAGACATTCCAGCCTATTAGTCGTGTACGCACAAAAACACACACAAGTACATGCATAGACACATATGCATGGAACCACACATGTACAAAGACAACCATGCATACATAACTAGCACACTGTGGGTTTTGTCGGGACAAATTTGAGGAGAAGAGGAAGGGGCGGAGAGAAAAAGGATAGTAGAGAGAAGAGGTGTGAAATCTATTTCATGCTTCCAGTGTGCGTAAGCCATTTAGAAGGGATTCTCCCTTGTATTCTCACTTGTTTTTCGCAGCATCATCATTCCCTCTGGAGCACTTGGTTACAAACCTTGCTCACTGGCATTGTGCCACTAATAATGGACAGGGGGCAGAAGCTAATTCATTATTGTATTTAGCTCAGAGGTTAAAAGACAGTCAAAGGATTTGCAACCAGCAGCCAGCTAAAGAAAACATTCCAACTCTCTAAGCTGTCACTGACTCCACCACTGTCCCACGAAAAAAACAAAACAAAAAAAAACATGCACAGTGGCTCTTCACATATCTCCTCTTCTTATCTGGTTGTGGCGTCCCTGAGGAGCAAGTTCTAAGAGCAAGTAAGACAGAAAGATTTAGAAAAAGGAGAGAGATGAGAGCGAAAGAGCCCAGCACTGCAAAAAAAAAAAAAAAAAAAAATAGAAAGAGCCTATTAAAAGAGAGTAAAGTCAGAAACAGAAAAGGACGAGCTGAACTCAAATGGCCTGAGTTGCTAAAGTAGTGGAGACAAGTCAAGATGACAAGAGAGGAGAAGTAAAAATATCAGACTTTAGAAGACAAAAGGATGAGGTGAGACTGAGAAGACTGATGAAGTAAAAGTAAGAAAAGTACAGCCATAACACAGACACACTCTCAATCATGTACTTTTAATACAGCATTCAGACATTTAACACTTACTTTTATCCATTTTATCTTGACATGCACTAGAAAATTGTTTTGGTGTGTTCATGAGAAAAACAGACAGATCAGTCGTTATTTAAAAGGTGAATTGAAGTCATGCACAGCACAGTTCATCACTGAGATCTGGTTGCCTGCAATCATTTCTCTGTTGATCACCACATGCTCAAGTAATGAATCAGCAATGAACTTGGTGACCACGTCAGGGATGGCTGCATTCACACATTTGAATTTGAAGATTCGTATAAATGTGTGCCTGTATTTGAAATGCTTCTGTTACTGTCATAAGATGATACAGATGATAAAATCACAGTTGTGTTGCATTCAGATCGGCACCACACAGCCCACGAAATATTGAGACAGAAAAAACAGAGCATTTAACACCCAGCTTGTGACAGTAAAGAGCTATTTCATCCCAAAATGACGAATTCCACTGTTTCAGTGTTTTTCTAATACTGATGACTTCCAGGAACTGGAAAGCAGGTGGCATGAAATTCTTACACAAATGTAAGTCCTCCACAAACACATAGGCCTACATATACTCTAATACTGTTTACACCATGTCCAAGTGCAATGTGATCCTGAGCAGGTCAGTGTGGAAGAGAGCATTTATAAATAGGCCCCAAGTGTGTGAGAGACACCAGAGTAACAATCTGGGACTTAGACCAGCTGTCCTTGCAAAACCAACATAACCCAACTAGCAAGACCTAAAATACCAATACAAGATGAGCTGTCTCTTTTAGAAACTCACCATGTTTTCTGCATTTTCATAACAATATCACCAGATGTCAGTAATATTTTGTACTAAACTGGATTTCTGTTTTTGTTTTGATGTGGGAACATTTATGGGTAACTTCCATTTTAAAAAGATCAGTCTGTGTTGGCTTGTTCGTCTGTTAGTCATTCTCAGTTAGTCAGTTGGTCAGTCAGTTACCTAAGTCTGGTCATATTGCGTGGTATGCATACAGGAGCAGTGAATGCACAGAGAGAGAATTTACCAAAGGTTTGAAATCAAGTGAAATGACTCATAAACTGAATGAAATCAGTGACTAATGACTTACTTGACTACTGCAGGACAATTTACGTATTTTCAGCCACTTCAGAAGAAGGCAGATGCTCATGTTTCTCGTACTGAGTTTGTTGTTTCTAAGTGTCTTGCATTACATTTGGATCATATTAAAAAATAAAAATAAAAAATTACAGATTTAATGCCTGAAACGAGTGACATTTCTGTCCTCAGCAACATGGTTTCCACGTTGTCCCTCTGCTTGACTGCTGTACAATCACTGGCAGTGTGTAATTACTTTGACACTGTACAAAAAGGCATGAGTAGGCAGGGGAAAGTCAGCCAGTCAAAGAGAACTGTTGTTTGGTTGCGAATGAGAGGATGGGTTTCCTGGAAACAGAATAAAAAATGAGGTAATTATAGTGTGCACAGTTCCAGCATATTGATCATATGACTAGAATGACTTGATGCTCACTCCAAGACCAAAGTAGAAGAAAGTTAACTGGTGCCTGCAGCATAATATTTATCATAGATTAAAAGGAACGACAGCCGCTTGGCAGTTTGTACTACTTTATCAAGTTCTGTGGCACTTGATAGGTTTTCTCTTGAAAACAACATTCATTTTAGTTCAGCTTTTGTTTCTGCCATTTAACTGCCTCTATGAAGGCTTCAGTAGGGTATTCACGGACTGTGCTTGTGTTGAGATTTTGAAAATGCATTCGATTTTAGACTCCATTTGATTTTCTCTTCACAGTGTATTTGTATTACATACAAAAAAAATTATAAATGAATAAATTAAAGTTTAATTTGGGCCAGTCTGAATGTAGCCTTATAGTAATAAGAGATAATCAGACATTAGTAAATTCAGATGGGGCCAAAGTGGGAAGCAGAATAAAATTATTTATTACACTGTATATGCTTTGGAGAAATAAGGGCAGACTCAATTTTGATTACATCACTGTAACACAGATCCATCACTGAGTTGTTCCTTTCAAAATCACACAGCGCTGATGGCACGAAAATCCTCCCTTAAATTACCAAGACGTGAGTTCCTCTGAATTTTCAAAACAGATACTAATCTGGTGAAGATGACATCGGTCATATACTGCCTGAGTCTGAGATTCAACTCAAGAAAATGAAACATTAAAGGCATTAAGGAAATCCATAAAACTCATAAAATGATCTCTTACTTTATCAAAAATAAAAATGGAATAGTGGAGGAAAGAAAGTAGTCATTTCATGAGCTGCACTTACAGAACGTCAGCCAGCATTGTAATGCCATTACTCAGCACTGGCTGGACAATAGCCCAGAGTCCCAGTATAAAAACAGCCCTTTATCTTTTGTCATTTTTAATCTAAAATTGGTTTAAAAGCAATGTAACCTGAACTAATACTGAGCCAGTACCTTCTATTTATAATGTATTGTTTTTGGTCTGTCACATATACGGTATATGTGGTGTGCTGGGGTTTTTTTTGTTTGTTTGTTTGTTTTGTTTTGTTTACTTCATGTATCTGTCTGTTTGTTTTAATCATAATCAGTGTTTTTTGTGCATCATTTCCTTTCTCTCTTGTTTCAGGTGTATGGAGTGTTGGTGGACTGGAGGTCTCAACAGGTAAAGTGTCTTCAGTTGAAGCCATGAATGGTTCCACAGTTCTGCTGCCCTGCACCTACTCCTCCTGTATTGGCATCAAAAACCTTTACTTCAACTGGCACTATAATGACAATGGAACCATGATCAAGGTACAACGTACACACAGGCACATACAGACACACACATAACCATAACGAGCAACATGGACGTACCTTGTATACATGTTAGTACAGACAACCTATCTCTGTATATCTATGTACAAATGTGTGCGTAGTTATGTGAAGCGGAGATCCCCATGGAGGGTGTGGAGCCCAAGGTCAGCGTGTACCATGAACGTGTGGAGTTTGTCGGCTCCTCAAAGAGAAACAACATCTCCATCCTGCTGTGGAACATCACCTTTGAGGATCAAGGAGAGTACATCTGTTTCGCCAGAAACCCAAAAGAGAAGAACCGCAACCACAGTGCTATCTTCACTCTAATAGTCGTGGACCAAAGTATGTGACAGATGCACACACCTAACACACAAATATACAGCTTTATCTAACTAACCCCGTCTCACCCCCGGCCAGACAAAGAAGATGGCTGTCTCTTGTTAACTCTTCCTCCACATTAGTTACATCATCTGCCCGTCCTTGTCTTTCTCCCTCACAATGTTTTTCCCTCTCTTCCTCTTTTCAGTGAAGGAGGTTGACAATACTTTGACAGTCATCATTGTCTCAGTGCTGGGTGGAGTCATTGGCTTAGTTATCATTGTCATGGTGGTAAAGGCCTTGGTTGTTCACTTCCTGCTGAAGGATGATGAGAAAAAGTGAGTACATCATTGATTATGATAATAAGGACTTTAAGGGCAAATGAAGGAAAATGTAGAATATAGTTGTTTATAGACTGTAATGGACTTTTTAATCAAATATATTACTGCCATTGTATTGGTGGTGAGTAGCAAAACATACAGGACATCAATTAATGATATACGATACAAATTAATCTCGTTAATGTTATTTTTATTAATAATGGTGAGGATGCCAAAAAGCATAAAGTTTTTAGGTTTTACAGTAGCTTTCATTTAACTACTTTGACATGTATTTCAGTAAAACCTTAATTACACATTCCAAATTTGTGTCCAACACAAGATTATTATTTGGGGCAGTGAGGGTTAGGCTATATAAAATCCCCTGCAGGATCCAGATAGCTCTTATCACTCTTATGTCTCTCCTGTGTACATTTTAATACAATCTTTTGGTTTCTCCGTCTCTTGCAGTAAAGAGTGCCTGGTGAGCTCCTCAGGGAATGACAACACTGAAAATGGACTTTCAGGAGCCAAAGCTGACAACAAAGGGACACCAAAGGCATGAGCGAAATGCAAAGTATGTCCGTATGTTTGTATATATGTTAGACAAATGTAGACGCTCAGAGAAAATGCTGTTATCAGTGGACTGTTTTATCTTACTAGCGGCTAACTAATACAACATGTAAATGTCTCTTTTAAATCATGCTTGAGATTGGGGAAGTGTGAAATGTGCGTAGGCCTGGATCACTCACTCACTTACATGGCAGCCCATTTGTTACACAGTGTGCAGCCTCTGTTATCAAATTCTGCTCTATATCTTACTGAACCTCACACTTACTCCACAGAGCAGCCTCAAGCAGGCTGGCTTTGCCTCCGACTTTATATTCTTGCTTTCCATACCCTCTTTTCTTTAGTCATGATATGTCTTCAAAGACATTTTTATTTATTATTTATTTATTTTATTTATTTGAATTATGACTGAAGAACAGTACAAAGCTGCTGAAATGCTTTTGTCTAACCCTTACATGACACTTACACGCATCCACCTGTAAACCCAAACCAGAGGACCAATCAACAAGAGGATTTCTGCCAAAATTTTAACATTTTTTGGTCATAATCAAATAAAATTACATTTCTTTACTTGCTTACTGTTTTCATGAGAAACTAGCAAACCATCTGCTGGCTTTCTAGAAGTGTTTGAAGCTATTTTTGTCCTGATCATTGACCTTAGTCTTAAGCCTGAACTTTAACTTTAATGTTTACTTCTGGGCCCAGGGTTGACACACTGGTCATTGTGTGCTTGGTTCATTAATGCTAACAGCAGATTTTGATCAACTACTCACTAGCTAAGGCTGACAACTGGGCTTTCTTGGGTGATTAAAGGATCCAGTTCTACACAGGTTTTATTGTTTTGCTTTAGACGAAACACAGGTGCCTGTTCTGCTTCTGCTCCCTCTGCTGGTGGGAGGATAAAAACACAGAAAATATAAAAAACAACCCAACCCTCACCTCATCAAAGACAATCCCCAGACTACCCAGCTCCCTATAGAAAGGAATGAACTTAATCATGCTGCTTCTGACTAATAACCAATGCATTTTTAGCATGTGTGCATTTTATATAACGTCATATAAGTATATGTTGTCTAGTACCACACTACAGGAACATTTCTGCGTGTCTCTGTATGTTCCCATTTAACCCTTCACATCAACCTCAACTGACTGAAACTCTGTCAATGCCTGATTAGCACCTCCAAACACTGCTACAACTACAACCCCTTTAACCAGGTCCGGGTGATTGAAAGGTGAATCGTCTTTTAGAGTAATGGCCTGCAGGTATTTGTGGGGAAATGAAGAGTGAAAGACATTTTACACTCATTAAAATGTAAGAGCTTCTATAAATTTGAAATTTGAAATTGAAAATCTCTGATATACTGTAAGTGGAGAGAGCAACATATGTCTCTCCAGATACCAATTCACTTTTACATTTCCAGTCTTGTGTGTGGGCTCCAACTGGCTACCTTCCAATGCAACTTGCTCACATAACCGTAAGAAAACACTTTAACAATACAGTACACATACATGCATTTTTAATTGTCCACTGATACAACCTCAGTAATACAGGTATCAGAGTGTCCAATAGTTTGGTTTATGGGACAGATCACTGCAAAAGAATGTAAAGACTGTCAGGGATTACATTTTAATATTGTCCAAAAAGTATATTTTAATGAATTACAAGAATGATATCCAGTGTATTAATGTTATTATAAAATGAATGTATAAATATCCCAATAGGCCAGTAGTTAACTTTTATTTGCCAACTGTCTTGCTGTGTGTAACTCTACAACCAGCCAATCCTTTCAGTGTTTCTCTCAGTTCAGAGTTCAGATTAGCCAACAACTACTAGCTGTGACTGTATCTAAAAGCTTAGGGCATTCAATATCGTAAGATCGTTTGTTGTGAGTTTTATAAATAGTACTTTAGCACTATTGTGGGAGCTGAGAGTTGTTGGGAGTAAATTGACAAAACGATAATATATATCTTATAAGTAATCACATTTTGTTTGCGAAAAGAAAAAGGAAAGGAAAAGTCAACAAAAGTTCAGTTTCACTTCACTTTACTACTTCATCCTATGATAAGTCAGCAGGGATGAACTTCGTGCTAAAATGCCCATTGGAAGCTGGATCACTATGCGACTCTCAGTAGAAGAGGTCATTTCTGTGAAGCTGGCAGTCGTGACCTGCCACACCCACATACATAGCTTGAATAGCTTAGTATAGCTGAAAGCTCCGCGGAAACATACGCACACACATAAAAATCTACACATATATTCACATACTAAGAGCCACTTTGCTACCAGAGTGTAGTACACTGGCCTTGCATACGAATAATACAGCACTTTACCATTGTTCAGAATGGCTGCACAAAACAGGAAATCATGGGAGACTTCACAGTCATTGTTCTTTTATAATATATTACAACAGTTAACAAAAACCAACATTTTCACATTGTGTTTGTCATGTTTGGCTGAGCACCTGACAACACCATTGTGTCAGAATGGTTTTAAGCGTCGTCTGACTACATGTTTCCCACTGGAACAGAGCTCTGTGGCAAGATTTTATCTTATTTTTCTAATTGTTCACTTCTGTCAGACTGCTGCTCTCTAATACTGGAGTGCATTTCCCTTCTTGCTTTCAATGGAAGCGCTAAGGCAGACATCAGATTATGCAATAAACTGTTATGAGGCACTTTAAAGATGTGTCTGGACTGGCTGCGATGGCAACTCTGTCTGTCCAAGGCACTGTTCATTGTACCGACGTATGTATCTACACTTTACTAATGTATCTCAGCTGGACTAATGTATCGACATGAGGTTCATATATCTACATTAGACAGATTTAACTGTATTGGATCAATCTTTATTAGATCCCATTTACACTTGGCATAAAATTCCCTGAGCAAATGGAAGATAGATATATCAAGAAGAGCTCTACAGTAAATCTATGATAACCCACGTTTGTAATGGAATGTTCAACCTAATATGAAAAAATAAACCTGAGTTATGTGACCAGAGACACAAAAATCTAGTAGGCAAAAATACCATTTACAGGAGTATTCATGGGAAATGTATAAAAAATCTCAAAATACAAGAAGTCCTAATGTTCTTGTGTATGTATTGGCCCATCTTAACCTACTTGAAGACTGAATTCTGATCACAGCACAGTAAATACAGTATGGCTGCCACCTAGTGGTAAATGCCTACCACATCAAATAAACTCACTAGCAGAAGCTTATGAGACATTGGTTTGAAATGATGCTCATTGGACTGTTTAAGTGTTTACTGTATATCAGTTGGAATTTTAATTCTGAGTATAAATGGAATCAAAGCTGATCTATGTGAGTGCTTCGGAAAACTGTAATAGCTACTAACATTGTAACTGTAACTGTGCAGTGTTAGAAGTGATGCAGTATCCTTGTTGTGTTGTAACGCTGTGAATGTTATGGATATAAGGAAGCACTACACACACACACACACCCACACAGACACAAACACACACACACAGACACACACACACACACACACACACAGACACACACACAAACACACACACAGACACATACACAGACAGACACACACACAAACGCACACACACAGACACACACACAAACACACACACACAGACACACACACAGACACACACACAGACAGACACACACACAAACACACACACACAGACACATACACAGACAGACACGCACACAAACACACACACACAGACACACACACAAACACACAGACACACACACACACACACACGCACACACGGACACACACACA
>JBBMJY010000026.1:15589247-15614276 GCA_037833715.1 Toxotes lorentzi | reverse complement strand
ACACACACACACACACACACACACACACACACACACACACACACACACACAGACACACACACACACACACACACACTTGCTTCCTAGTCAAACCAGTCATGTGCAAATTCCTCTGTAAAGAGGGCCTATATGTACATCCAAAGTCTTCCTATAGGGAAAAGCAATACTGTAGAGTTGATCTGTCTGTTGTGTGCGTTTCTTCCTCCATACCTTTAACCCTGACATAGTATAACATGGTTTCATGTGGGGATTGTGATGCATAACGTGTATCTATTTGTGGCCACAGTTCCCATTGTTTAGTCCCCCTTTTTTTTCTGTGATTCCCAACCTGATTTTTAGGTTTTCTGGAGTGAGGCCCATTAACCCTGCCTAACAGCTTCAGGACACTTATCCTGACTTGATCTGTCAGTATGGATTTAGTCCCCTGAAGTAAAACCACCAACAAATCGAAATATGCCCAGTAAACCAGACACAGACATGTGAGGAGGGTGTTAAGAGTGATGCTCTGTTTTAATAAAGGCTAGGTACAGTATGTATGTAACAAATAATATAACGTTACCTGATTTGATGTACGAATGCAGTCTAGATTTAGTTGTGGGACAGCTGCCTTCATAACCCTGTGAAATTGTACTGGGTTATGAAACCACCAAAAGCATTGGCAATTTTTAAAATAGGATTTTTTTTGTTTTCTCCTTGGTACATTGAGTCTGCCCTGTACAGCGTAGAAAGCTCCTCTGCAGTGGTGCAATACAGCATAGTACATACAGTATGACCACCACCTAGTGGTAAATGTCTAACACTTGAAAAATCTTCTCTAACAGAAGCCGATGAGACAAACAACATGCGCTTCCTGCATTTTGACTCAGACCATAAGGGTTGCATTATGAACAAAACAGTGTAGATTATAACTAAAGCCAAAATTCTAATTTTATGTCAGAGTGATATAATCATTGCAACACTTTTCACAACTGAAACAATGTATGATTACAAATAGTATTGAAACTGTTGCTAATCTTTACATAGCACTGTTTATACATAATCCCCTGTGCCCATTGGGTGTTTTATCTACATTTAATACAGGGTGACCCATACTGTATACGTTTACACACACTGTGTTAAGAAAAGGATACATGAAACAGTTCATATAAACATGGATTCTTTATCAATTTGCTCCCAGTTGATAGCTATAGAGAGCACAGTCTCAGTGTTAGTGTCACATTAGTTGCTAAAATAACAAAGTGTTGTTCTGATTGACCACTATGATTCCATAGAGTTAGTATTGCTCTTACTGCCAGAGCGGCTGAAACTCATACTGCCAGTCCAAGAGTCTCATGTCTGCTGTTGTTACAACACTACTACAATGACACACGACTCACTTTATATACTTACACTATTAAGACATATTGTATCACGGTCTTCCGCTGTATTAATGGCATTTCATTACTAAATTGTATATGATATTGCTCTATACTACTTATGTATTTCTAGCGGCTGAAACTCACACTGCCAAGCCAAGAGTCTGACGTCTCCTCTCTGCTTCCCACATTCCACACAGATCAACAGATTAGACCACTGATCTATTGTTGGTTTAGTTCTGCAAAAAAAGTAAATTTTACTACAATCCTGATCCGGGCAGATGATAAAGAAATGAGTTGAAACAGGAGTAATATGTTCTTATTTTGGTGCAAACATAATTATTTCCACTGTTTGAGATGGCGAAGAAAACAGTGAAAACAAATTATCATTAGCAATGCCAAAATATAATGCATGATGTGACTTGTTGTGTGTTGATATTATATCACAAGCCTACCAAACTGCCTCCTATAACTCTTGAGAGAGACTATCTTATAGACCAAGGCTAGCTAGATAGAGATTTGAATTATAAGCACAGGCTGACAGTGACCTCTCCACATTTTCTCACTGCAGACCTACATTTTGAACAGCTTCAACAGTATTTTTTACACATCCAGCAGATGCAGACTTAATTCTATCTTAATCCAAATAACAGTCATACCAATACATGTTATCTAAAGTTATCTAGCTCCACTGACAGTACACAGATGATAGTACCTTATAGTAAGTCAAAATCTTGCAGCAAATTGCTACGCTTTGCTTACATTTGCACAGTCCGTTCAACACACACACACACACACACACACAAAAACAAAAAACAATCTGTAACCCCAGGTTTCCTGGATCAACTTCTCTCTGAATGTTCAGCTGTTTGTCTGTGTTTGTGACCATGTTGCTCATGCTCTCTTCATGACTATGCACCTCAAAACTTTGACTTGTTAAAAAAAACTACATACTGAAAATAAAATGTTGATTGAAATTCCCACAGTCTCTCTGTGTCTTTATCCAACATCAAGCAGAATCAACACGGTTCTTGCACCTGCAGCCGTACGGCCAACCCTGTCCTTTTGAGGAAGAGACCACATGGAGAAACAGCCAAGTGCTCAGAAATACTTTGTCCTCCATTGTCTTTCAATAGCTTTATTTAATGCCAAAGAAGTTACAACTGTACAAAACCAAAATAGTTTTTGATGCAAACAAAAGTCACAAAGTCTCTGCCCTTTTATCCATGGCTGTGTCTTGTTCAAGAACACAGTATAATATGTAGATAAGGGAGCTGAGTGACATGAAAAGCAACAAATCTGGTTCTTCTATGATCAAATGTGTTAATGTTAGTAATTCTTTAGTAATAGCTGTGACGCAGGACAGATGGCATAAACGTGGATAATCAGTTAGAAGGCTTTGTGCATCTGTTGGCCTTGTATTTATGCTGCTAGTAATGTGGTTTTCATATTATAGTTAGCTTGCTCTATACCGCCATCTTGTGGAGGTTTTGTTCAAATGCGCCATGTTGGTTTCTGCCCGTGGGTTCTGTTCGTGGTGGACCGCAGTGAAGACAACATCATTTCGGTCCACTTATGGCTTACACATTTTACGTGGTACTTGTGTGTTGCTTCACACGCTTTGTTTTTCTTTCGTAAAATTTATGTAAACAGAGCTTTTTGATATAGCCATGAACAGATATAGCACGAGAAAACGCCCCCGCCTTTACAGAGCCGGAAATCCGTGGTTTCAGTATGACGACATTTAAACCATTCGGACAAAATAAAAATATTGAAATACTCAAGTAGTCCAGGAAAAGCAGTCGCTGTTCCCGCCCGGTTTCGAACCGAGGACCTTTCGCGTGTTAGGCGAACGTGATAACCACTACACTACGGGAACTGGCGTCCACATAGTGGGCCATTTACGTATTAGTATTAGATCAGTTGTGGCCTAAAGGACAGTTCAAAGACTTTAGAAAGCTTAAATGTCTACCGAGTAATAATATTCTTACACACTTTATATTTATATTGTAGTAGAGTTATTTACCTGGTTTTGTTTAGATTTATTTATTATTGTATGCACATCACAGAGAGATAGAAACAACATTTCGATTCCCCTGTATGTCTGACATATGGTGAAACTGACAATAAAAAGCCTGTGAGTCCTTTTGAATCCTTTAAAACCTTATGTCTTTGAACGTTCACCGGGCTGCAGGTGACCTGCCACATGAGGCGTGGTTACGACCTGAGGCGCCGTCCGTCCTGAATAAAGTCGCCATGATGGAAGCGGCTCGCTGGTAATATGAGGGCGGGAAAGGCGGGAAGGGCACTCAAACCCGTGTTAGCGCAGTCTGGAAAGCTAAAGTATAAACACAAATTCACAGTAAAGTGGCCCTTCGTCAGTTAATTTTTACTTCGAGGACTTCCCCAGAAAATACTGATGTCTTTGAAACATAAGCTTGTTGTGGTAAGTTTGGGCGTTAGATTGTTTTACAAGGTCATTTATGGAAGAACAATGACGAGTGAAAGTAAAGAGAGTTTACACTCTTTAGCCTTATTCCTGGATTAAAATAAGCAGATACCCGCCAGGTTTGATCCAAGACTTGGTCTTTATCATCTCTGTGTTGAACTGTTTTCAGACTTACTAGCGGGTTTCAGTTAACTTGGGTTACAAATTGGATGCTAGCAAAAAGGGACCACGCTATGACGCTATTTCAAATAGACCCACTGTCACAAAAACCCTCGACATACAATATATGGAAGATGAAATTATTAAGAAATGCACCTCGAAAACGCAACTTCGCGTTTAACGTCTAAAAATAAGTGGACCTTCTTCTTTTAACAAGCTAGCACAGGCCTCAGGCCTCAAGGCCTCAGTGACATCATTCGAAGTCGTTTGTGATTGGAGGAACTGAACCCTTACCTGTTCAAGGTAAAAATCAGTGAGGCTGGTATGTGGTAGAACATATGCTAGGTGTGCTTTTGACAGAATAACAAACCGCATATCATCTTACACATATAGCTACAAAAGAAAGAGATAATGGCGTTGTGTCCTGCTGCAAAGAAAACGGTATCTACCGTACCTGTGTTTCCCCTTCATTATCCAAACCCTAATTTCAAGGTTTGGGATAATGACATAAATATAAAAATAGCCCACTGAACTGTGGACATTTGGCCATTTGGTGCACCTCAGCTTAAATGTCACCATATTTTACTAAACGTTTGCTCAAACAGTAGGAAAAACACACATGTTGCCAATAACAATGGCTGCATTCTAGTAAATTGCCAGAGCATTTTGGGAATAACTGATTTTGTCTTGGGTGTGGAGTTCCTGTACAATATGATCTCTTAAATACTTACAGTGAATAGTTTGTGATTATTAGTGTTAACATGAATTAAAACTTCAGTTAGCAACCCAGGTTTACAGCCGGCAGTATGGCAATGACATGACAGCTACCAGACATTGAGTTTGACTCTTGGCATTGATTATTTTACTTTTTGTAACATTACAGCATTACTGGCATCTGGAGAAAATGGTGCTCTCTGCTGCATTCCCTCCTGTGGACACTTTCATCCGTCTGTTGTCTGCAAATGGTAAGGTAAGGAAGACAAACCAGTAGCCTTATCTCTGAGAGTGGCAGAGACGATGATAAAGATTATCTTACAACTTGGGCAACCTCTGAATATATAAAGTTGGTGTCTATACTGTTCACACAGAGCCATTTATTGATTTTTGTCTGGTCTGTTTCAAGTTCAAATGAACTGTGCTGTAAGCAGTCATAGGTTATTGACCAGTTTTCTGTCTGTGTCCTAAGCATCCCATCCATCCGTATGTTCTTTTAATTGCCCAGCAACCGGGAACCTGACAGGGATTCCTCTGTCTGCTGTTACTGGAAACGGGGATAAATAAACTTGATCGACTGTCCCATTGATTACTTGTCACAACTCTCTGTTGACGATACCGGTGCAAGGGGAACATCAGCTGAAATTGATGGGGATGAGTTGTATGAGTCGCGCGTGCGCGCGTGTGTGTGTGTGTGTGTGTGTGTGTGTGTGTGTGTGTGTGTGTTGAACGGATTGTGCAAATGTAAGCAATGCTGCAAGATTTCGACTTACTATAAGGTACTATCATCTGTGTACTGTCAGTGGAGCTAGATAACTTTATATAACGTGTATTGGTATGACTGTTATTTGGATTAAGATAGAATTAAGTTTGCAGCTGCTGCGTGTGTGTGTGTGTGTGTGTGTGTCTGTGTGTGTGGGCCCACTCATCAAGCAGTCCTCAGAGATAAATATGTCTCTAGGCCAACACCAGCCCTATCGATACTTCTTCCACAAATTATCTCAGGAGCGTATCGCAATCTGTCTCCATGCTGGATACAGAGTCCAGAAGCAGCTGTTAAAATGCACTTTACTTCAGTACAAGGCAGGCCAGCTCATTAATCTGTCACGTTACCTTCAGCTTTTGAAAGTATTCGCTTGATCCGTACCAAGCCTTGAAATGATAAAACCCACAATTAGATGGACCTTTTTTCCCCATGCACCTTCCTAAATCATGGCTATACAATGTGGCTGCAGGATTTCAGATATTTATTTGGATAGGGCTGCAAAAGCTGACATCTGAATGCTGTATGATTACATGCTCATTAGTCTCTCAACCATTTGACAACCATCCACTAGAGGGCGCAATAGTATAAGAATTGTCAACAGCAAGGTCGCCCGTCTTTTCATATTGAGTCACACTCAATAAGTAGAAGAGGCGCAAATACAGAACCATGTTTCATTTTGTGATCTTGGTGCTTTCTGTATGGGGATCTTTATGATTTTTATTTTTATTTTTTAAACATGCAGGTTAAATTATGTTTTAGTTTTGTGAATTTAATTTGGTAAAACTATAACCATTTTGCGTCTTCTTATTCAATCGCCCACAAATAAATGAAATAATATGTTCTCTTAGGATAATCCGCATATCCACTATTTTGGGGAAAAAGCAGTGATCCTTTTTTTAATTATCCTGTTTTCATCTTGAAATTGCCGAACGTATTTCTACTATGCATGCATGCATATTTTGACAAAAATGATTGTCTTCCTTAAGAAGAACAGTGGCATCGTTTTTTATGTGATTGTATAGTGATGTAAGACCTCATGGCGTTGGAATCGTGTAGAATAAATGAAAGATAACAGCACGTAAAATTATACCAAAAACTTTTAAAATAACACGCGATCTTATCAGGCATGTGTGGTAGACCTGATTTTCTTAGGCTGTCTCAAGTTGTTTTGTTTGTTTGTTTGTTTTGTTATATACATGGTTGAAATCACATATATACATGGTGTGTATATAAAATTCATCTTTTTAACTTGTTTTGTTTTGTTATACCATTATCTTTTTCCCGGTTGGCTTTTTTGAGACCCCCTCACCCTGAAATTGACCAAGCGTTTGTTGCCTGATTTTGTCCAATATTAGCTAATTTTTCTGATTCACGAGTTGTTATAAAAGAAAATACGATATCTGTTTGTGTTTGTTGAATCGAATTGGTTGTCAGAAATAATTCCAGTGTTACTCTGAGTCTGATATTGTCTGCTCCAGAATTCTTCTTTCTTTTTTTTTTTTATTTTAACTGGGAATAACATCAGCTCTTTGCCCGGTGAAGATGGATTATCTTCTATATCAGAATATTATTGTTTCGCATTAGCTGGTCATTGGAAGCTACTGCGTTTGATTGGGTCGATAATTCTCCACACAGGGGCAGCATGCACTGGGCCAAATAAAACGTTGCAGGCTCCCACACTACACACTGCCACAAAAATAAATAAATACATTATCATATTCAATTCAAATCAAATATAACATTATATTCGCCGGATAAGTGTGGTAAAAGTAAATAATAAGGCATTCCCCGAACACGTGTTCCTAACATTTGTCTAAAATGCAGAAGGTCCGTGATATGTAGGACCGCAAGGCAATAATGGCTAAGATTAAAATGCGAGGCCTCCAGTGTTGAAATCTGGCTTTTAAATTTTTTTTATTTATTTTTTTTACTAATTTTATATATTTGTTTTTGCTTATTTAGGTCATATTTATTATTACTTTTAATATAAAGAATAAGGTATGTATTATCAATATTATTGTTATGATTATGATGATTATTGTGTACCTTGAAAAGAACGTTTTAATTGTAGTCCACCTGATTTTATGTCTGTTTTCCAATAATTCTAGGTGAATAGTTAATATCTCAGAATATCAATATCCTCATTTTACATCTTTTATTTTGTTTCCAGACACAGGTCTGGTTGGACAAAGCAGTGATAAATATCCCTGCTGATCACTTGATTGATTACCTTGCTCAAAGGTCACGCGGGCGCTGGTAATTTCCTTGCGCCGGAGGCTCCCTTTTCACTTTTAGTCTGCCTCGACAGCCCCAATACAGATCATGTTATTCTTTTAACCCCTCAACGACCGAATACGCGACTACTGTAATACAGTAAAATCTGCCACATTTTTTTATTTGAATGAAGATTCACTCGACTTTTATAACATAACGAGATATAGAATTAGACTCCGGTGTTTGTTTGCGAATTAAACGCCAAGCCAAAAAATAAAAGTGATTCTGTCTTTTAGTTTATACTTGCAACCGTGGGGGTCTCGAACCCAATTAATTTCTAATAATTACAACCCACGGGGCTGCGGGGATCTCTGCGCCGCTCCCCCCTGCCACCGGGTTCAGCGTATCATAATAAAATATGTATCGAGAAAGTGCTTCAGAGGAGAGACGAGGCAAGAGAAGGGTGAATTATTGCGGTGAATGAAAACTGTTTCCATTTAGGCTAATTGAGCGCGCCGCCTGAAGCTCTCTCTCCCTCCCTCTCTCTCTCTCTCTCCCTCCCTCTCTCCCTCTCCCTCTATCTGTGTGTGTGTGTGTGTGTATGTATGTATGTGTGTGTTTGTGCGTGCGCGCGGCGCGCCACCTTCTCAGGCACGGCGGCGTATAGGCGCAACTCACTTAATAGCACCATTTATGTCATTACAGTAGAGGTAGAGTGAGGTACAACCACAATAAAGTATCAGTATTAACCTCTCTTAACTCAGCCGTTTAAATAGAGGAATAGCAGTTCAGGGTTGTCTCATTTTAGTTTAGTTTTATCTAGTTTTTGGACATGGGACTGCAACTTAAAAAAAAAGAAAAAAGTAAAGATGATGAAAAAATATGGAGTTGAACGAAATACTATTTGAGATGTTTGCCCAGATGTGCATAGACCATACACACGTATGCATTTATTTTTATTTACCACTTTGCACTGAAACTGCCTCAAACGTTTTTTTTCCCCAGCGGTGGTTGAAATCATGCAATAATACATTGGAGATCAGTGTGGTCTGTATGGTTTCCTAATTGCCCACAGTGCACAGTGTGTGTGTGTGGGTGGGGGGGGGGGGTAGAGAGAGATTTGATCTGCGTTGAAACTGGATTTGCCACATTACAGTATGGCATGCTTTGGTTTTGGTCTGCCCTTTATAGTTGATTTTTTTCCTTTTTCATGACATTGCATGATGTCACGACTTCAATCAGTTTCAACACACTTTGGAATCGATAGCTCGAGTTCACAACCCATTAAAGAGTTCATCTGCAAGGTCAGGATGATCTCACGCGGATCTAATTAATTGCCAATTACTTTAATTATACGCTGTCTCTATTTATGGACCTATAGGCTGCCCCCATTTATGATATCGATGTGTGGACACATTTTTACTGTTTTTTTTTGTTCAGAACTTTTTAGCAGTAAAATGAATGGTAACAAATCACGATTTGCTGTTTTTGCATCTGACTGGTACTCTATTTTGCTGATATATGACTCAGTATCTAAATATGCCTCTATAAAAAGTTTATGCGATAACAGCAGACATGCAGTGATTTTATTAACTTTTAGTGCCTGGATGGCATGCATTTATGAGTGTGGCTTTTTTTTTTTTTTTTTTTTTCTTAAAATCCCGAGAGGGGGAAAAAAACGATTTAAACATTATTCCACCCGCTGAGATGAAGGCTTGGTCAAGTCTTTCTTTCTTCTCTTTATTTATTTATTTACTTATTTATTTGATAAAGCCGTCCGCCTCCCAAGTTAAATCAAGTAACAAAACATCCTTATCGAGACTTCAGCTATTACCAAGTGATGAAATTTACGCACTGCAACAAAGACGTTTCAAACATTCATACCAAGCTCTTAACATATTAATAATTGTCAGCACCAAGACAGAGACAGAGAGAGAGAGAGAAAACGGGCACTCTAATATTAGAGCTGTCAGTCGGGTGCCCAAGGAGGGAGAGAGAGAGAGAGAGAGGGGGAGGGGGGGTCATTCATTTCCCAGTGCTCGGTGTAATGGTTAAAACACAATTAAAATATATAAAATTATTTAATGCCTACATTCTGCATTGGTAATTTAAGTGAACATTGATTTATGTGACTTCATTTAAAGAGAAAAGGTGCGCAGCAAGGATTGAGAATAAGGATCGTTATAATTAATGTCCTCTGCACTCTGTAGATCCGGGGTGCTCAGTGCACTGCAAAAAATATCCGCCTTGACAAAGCACTGCATTTAGTGCTCAGTCTCAAAAACTTTTTTTTTTTTATTTCTTTAAAAAAAAAAAGATTTCTAGTGCAAAAGGAAGCTTAACTTGATTTAACTTGTTAAAAAAGTTTTCTTCCGTCTGGCTGATTGTGTTGCCTTGTTTTAAGACACGTGGCTTTTAATTAAAGATAAAACCCTGAAACAGGTCAAAACTGCACTGGAGGCATCTCAATTACAAAGTTTCCTCACGTGTTAAATAAACAAGAACACACGATCGAATCGTGGGGGCTAAAACAACGTAGGACATTTTTTGCAGCGTGCCCCTCAGTGCTCTCAGTGATCGTTGAAAAGTTGACGCGAAAGGAGATGTCCACGATTCACCACGTTGTGACCGGATCAGGTTAATATCAAAAGTGATAAATCGTCCCAAACTTTTTTTTTTTCTGGCACTTGCTGCCGGCAGATTTCGGGCTTTGCGCATGTGCGAAGGTGTCCAGACTGACAATGCTGGAGAGATAGCGCGTTTTGGATTGAGAAACCCAGAGAAAAAGGACAGAGAAAAAACAAAAAGGAGGAAAAAAGATCCAAGAAAAAATCCAAACAAACCCACGCCGAGAGACTGGCACCATGAGGTCCAAAGGCAGGGCACGGAAACTGGCCACGAGTAGGTGCAACATCCCTTTCTTTTTCCTTTTGAAACATGCCATCTTATATACCTATATACTGTCGCTGTTATCACCGCGTCTACTAATAGTTTCTGTGACGATTTCATTTCCACCAGAAAACCATAATCCTCACTTTGACCTGCTTATGGTGAAAAAAAGATGGCACTGTCGCAAATAAAAAAAAATTAAAAGCTGTCACACGAGGAGTGTAAACTTTTAAGTTGAGGGAGCGATGGAGGAACTTTGTGCAGGGCGTCCGCTCCACTATTGGAATTGCTCGTTGCATGTAGTGGGCGCTGTAGTGTAATGTAGTGTATTGTAGGTTAAAATCCCATGTCCTGTGCATCGGCAGTTGTACTACAATCGCTGCACACTGCTGCAGTGCACGGGCTGCCGGTCTCTTCAGTTTGCGGGGAGCAACTTGGAAAAGAAAAGAATGATAACATTAATAACAGGTAGATGGAGAGAAACTAGGAGAAAACGAGGATTTAGGCAGGCATGGTACATGTTTTCAGTGAAGGGGATCTTGTTTGTAACTGTGTATGTGAGTCATGCTGTTCATTATCGAGCTCTTATTAATGTGCAATGCGTGTTGATTGGTAGACGAAATACCATTCTGAAAAAAAGAAGAAGAAAAAGAAACTCAGACTTTGATGTTTTAATTCTTTTTTTATGCTCAGTTTACACAGTTTAACTTCGTGTCATTTGATTGTTGCAGGACGCAGCTTCTCACTCTGTTAGCAAAAATTAATTGGGGATAAAATAGTAACTTAAAATAATCACTGAGCTTGATTAAATTAAGTAGAATATCGAAACAGGCTTGTGATTAAATAGATTTAATTACTTGGACGCAACCAGCTATAGCATACGAATTTATGCAAGGAGATGATTGATATTCCCATTCATCCATTGATTTGCTACAATAAATTATCAAGAATTATATTTTTTTCCTAAAGCTGTTTCAATCGAGCTCTAGTCTGCATTGCCTAGTTTTTGTTTGTTTATTTTTAGTTTTGTGCGTTACATTTCTGTGTTGTAGTGCGTTTCATTTGAGGTTTGACTCTTAACCCTGACTTTTAACTGTTGAGGTTCTTACTGTAAAATGCACACCATTAGTCTAGAACTGTTTTGCATATTTTATTTTATTAGTTGTCAGAACCAGAATGGCAACAGTGTGATGACCGAGGCCTGTGATATTTTAATATTTGCAAAAATGCTGCTTAAAGGACGTTATGATTTTCATGAGTTCATAGAGTTTCAGTAAGGTCAGTGATCTGACTGAAACTGAAACTGGGCATCCCGTTTTTGCATGTAGATCCGTATTTCTGCATAATAAAAATAAAGCTGAGTCAAACAGTGTGGTGTAATAGCTGCAACATAGGTCTAAAATGATTTGGACAGTTAACGCCAATAAGCAGCAGGTTATGGAGAAGCTGTTGCACGTGGTGAGTTAAAAGTTACTGTTTAATTAGTCACACAGGTATAGTAGCTGCAATACAGACATTCTGGTGAAGTTTAATAAGCATACTGGATGTTTAGAAAATACTGTGACATGAAATAAGGAAATAGGTGCGTGCACACACACACACACTCACACACACTCATCATCAACAACAACAGCAGCAGCAGGAAACACTTGTTTTTCTTTTGAGCGGCCCTCCAGGTCTCTCTTTACCGTGAAACACAAAACTTGTGTTGTGGAATAGAGTTGTTTTTTTTGTTTGTTTGTTTTATTACTGTGTTTAGCAACGCACACAAAGGAGATCAACAATAACGGCACCAACTTTTCTACACATTTGCAAAGTCATCATGAGAACATAGGACGAATTATTAATATTTATTATTATTATTATCCAGGTGGAAGAGGATGATTTCAGAATAGGGGAATGTTCTGGGTCCCCCGGCGGAGCGGGCCCGCTCTGGCCCTTAGCCAGGTCTGCACAGTGTCAACAGTGAATATTTAAATTCCCAGACCCCTCATAAGGGCTCTGCTGGTAAATGCGTTCAGTGTGTGCCTCCCGCCTGTCCGGATAAGTCGTGTTAAAACGGGCATGTACGGGGCCCTCCTGGCATAACAGTCGTGTGATTTAAAAAAAAAAAAAAAAAAAAAGAGGGGGTGAATGTAATAGAGGAGGTGATGGAGAGGTGGTAAACGTAAGAGTGATTGATGGAGGCTAACTGATTAGTCCGCACGTCCAGATGTAATGCGGTGCGCCACAAAACTCGTTTTTGCTTCCCAACTAAGTATAGCCAAGGCGTGCAGGCCGCACCCCGTGGTGAATTGTGGGCTCCGGAAAGATGGAGGAGGGGTGTGGGGGGCCTGCTTTGATGATCCAAACTATAGCTTGGCGTAGGCCTAATTAAAGATCCACTTAGCATATGTGTCTCAATAAAAACCTTTTTTGATTATAATGTGTTTAGAGGGCTTTGATAATTTGTTAGGAGCCATTTCAATAACGATTAATCTCGCACAACCCACTTAAAGTAATTCCGTGATTTATAGACCTCTAGCATGTATAATCTTCATTTTGGAAAAATATAGACTTAAAGGAAAAGTTCCATGAAAAATATTTGGAGGCTTAACAAGTGGCAATGGAGCATTCAAATCCAGTTTGCGTCCCAAGACACACTCTTGTGCATTTGATAATCATTTTTCACATTGTGTCAGCCATCACTCACTGATCCCCGTGTCTCCAGAAATGTTGAGTTACAGGCTCACACTTTTTAGATGCGTTATTGTATTTATTGTATTTTATTTTTTTAATTGACGCCCCTGATTAGCGCGAGAACGTGTGCGTGCGTGAGCGCGCGCGCGTGAGAGAGAGAGAGAGCGAGAGAAGGAGCGAGGCCTCGCGCGCCTCGGTGTCTCGCTGTCTGTCAGCACCTCTCCTCTCCGGAGAGCTGAGCAGTGCGTCGTCCTCCTCACATTGTGCAATGGGCCATGCATCTCGCGTTTGTCTGGCGGAGCTCATTAAAACGGTTAATAGATCGGCCCATTTAAAAGGTGAGAAGGAGCGGGCCGGCGCGAGGAAAGTGCAATAGAGACCCCATTAAACAGCCCTTGTTGTCCCGGAGCGGAGCTTTTTGCCTGCGCTCCGCTTGGTGCCAAGCTCCGTATACAAATGCCCCATATCTCCCTCTGTAATGGACTGGGTCAAGAATCATTGAGGCCCATGACAGAGGTTACTCCTCTCTCTTCTGTTGGCTTGTGTTAATGGTTGCTTTGAATTTGCACATAAATAACAACCTAGCCAACTAATCTAATAGTTTTGTTTTTTCCTCTTGGATCAAGTGACAGTCAAGAATTTCACTAACAATCTAAAAATGAGTTGGTTTGACTTTGAAACAAAAGCAATTACAGGGTAACAAGATATTTTTTTTTAAATATTTCTGTTATTTATTTTTAAGGCCTCAATGCAAGACTCAAGAATTTGCTCCTAATTTTTTATGTTTTTGTTTGAGTTTGTGTTTGCTTTAGATGAGAGGTCGTGTGTGAAATGCTCACTTAAACTTGAAGAAACGGCACTTGTACTGTTGACACAAATGCTTGTTGTGTGAATGGGTGTAAAAGGTTTCTGTCAGTAACTTTCGAACAGTTACATTTTTCCACTTCAGTGTCATGGCTGTGTAACAGTTATGTGATCTGTCTGCAGAGGGGTGAACGTGAACGAGCCTGTTTATAAACATGCATGAGCAGCATTTCTGCTTGTTATAGTAGCTCATAGGAAGGCTGCTGAATGTTTGTCAGACCAGGTGTAAAGCATATCACCCGACACATATGCTCACAGATGCACATGCAGCATTTGCGGGTGTATTAGCTGCGTTCCGAGGTGCAAATGTGTGGTGCACCTTGTGCACCACACATTTGCACATTTGTGAGGGCTTCTCTCCCGTCTCTGCTCCCTCTCTGCATTCCCTGCTCTCCTCCATCTCCATCCATCCATCATGAAGCATATGTGAGGAATTTCATAATGCAAAAAAGCACACAGTCAAGCATTAGTTTGTGAATGTTACACTGGTGGCAGGTGAAAGAGTGAGAGTGTGTAGTTGTGCTGTCATTGTGTGCTGCTCTTACAGGCGAGGCAGTAGTGTTTGTATTTTGATGGTGGTGTGTGGGTGTTGTTGCGGGGGGGGTGGGGGGGTTGGGTACGTTGCAGCAGTCCAGACAGGGCAGTGTGGGAACGCCAAGGGATGGATGGAGGGAGGGTGGGAGGGGCGTGTGTGTGCAGCAACATGTCAAGCCTGGGAACCGCTGTGTGTTTACCACAGGGAAACCGTACCAACACAGAACAATGAGAGAGCCTTACCCCTTCTAAATAAAAAAGGCATTTCTGCTTTCTTCTCCCCCTTAAAGGTCATGGAGTTAGAGATAGGGAGTCCACACAAAAGCCTCCAGTCTGTCGGCAGTCTTGTCTGGCCCAGTACGGTGCCAAGGCTGAGGTCATTATCAACAGAGCAGTCCCAAGCTAAGCATATTTTTATAGATTGTGCTTGTGTGTGATTTTGCTAGAAAGGGAGGTGAGTGTGTGCGTGTGCTTATTTGGTCGGGCCGAGTGTGTACGTGCGAGTTTTTAGTGCATAAGCGCAAAACAAAGGCGCTCTGCAGAGTGTACAACCACGGCGCGGTTGTCAAACGTTTGACGTGCCGCCATTTTCTCATCACAAATTGGTCTGAGACAAATGGCATTTTGCTGAGTTGAAAAGTTTCCCCAGACATCAAACTGATTTGTGTCGTTATGATGTCTGAGGAGTTATAATGTCAACAGACTGCTGATGGTGCAGTTTGCCCGGGCTATTAATGAGGCAGTGTGAAGTTAGAACTCCCTGGCATGCTTTGAGAAGAGATGTCTGTTAGCTAATTAAAGAAACTCAATAATTTTATACTCCAATCAATTACCTGAAGCAGGTGGTAGAAACAGGGCCCGACACTCTGGCCTCATGTCTCACATCAGCTAACTACCCTAAGTCACTTTACTGCATTGTTGAGTGCTTTTATGGGCAGGAAGACTAAAGGGGCTTGATATGGCGTTATACTGTCTGCCAATGTTTGTGTGATACACTTTACTCTAGACTGCAGACGTAATATTCATGTCAGTTAACGGGCTGCAGTATGATTATTTAAGTTTTTACTGAGGTTAGCGTGCTAACCAGCTAGCCCTGGCCTGTCCAATCTCATAATACCAGTCTGCCCTCAGTGCAACATGAGGGCATGAAGAGGATCTTAAAATAGGGGTTGACACCCCAACTTTCTGGTAATGTGCTGCCCCCTATTTATTTGGAGTATTAATTCAACTGCCCCTTTAAATACCCCCACCCACAGTAACCCAGAATGGGATTAATTAAATTAATAAAATTATATTTTATTGAACCTTTAGCTGGATATCATGAAAGTTCTTTTGAATTAATGATGTAGATATTTGTACTGGCAGGTATGCTAAAATCACATGTGTTTGCTTGTGGACATTGCTTTTTAATCACACTCCTGGAGGGTTGACAGCGAGAACAGTGTTGTTTTTTTCACTCTTATTCACTGGAGGAGCATAGCTATAAACAGGAATTACCCAACAATCGCTTTGTGACTGTAGTGATAACAGTGTGTTCCAGCACAGCTCGGGGATCTCCCTGGGTGGAGCAGGCTGGCCCAAGGGATGGAAGGAGTGAGGGAGGGAGGCATTGTCATTTCTGATTAACAGGGGAAAAAAACAGGGCATTGGATAATGCCCATCTGTAGTGGAGGAGGCAGGACCAGACAGGACAGGGCAGATATAGTCCGGGGTACATTTATATTTTTATGTGCTATGTGTATTCTTGTACGCCCTTTTATCTCTGCCACAACAAGCCCCCCCCGAAGCTCATTAAGTGGTGACCTCTCACCCCCACAGGGTGGGAGAGATGAAGGAAGGAGATGTGATCAAAACTGCAGCCTTCCTGATGAAGTTTGTGCTGCACCACATTCACCTGATTGGATCTGATAGCAGCTGTCTTACCTGTGTGAGACGCAGAGATGAAAAGTCATGATGAGCTATGAATTCATTATTAAAGATACTCATAGGGACAGTAAGGCTGAACTGAAATTTCAGGTGAAACCCTTTTACACCTAATAAAAAAAGTTTTCTGTCACAGTTCTTAATTTTTTTTTGGATGGATCAAGACATCATCAAGCGAGTACCCTGGACTCAATTTTTGGGCGTGAGGCATGCACCATCAACGTTCACCTCACTGTTCCACTCCTAATCCTGTGTCTGAGAAAAGGAAACACCACATCCCTGTCCTCAGAGATCCGTCTTGATGACTTCCCCTCTGTGTATGTGTGTGTCCGTATAAGCCGTGCACGTCTGTGTGTGCACGCGTGTTGTTGGTCAGCCGGGGTCGCAGCAGAGGAAAGAATGCAGTCGTGAAAAGGAATGCTGGGCTGATTAGCGCTGCTTACCTGTAAGTGAACTGGACGTGCCGGCGTGTGATGAGACCGAGGAAACAAGGGAACAATAGGACAGTAGAGATTCCTTTCCACGCTGCATTCCAGCGATCCTGCGGCCGGGGCCCCCCGCTCGGAGCTTTGATGAACCCTTCTCGCGGCTTCCTGGGATTGTCGCTCCTCCACAAACACAAAAACATAAAGCGGTCGGTGAGCGGGGCCAGGGAAGAGAGAGCACGGCCCTCCTCAGGATGTCCTGTTTTGATTAGCGTTAGCATCCTAAAAGCACCATAGAAATATTATTCTAACACGGAGAAGAGCTTAGTGGTGACACATCCACTTCTTTCCATTCTGTGACCTCTGGGGTCAGATACACTACAATGAGCCAGGAATCAAAGAGGTGCTCCTCACCCAGTGATATGACTGGGGAAATCATGTGAGGAAAACAAGGCGATAAAACGATAGGGAGACATTTCAGGGCCTGTCAACAGGTGGAAGTTTGTCAGGCCATTGCTTTAAAATTTCCTTAGAAATAGCTGACAGTTTCTGGACTTATTATTTCAGTAACCTATTGCTGGCATCTCTGGCATGACGTAGAGAGTGGTAAAGGCAGCTTCCAGAAATGCTTCCTTATGCCAGAATGAGCAGATATTCCTCCTCAAACTATAAGAGGTGTCACTTTCTCCAAGAATTTTAAGATACAAAAATTTCAAAGTGGGGGGAAGCACTGGTATATCTGTGATTATAAGGTGAAAATCAAACTTGTGGTTTTACTGCCTTGTGAATCATTTTGTAACACATTAAAAACTACTAACGGCTTAGATAACAGCCTCTACTGTTAACTTAAGCTGTTACTCACAAGTTATTATAAGACAGTTTTAGGAGAATTAATCTTTATAAAGATAAAATAAAATGGCCAAACAAAAATGATTAAAATAGCTTTTATTCTCATAAAACTTATTTGATTTACGTTGCCTGAAATTCTAAATTAACTGACGATAATTTCCTTTAAGTACTGTAATTCTTTATTTTGAGCACCAGCTCTTACACAGTGTCCTCTTTCAGCAGCCCACACTACATCTTTTCTGTCTCCTGTGGAATCAGAGAGCAGTGAAGCATTGCAGCATGGTTTGTTGTTCTGCTGTTGCTTGAGGGCTTTAGTTTGACAGGAGGGCACCACTTTGTTCACCTCAGTGTCCAGAAGGGACCCCTAGGGGCCTCTGGGCCTGGATGTCTCTGTCAGTGCTGTGGCAGGACTGGGGCAATGGGGGGCCGCGCTGCTCAATGGGTCAGTGGACAAGCTAATCGATTTTATCTCCATTTCACACACCACGCCAAACCCCTACTGGCCTGATATTCACATGTTCACTGTTCAGAGGATTACGCTCTTTCCCTCTTCTGTCTATCTTTTTTTCTCTTTCAGTTTCTTTTTCTTTCTCTCCCACCACATTTCTTCTGTTTCTCATTTGCCCTTCTTCCGTTGTGTTTTGTCTACCATCTCTGTTGAGTTTTATCTCCCTCCATTGCTCCCTCTCTTCTTCTCCCCCTTTTTGGATGGAGCATTGTAAATTTAGCCTCCATGCCCGTCTCCATGTTGGCGCTCTCCTCGAGGGAGGGTGGTGGGCAGGCGGAGGAGCCCTTGTTTTCTCGGCCATTCCTCTGGATGAAGCGTTGGAACAAGGGAATGAAAGCTTTGGGAAAGGTCTGGAAACTTCCCATTCATCAGTGTAAGGAGATACTGCGCTGACAGTTAGCAGACGGCCAGCCAAGTACAACACGGGACAGCCGCGTGGGCCTGCAGCGCTTGGCTCAACAGACAGACAGAGCGAGACCAGACCAAACACCCCACTCATCTCTGTTCGAGGAAATAACATGTGTTAGCATTTTAGGCATTTATTCTGATTCTCTTGCGCGGAGTGACTCAAGTGTGAACAGTAGAATAAGTGAATGATTATGGGGGCAATCATAACTAATGCAGTAATGAAGAAGAGCAGGGGGCAGCTAAGTTATAACACTGCAGACAAATAATGATCTCATGTTGTCCTTTAAGTAGTGGAGCAAACTGTGGTTGGGTTCAGTTATTTACTGATTTGGCAAAATTGACAACTTTTGCTACTTTTGGTGCTAAAAGTGCAATGCGAGAGCTGTGCTTGACTTTTTTTCTTGTCCTTTCTTCTGTGCCTCTGACACACCCTCTCACCATACACTTCCCATCAGCCACTGTAGCAGGGCGCAATGCGTGCACGCCCTCAGGGCAGTAATGCATGTATGAAAGTCAAGATTTATATGCAATGTATGCACATGCACGTTTGAGTATTTCTCCATCCTTACAAGAAATGTGGACACAGCATTCTCAGATACAAATGCAGACATGTACATGTGTAGCTGTACAGGGTGAGCTGAGATGGGGACAGATGATTGGCAGGGCAGGGCAGTGCAGGGTGGGACATTGCAGGTGTGAGCCTGTGTCTCTCTGCCCTGCCATTAATCGCTGCCATCTGACAGTTCAATCTACGAGGGGCTGAGCAGAGCAGCCGGCTGGTTACCAGGGCAGGTCATTACTGAGCATGGAGGCAGCCAATCGCATCAGCGATCAATGACAAAGGCAGTAGAGGAGGAGAGAGCAAAAAAGTGAGGGAGAAGTGGAGGGAGGTAGGGTTGCAAGAAGTAGGGGGTGAGAGAGGCAATGGAGATGTAAGGATGAAGGGAGAGGAGAGGTATGGCAGGATAAAGGCAGTTATGCTGCTGAAGGTCAGTTCTTGGTTGTGGAGTGGATGACAAACAGGCTGTCAGGCGCCAAGAAATGGAGATATTCATCCGATGCTGCACAACTAAAAAATATGGCTCCTTGCACGTGCACACACATAAATGCGCACAGACACAGCCATTGCTATAGCGGCTTGATTGAGAATGCATCAGGGGAATTTAGTGTGAGCCATTGTTTTATGAATTCCATATACAAGGTGTCGGCAGTCTGTGCCGCCCTTTTAGTGGTCAGTTCGGGCTGCACTGTGGTAAAAGTAATGACTGGCTGTGAATTAAAAAAAATAAATTAAAAAAAATCTGTTCATGAAAATGATACAATTCCCCTGTGGCTCCGCCTCCGCTGCCCACCATGTTACCACGGGAACAGCAGCCATGGCAAGGTCCGTCCAATGGTGTTTACCCAGCCCCAAGAAGTCAAACGCGGTCTCCCTATAACAGAAGGAATTCCATACACTTGACAACATTTATCATATTTCATCACCCGGCGAATGTCATTTTCACCTTCTCACCCATGTTTTTCCTCAGACTTACAAAAATGTTGAGGAGGGAATTAATTGACATTGTGGGTGACAATATTTGGCCAGGGCTCTGATAAAACAACAGGGACATCTCTCTTTTCTCCTCAGAGGCCTAGAACAGCAGAACTGGTCGTTTATCCTGCACTATCTCTCAGCAGATCCACTGGCCCTCTCTCCCAGACATAGATTCTCACACACACAAACACAGAGACCATCCCAGCGTGGACACCACTGACTGATGATGACTCATTATGGAGACGGTGCCCTTTGACCTCCTCCAGTCTTTATGGATCACTCTCTGGCAGAATCATATTCCCTAATGCCAAGTTCCTGTCCATCTGCCTGCCTGTCTGTCAGACAGTCAAGCCTCTTAGTCTCTCTCTTTCTCTCTCTCCCCGGAGTTTCACACACCAGTTCATCCCAGACATCTCTGTCTCCGTTTATTTTAATAACAAACAGGAAAAATATCTCCTCTTCCCATTTCCAAATGTTTGAATTTGATAGTTTTCATGTATTCCATTGTGAGAATAATGGACGTAAGTGTTGATTTGTTCTAAGATCATTTTTAGATGAACTTGAGAAAGGCTTCAAAAGTTGTCTGTTATCCAGGGGTGTGGTCATTTGGAAGATTAATTGTATCTATTCATCCTAACCTCTCATGTAGTTCAGTGTTGAGATTGGCATGTTTCTGTGAAGTCACTGCAGTTGAATTCACAGTAATCTTATACATCTCTTTGCATGTAAGTGTTTTCCCCACATCTATTTCCTCGCTTGCATGCGATCATGGTAATTCGTGCTCAGAGGAGCAGAGCAGTGAGGGAAAGCAGAGGAAGGGAGTCAGTTTGGATTTCTACACATCCTCTTCTCTTATTCGATGTTACTTTGTTAATCCAATACTACCACTACGTCAAGGGTATTCTGTGTGGATCAGGCTGCTAATATGTTTGCTGTGGGCGCTAGCATTTGATCCTTCTCTCGACAAATGCAATTTGTTTGGCTTGATTTGATCAGTTGCAGCAGCATATTTCCGTGCAGGCGGGAGATGTAAACCGTCTATAAAAAAGGAGTTAAAATGTTTTTGCGTCTGCGAGAGGGGAAACTCTATTACAGGTGTCCTGGACCACGGGGCCCTGCTGTCTCTGATGAAATGCTCTTTGGGTGTTAATGCAATTCTGATTTCGCCCAGCCTGGAGACTAGCCACCTCTGGGGTTTTAAAACTGGCTCTGAAAGGCAGAAAACAAAGTCTGGATCTAAACCGTGCAATTACAATGGTGGAAACTTTGAAGGGCGCTTCCTGATGTAACATAGTAATCTCCCTTGGGATACCAGAGAATGATGCTGTATAATTTTGGTAATGTTTTTGTGGAATAAGCATTGTTGATTGCTGTATGTATGCACAGCACACGCGACAAAGTAGTGCAGTACACAACCAGTGTGTATATATATCTATATATATATATATACTGTCAGCAAACTTGCTCTGTTGTTTGAGAGTTCAAACTCACATTCATGGCAAACCTCACCACAGTTGTCCCCCAGATTTATATATCACTGAATATACGACTGCCCTGGAAAACAAGTGACCCATTTCAGACCTTTAGGGGGTTCAGAGACAAAGGGTACATGCTAGCTGTCACTTCATCAGCTAGCCCTGGGCCCCACAGATCAAATACAGGTATGATTTATGTCCGCTGTCTCAGCCTTCACACCGCATGTTCTCCTGCGTCGGAGTTGTTGGTCAAACCCAACTGCAGTAGTAATTTGTCTCCTTACATGTGTAGGAGGTGAGGGGGCGAAGGTCAGTGAAATGAAAATGACCAGACCTGACTTAATTGTTCTATCTATTTGCAGTTCGAGACAGGATGTCTGTCTGAATGTCTATCTGTCTATTTGTCCATCTGTCTCGCTTCTCTCTTTGGCGCCATGTTTTGTGTCAATGGGTCGAGACCCTCTGGCTGCAGTTAGCCATTACAGGCACTGATTTGATCCAGCAGGAGCACAGAGTTCACTGAAGAGATCTCTTTGCGCCAGATAGCATCATTATCACAACACACAGCCTGATGGAAAGGTTTCCTCTGGTTTCTCTGGCCTGTAATGTCCCTGCTTACCTGCGCATTATTATCAGGTCTTACACATATTTTTATGTAAATTCTTTTAAGTCGGCCAAATATGCTTTTTCAAATATGATGCTTCAACACCATTTTGCCTCCAATTTCCTCAACGGCTTGGCACATCTGACAGGGTTAAGCCAGTAAATTGTGGAGAGAAATGCTTCCTGTGTGTAATTACATTTATCATGTATAATTAGGAAGTTCTGCTCTGTCTACACGTGATGACCCTTAACCTTCAGTGTGACAGTTGTAGGCTGGTATTGCCAGACACCCAAATGCTGTCCAGGTCGTGGTACTCCACAAAGTCTGGTTCTCTGATTCTGTTTTTCACAGAGAACATGCATCATTTGGACCAAAATTTCAGATAAACCAGCAATACTGAAATTGCATTTTTGTCTTTGCTGACATAGTTAGAGAATAGTCATGTTTGGCCACTCACATCTGATTGGTGGACTGCAACTACAGTTTTACAATACACACAGGGCAGAGTATTATTTTATATGTTTAATAGGGTTGTTGCTTCAGATGTTGTTAAAAGAGGTCGCTGCCTTGCTCTTTTTATACTGGGTATAAATGTGGGATGGTGAGGATAAATAAAGAAAAGAAAAAATTTCCAAGCATCTTCACAATGACAAAATGCATAACTGGTAAAGGGGTATGTGTCCCCAACAATACTACAGTAAATAACCCTTCACTAAGTCTAAAGTTAACCTGAGTTCGCCCTTGAATCTCTAAGTAGTGTCAGCAGTGTAAAACCCCTGCCCTCAACACAAGTTTTTGTCCATTGTTGTTGATTCTGTGTGAAACACAGCTACACAGCTCTCCTTCGCTAATTATTTAAGCCCTTCTCTAAATCTTAGTCTTTTTTTTCCTCCCTGAGTTTCCTTCCCTTTATCTTCCTCTCGTCCTGTCCATTGCTCTGTCATTTGTTCTTCCTTTTCCTTTACGCTTGTACCCTTTTTGTGTTATAATTCCCACCTATTATTTCTGTCCTGGGCCCTCATTAGTCATGTCGCTGTCAGCCGCCAGCTGCAGACACATATGCTCACACACACACACACACACACACACACACACACACACACACACACACACACACACACACACACGTATTCTTGCACATGCACAGGTATGGAAGTCATCAAGGCAAGGTCAAAGGTCTGCCTCATTACCCAGCTCCAGTGAAAACTTTTGGTGTGTTTTATTCACTGGTATCGGAGAGCAGAAGGAGGGAAATGTGGGGAGAAAGAGGGGGGAACAAGGGGTATAGAAAAAGCAAGATAATGAAGAGGACTGGTGTGATTTTTAGGAGAAGAGAGAATGAGAAGTATGCAACGGCAAGAAAGAAAAACCTCTTCTTTATCTGTGTATCAGTTTACTTCTACTCCTTTGCATACCTGCAAACCAGATCAATATGTCTTAGTTACAAAATGGGAAATTGTGGTTTGGTGGAGGGTGAATTGAGCCTCAAGGATGAAGGCCTGCGTCTCACACTGCCATCACCACAGATGCTGCTGGCAGCATCCATGACTGGTGTTTCCTTACATGAAGCACAACTTCTCTAAATAAAGTCATTAGGAGCAGTGTAACAAAAGCCCATTCATTCATTCATTCATTCATTCATTCATCCATTCATCCTCACACACACACTCTTCCTCTCTCTCTCTCAAACCTACACACACACACACACACACACTCATATACAGTACGGAGACTTCAAGCATACGTGGGACATGATACGCTGACATGTGACAGAAAGCAAAGCCGGAGTGTGTGTGTGTGTGCACGCATGTTCAAGTTCAGCCTGGGAGGTTAGAGAGGTGTGTGTGTGTGCTGGGGGCGTCAGCTGGGAGCAGTCAGGGGGACACTGGTGATGCAGACTGACGGGGGACATAAACACTCAGTAGTATGCTGAAGGGGCCCATTGTCTCAATCGCCGCCATGCCAGGCTCTCTGTATAATGGAACGATCTGTCTCTGTATGTTTGTCTAATTGCCCAATCTGTCTCTGTGTCTGTCTGTCTTCTGATATGTCTGTCTCACTGTTTGACTGTACCTTTTCTTTCCCTCTTTCACTTTGCTTCCTATCTTTCTATATTTACACTCACACTTTAGGCATGATGCAGATCTTCTAATCCCAAACGTCTGCTGCATGACCTGCCAGTTTATGGATGGCTGTGTCTGTTTCTTGCATGCCTGTGCTGTTAACATGTGTTTTTTCCATATCTCCTTGTCAAGTCACGTCAGTATTTAGGATGCACAATTACTCAACATTAAAAGAGAAGCATAGACATTATGTGCTCAAAATATGAAATCACACAAAAACGGATTTCGGATTCCGAGAAGTCTAGTTGGTGGCAGGTGGAACTGTTAACAAGTCCAGTGGTACAGAACTTTCAAGGAGTTATTAGTTGTGGGATTTCAGAGCAGTGGCTGAGCCCAGAAAGGAGGTAAAGGTGTGTGGAGGATATGAGATCTTTGGGGTCGAGGTGCCGGGACTGTGATGAGGTGTGTGAGATTAATGGGAGTGAAGTTGTAAGAGAGGGGGAGGCAAGTAAGGGTGAGGTGTTGAGGACATGCCGAATGGATTTGTGTGTGTGTGTGTGTGTGTGTGTGTGTGTGTGTGTGTGTGTGTGTGTGTGTGTGTGTGTGTGTGTGTG
>JBBMJY010000026.1:15578210-15589147 GCA_037833715.1 Toxotes lorentzi | reverse complement strand
TGTGTGTGTGTGTGTGTGTGTGTGTGTGTGTGTGTGTGTGTGTGTGTGTGTGTAGGTGTGTAGGTGTGTAGGTGTGTAGGTGTGTAGGTGTGTAGGTGTGTAGGTGTAGGTTTACGTTTCTGTACACCTCCGTTTCTGTACACTTGTTCGCACTGGCTCACTGCTGATTGGAAGACAATCATAATTCAGATTTTTAGTGATGTTCTCATCCGAATTCAGGCTTGAGACTCTTAACCCAGCGCCCTGTAACGTCAACACAGAACCCCACTGTGTAATATGAAAAATGTATGGTTGTCAAATCCAAAACCAGACTGTTTTATTCATTCCTCAGTAAGATTTCATTCAACAGCAGAAACATGTGTTTGAAAGAGAGACACAAAGTATTTGGACATCTGAATTGGGGTTTACAGGCAAGTATGGAGGTGTTTAGAGAAGGCCAAAGTTCATCCATGTCTCTGGGCTGTTTTATGTGTCTGCTGCCACTCTCCATCTCAGCGCTGAGCAGCTAGCACCTTCTTTCTTTTGCCAGTTAAACAGTTTTTGTTTTTTTGGTTGTTTTTTTTTTAAGGAATTCATCCTATCACACTTCAACAAACAAATATTTAAAAGGTGTTCAGAATTTAAATTTTTTAGACAAATAGTTTTTAAAAGTGACCACATCCCCTAAAAAAATATATAGCACATGTTTTATACACATTAAAATACTTCCAGGTGCTACTTCAGCAACTCATACACTGTAAGTAAGACTAATTTTTCCTTCTCCTTTCATTTGCTTTCTTCACACAGTTACCAGCTAGAGTTACTGGCACTGCCATGTTTAGAAACAGAGAGGCATACAGAGGGCTGAACTGTAGTAATAATCCAATTAGAATAATAAGTAGCCCAGTAATTGACACTTCAGTCAAACACTGAAGGGGTTTTACGTCCATGTCTCTTGAAGGACATGTTTCCGTATGTTGGCCTCCAGTTCACACACACACACACGCGTACACCCACAGATGTCTACTTGAGTGGCTTCAGCTCAGCCCGTCTCTCCCCTTCGGTAATATGCAGTGTCTGTTTATTGTAGATGAGGTGTAGATGTTTATACTCTCTACGGAGCAAAACATACCAGTCTGAAGTGTGAAGTGATCCTAAAATAATCCTCCTAGTTCTTTGGCACATTGACACCGTGTCGTCCCTCCTTTTATTATTTGTTCATTTTGGCCCTGGAAATTTTACTTACTCATTCACTTCCTCTGACAGATATTCTAAATGGATAAAGAAGCAGCTTATACATCTGGATACCTGGTTAATAATGTTGGTACTTTGCAGAAACCTCACACTGTATCTCTAAATTCACTTGTTCATTTTTTTTGTCTCCTGTACAAACATGATTAACAACTTTAGTGTCAGTATAGAAGATATACAGTAAATAATATGTAGATATATGGTGTGACAACTGCCCTACTACATTATCTGTATCTTGCCTTATTTAAAAATACACACACAAGGGAAACAGACATATTCCTGATAAAATGCACACTATTTTTAAAGTTGTGAGATTGAGAAAACGCTTCATTATTATGATACCTCTTGTTGTTAATACACAAATTGTAACATGTCTGTGAGTTTGCCTGGTAAGGCCGTAGCAGCTGACATGCATCACACTAAACTAATCGAATGAATCGTTTCATTATCCTGGCATTCACATTTAGCTAGGAACCAGAATCGCTTGTTCTCAATTTCATAGAGGGTTGACGTGGATCATATAATGCTTTGTGTCATCAAAGCACATTAGGGCCCAGAAGGTCTCAGAGGCTACAGTGTATCATGAAATCAAAACAAATGATTTCGTGTGGATATCTTTTCACACTGTCTAGCTTCTTTTTCCCCCAGTTGCCCGTGCATTAGCGTTTGTATAAATACATCATAGAAACGCACACAATGGCCGAGGAGGGATGGATGTCAGTGGTCAGAGCAGATAAGAATGACAAAGCTCTACACTAAGCCACGTCACCACCAGGCCTCTCACCTGCCTGTCTGTCACACAGAGGCACTCAACCATCACAGACTGATTGTTTGTGCCCATGCATGTGTGTATGTGTGTGTGTATGTGTGTGATTGATGCGCTTTGCCTTCCGTCAACTTAACTGCCCCCCTTCCACCTCGCTCCCTCTTGTCCCACCTCAGTCTGGACTGTCTAGGAAACACGAGGCCTTGGGAGATAGCAGCGCGCTCTCCTGTTCGGCCCTTGGCCCGCTCTGTCTATTTTTCTCTTCCTTGTGCCAGTCACCTACTGCTGTGGGAAAAGCAGAGGAGATGAGGCCTTAAAAAACAGATCATTGTCCGCCTCCTAGATTAAAGCCAGAGAATGTGAGCATTGTCCACTGAATGGCTAAACCTTCCTGCTGTCACTCAAACGCTACTCTGAGCGCTACTTCATGTCTAAGAGGCTTATCTGCACTGAAAGGCCCCTAGCTGCTCTGGGGAGAGAGGACGTAATGAAGCGTGTTTTTTTTTTTTTTTTCCTCTGTAGGGAGAAACCTGCTGCTGGGGGGGGTGGTGGCAGTGGTGGTGGTGGGTGGTTAGGGGATTCAGGGGGTGGACGTGGCCAGTGGGACAGCTGCAGCACCAGGCCCCTCTACCCCACCCCTCGTCCCAGCCGCTCCCACTCCTTCTAACTGCCCCTCTCGAGAGAATTGTCATTTATCTAGTCTCACATGAGAGGGAGCACCGCATACGCAGCATACGGGCCTGAACCCAGTGCAAGCAAGATTTCTGGGGGGGGCGCATGGGGACATTATGTGGGGACGTGCCCCGGGACCTGCCTGTTGTCCGCGCTCAGCCGTCTGTGGGGATGATCAGCAGGCCACTGATGTGGTCCTCTCTTTGTGCTCCCCTGTTTGAAAAGGGGAAAGTTTAAGTGCTGCTCGCATTCAGGGCTGAGGGCCGACTAGGCTGGGAGGGTTAGCTAAGCCCTGAGGCCTCTGTATGTGTGTGTGCTTACATTATCATAGCCTGTATAAGCAAAACGGTGTGTTTCTTTGTCAGCATCATATGTGTAACGTGTAATTTTATGGTTCTACTCTGCTTATGCTATCACATGTTCATATAACATCATATTGAAATTTGTTTTTAGCAAAACTTTTAACTTACCCAAAAAATTATTCATTTATTTTTAACAAAAAAAAAAAAAACAAAAAGAAGAAGCCCTCACTTATTGAAAGGCTCTTTGGTTACTTTACTTCACAGCCCCATTCTGGTGTTGAACCCTTAACCTTGTCAGTGGTAGCACCATACTCCACTTGTTGAGTTATGAAACATCTGCCATGATCTCTCTGTGGAATGGCACGTGTGGGTTTCCCCCAGTGGGTCCACACATTTGTTTCTGGATGATTTACAGAAGCCATCAGACCCTGAGCCCTGCTGTCCTGTTGTGTTTGCCCTCTGTGGCTCTGCTCATCTGTGTCTGTGTCATGACGGACACACCTGCGTCCTCAGCAGCCTCCTTTGGCCTATAAGCTCAGTGTACTTCCTGTCTGCAGTACGCTCCTTCATCGACACAGGCCCTGTAGCATACGGGAACACAGCTGAGCTCTTGCACATGCAGAATGTAAAAGTGAGTTTGAAATTCCAAATATTAAATCTTCGCACAATATGCTGCGTCTGTAATCTGCACCCAACTCTATGTTCTCACTCTTCTGTTTTATTTAATCATCTTTATTCATTTGACCTTTTTCTTTAATGCTGCCTAGGTTAGCAAAGCGATGACAGAATGATTCCCTTCATGAGCACAGGAATGATGTTTGCTCTCTCTTCTCCCCATCACATCACGAGCCATGCATGCACTCTCTTAATGCAACCTCTGACCTGGGCATCTTGTGGAGTTCGCCCTGCCTGCGCCTATTCTGCGCCGTGTCGGGAGGTCGAGTGGGCTGGAAAGCCTCGGAGTAGACCAGAGGGGTTGTCGGCTGGAGGAGGATGGGAGGGGGATGTTAAGTGGTGTGGCCCAGCTGTGACGGGTGGCCCAATGGTCCATTTAGAGCTCCAACCCCATGCTGGGAGATGGTACATCCCGACAAGCTGAGGGGGACTCTGTGGTACCAGCGTGCTCTTGGCTCTGTCAAAATGTCAAAATATGAATGTCAGATTGTAGGAACATCACTTCTGCAGCATGTTAAAATGGAAGCTCCCGGTGTCCTGTGGTTCTCTGTCATTTATTTGTGAGAGTACGGGCTAAACCAGAGGCAGAACAACTAAGTACTGAAGGTTTAAATTTAAAGTGCAGTTTCATTTTGACGACGCTGATGACTACGCTGCAGATGTCCCCCAGTAAATAAAATGCAATCTGTTGTGTAACAAAGTAACAGTATTCAAATAATGTCCTTTATCTAACAAAATGTTTTTGTCCATCTCAAGAGGATGAAAATCGGATTCCTGAGAATTTGAATGTTAAATAGAAAATGATTCATGGGAATGATCGCTACATATCAATGATTCACGTAACACAATGTGTCCATGCACCCAAGAGTGATAGGTGCCACATTGTGCAGGAGATGGAGAGTGGATTTGAAGGTTCTTTTTCAGTAAACATTTAAAAGAGTGGAGAAGTGAACAAAAGCGTTAAGAAGGAGCTGTTTTGTTGCCCCTTTTTTAACCTAAATAGGCGGTCTGTCCGACCGAGGCCTTGGCTTCAAAGTATTATCCCACACATGCAATTACCATTTCTATCAACTGGGGAGAAAGATTATGCTTTTTGGGTGTTCTTCTGCGTTTCTTCCAGTGGATTCACTTGGTGAATGTGACACGTTTTGTGTCTCCCACCCCCTATTGAATTTAAAAGTTCTCTATTCTCCGAGTGAGCTGAGGAGAGTCCTACACGCGGGCTGAATAGACACTAAATCTTTCAAGGTTAGGACTTAACCTTCTCCCACTCTAATTCATCTTCAAACTTTAGTCTGAATCCAATCAATATCAGATGATTGGTAAACAATGTGCAGTGTCTGATAGGCAGGTACCAAGGGCCCTCAATGGGATTGCAAATGCTTTGTGCGTCCCGAGTCGCTTTTGCTCTAAAGCACTGTCACAAAAAGTGAAATTACCATTCGCTTGGAATGATGCCATTCATCTTTGTCAGAGAGCCAAGCTCAGCACGCAAGCCGCTCCCCTCAAATTAATTCCTTGTTTTGCATCATCTGAATTTGCCCAAATCCAGGAGGATGGCTCCGGCTACACCTCAGCTCCATTCTTTAATGTTGCAATTCCAGCTGATTTCACTATGCACAGGGCCCCATGGCTTTATTTACTGCCTAATTCACAAAGAAAAGGAAATAGATATGAAAATAAGTTGGGAAAATAAGATAAATCTGGTTGTGAAATTTCACAGGCTGTGCATGTTCCAAACAGGAGAGTTAGAGTAGCATAATACACGTAGCTGGCTCCTGAGAGCCCGGTGTGATGCTATAGTCGATTTGTCATTTCATGTTGCAGGAGCTCCTGTACAAAGGTAATGTCTTCCGAGAGGCTCTTACCCATGTAATATAAAGGGAAAACATTGCACAATGAATATCTGAAGGATTCATTTGTTATCCTGCATGAGATATTCTGCAATACGTCAGGACAGTTAAAGTATAATTTAGAAAGAAAGCATTGTAAACAAAACACAGTCCCTTTCGTTTTGCTTTTTTGTATCAACATTTTGATGTGAAGCCCTCAAGTGAAATGTGCATCGCTACAAATCACTCTACATTTGAAAGAAAAGACTGAAGTGTCCCAGCTAACACATTTAACACAACTCTGTGATGAGAGAAGTTTCTCAAAATTGTGGAGTTCTATTTTTTTCTTCTTCTTTTTTTTTTTTTGAAATGTACAAGAAAGAGAAGTAGTAGAGACATTTCCGCTAGGGGGCTGTGACTTGGTTTGTTCTTTCTTTCCTTCTCTTCTGTGCCTCGCTGAAGTCATTGCTGCTTGCTGGGTAACCCAGCCCTGCCATCATAGGCCCGCCAGCATTTCAGTGGTCACATCTTTGTTGCTCTCTCTCTTTCTCCAGCTCATGGAGATGTTATCCCACTGTTGTTTCATGGTGCAGAGCCCACAGTGACAGCAGTGATGAGATTTTAAAGAGCGGGTTGTCCTCTCCTTTCACTATCCTCTCCCTGTCGCACTTGAATGCTAAAAATGGCTCTGAGGCTAATTTATGGTTTTGGTGACTGTGACCGCTGATTTGTGATCCCCTATGTTTGTGTTTATGGAACATGGCTTATTTTCTCCATCTTATCTGCCGGCAGATGGACAACATGGTTTGACAGGGTTTATTTAGATGTTTGCTTTTTCTGGCACAAAGTATGATGGAGTGCAATTACCAGGAATGCAGAATGAAGCCCTGGGGTCAAAGGCCTTTTCCTGTCTCCCTCCCTGGCATGAGTGGACCGATGTCTCTGTACCCATTTCTATGTATAGGTTACGCAGACATCTGTGCATCATCACAGCGTTTCTCAGCATAGCAAAGTGGGCCCATTTTACATGTACGTTTTAAGAATCTGAAGAAGCTCTTCTTTGGAGGAATACGATCAGGGACAGTAACAGCTGAAGAGAAGAGAGAGAAGAGAAGAGAAGAGAAGAGAAGTTGCTGGAGATAAGTGGGTCAGGCCTGAGAGACTGTTCTTCACCTCAGACACCTGCACCTCTCCACAAAGCCCTCATCATGGACTCACTTTGTCCCCAGGCTGCACCATTGTCAGCTGAAGGGCCCTCCAGACTTTGCTCTGAATACCTCCCTGTGCTACTCCAAGTGGACTCAGCCCAGCTCTCCCCAAGAAACAGACAAAACAGTGGATTCCAAAGCGCTGGCCCCTTGGCATTCCCCTGCCTTTGGCGGATAAAGAGGGAAACTTCGGCCTGATTCACTCCTCCGCTCTTCATCCCTCTCCACAGTCCCCCCACAAGCTAGGAGATGAAGAGGAGGAGGAGAAGAGGAGACTTGTGAGGGGTAGCAGAGGGGTGGTCTCAGGGTCACAGAGTGATTAGTGAAGAGCAGAGTGGCTCTCCTTTTCCCCTTTGGTCCTCCTCCTCTGTGGTCACTGAGAAATGACTTCCACTGGGCTTACTGGGGAGTGTGGGTGGAGAGGGAAGTGGAGGAATTATTCCCTTCTGTATGTCTGTCTGGACTATATTTAACCTGCCTGACAAGATGGATGTTTCCAGGGGAATGCTCCCCTCGGCATAAATGAAGCCATTATACTCTCCTCTCTTGTCCTCTCCTAAGCTTTTCATTAGAAACTGAGGGTTTATGATGAAACGTCAGGAGGACATTCAGTCTGAAAGGCTGAAATACAACCTGAGCACAAACGCAGACATGCTGGGTAACAGCAGGATCTGGTATGAATGTGTACATTAATACTGCTAATTTTACTGCGTATTTTACATGAGACTAGTGTATATCTGCACACTCATATGCCCATGCCTACAGCCTGCAGCACACATTAAGATGGGCTCATGCACTTAAACACACAATGGCATTTATACGTGCACACAGGCATAGACTCCCGCTGTAGTTCTGGTGTGGCCAGCCAGTGCAGGCCGTACGTGGGACTAGCGTGGAGGAGTTGGAAGTGATTAGGGAGAAATATGCCTGTCTCCCTGTAATGTCAGTAATAGGCAGCAGCACATCAAAGTCCAGGCCTGTCAGAATGATCCGGATCAAACCGGCCCCCATCTGGAAGCCATAACTGACTTTTCACTCATTTAAACACTCTTAAAACACACTGAACAGACATGGAGCTCCCGTCTCTGCTCACCACTCACCACCACTCATATCAGCACCCTCTGGCCTCTGCATCTGTGTGTGTGTGTGTCATTACTCTCTCACTCCCTGCATGTTGCCCCCCTCTGTATGTATTTTCACATTTAATGGTAAGCCCATATGTTTCACATTTGTGTATTAGGCTTCTAATTTCTGATGATGAATGTTTTCAGTCACACTTTCAACCTCGTTTTTGTAGGATTTAGAGGAAATAACATTTACGGTGCACCAGTGATCCCGTTTTTGACAGTATAAGGGATATCTATACATTACCTAATGCACAGGCAGATATTTTTAAAGCAACATAAACATCTGCTGAACCATGAAATCAGAGATAATATTATTCTTTCTGGAGGGGATAAAAATTGGAATCAAGTGCAGGCCTGTTTTTCTGCTTTAGAGTCGAGATAAGTATCTTGTCCGTGCGATAATGATGCTGTGCATTCTGAGACAATGATGCAGAGTGCTTCCCTCTTGCCTGTTTGCTCACACCGTGTTGACTGGACTCCTGGACATATATTATCTTTCCAAACACAAGTCGGACACAGCTCTAAGTGTATTTTAATTGGCTTTGAGCCGCCTTCCTAAAGCAAACAGCTCGTGGTGTAGCTGGTGGTGTGGTGGTGCGGTGGTGCCCGCAGTCAGGGTGGGGTGCAGTCCGATCGCCTGTCTGTCCACTCCGCCGACAATCAGTGCCATACAGGACTCCATTGTTTGTGTGCGTGCATGTACAAGTGTTTGTTTAATCTCGCTGCATGTCTGTGCACATGCACACATCTCACTTTCTGTGTGGGTGAGGCTCACAGTGAATATCTTTGTGTCACTCTCAGGGTGTTTCGCTTTTACGCAGCGCACACTCGCTACTGTTAAAGATCTTAACGCCTGGCAGATAGCATCTTGATTTAAAGTGCAAGTGATTTAATACTAACAATTAAAGTAGGCATGTCAGCGGGCAGCCCTGGCCCCTGCTGTGGCCGGACAGGGAGTGGGCCCTCTCTCATATCTCCACCAGACAGGGAGACAGGGGGGCCTCCGGCTCCACAAACCACTGATGCTGCTAACGCACGCTACTTTTTATTACCCACTTTCAGCTGTCCAACTTTTTAATTTTTTTTCTTTGTAAAAATACCTCGACTATGGATCAGAAGTGCCCAGTTCCCACTGACAAAAGATGCTATATGTCTTCAGTTTTCTTTTCTTTTTAACCATATACTTAAGTTTGTCCTTCCTCTTGGACTGGTTTGAAAGATTGACACAGGGGTACACAGTTACTGGCCACCACTGTTAAACAATTAAACCTGTTGTTGGCTGTAGAATTGAGAACAAGAGTTCTGTTGGATTTGTGAGCTGGTGGCCTGCAGCAAACGGAGCGGAGTGGTTTGGAGAAAAGGAAGACAGGATGGCAAGCTGAAGAAAAAAAATGTTCAGAGTCTGAGCTCAGCATATGGAAAAAAGCCCTAAAAAACGATTCATTTTACAAGAACCAAGGATCTGACTCCTAGCATGGCCAACTCCACTCTCATAAAATCTATAGACATCCATTATAAAACACCCAGGCCCTTATGAGTTGCTTTGCCCAAACCCAGCAACGGGGCCGTCTGCCTCCAAATCCCCTCTGGAAGTGTTTGAAAAACAAAGCGAGGCTTCACTTCAACCTCATTAACAAGTTATAATAAACAAAACAATGTGTTTTTTAATGGATGGCAAGTCCCGTCTCCCCCTTCCCCTTCCAGCTCGGGTCCAGAGCGACTGGCCAGTGGTGGGTTTCCCATGACTGCAGCTCGTGGTGTCACGATGATGGATGGGCAAGGTTGGTGGGGGCTGCCTTTTACCCTTCTCCTCTGGGACGTCCCGTGGACTGACAGGCACATTGTGGCATACGACCCGTACTGACGTACTGCTCCGCCCGCTGGCACAGCCACAGAGAGCCCCAGAAAATGCCCGCTTTTCCCCTTTCCACATTCAGCCCGTTTCATCTCACATGCAGATAGAGACAAGGAACAATGCACACAGAAGCATTTGAAAGCATGTACATAAGCATGTATTCACTCGAACTCGTAACTTTTTAATCATTTAATTGTTACACAACACTAAGCATGTAAAGGAGACACCAGTGCTATATTGTTCCACTGTATGAGGTAGTTATGCAGACAATTACACTGATTTGATCAAGAGTCATAACTTGATTGATCTGAAAAGTTTAACTCTTGTTACAACTAATGTTAAATATTTAGTTGTGCAGATTTCATCGGCGTAGCTTTGGGTTACTGCGTTGAGGGACCACCTAAGTACCTGAGGATCCCTGCTGGCCCTCAGCGGGGGGAGACATTAGCGTCCTGATGAGTAAATACCAACAGAAGCTCAGCAGCCACAACACACAGTCCAAATGCTGTTACACAAGCTTAAGGGTACCACATGGATATACTGCTCTCTCTGTCTCTTTCTCTCCTCCTCTTTCCCTCTCCCTCTGTCTGACTCAGTCAAACACACTCCACACCACACAGAGTGCCTCTGGAATAAAATTCTCCCGGCTAGTGTAAAACAATCCAATAACAACCAGCACCTCTCAAAATAAAACAATAGCTCAGCTCATGCTGGCGCTGTAAAACAGCTCAGCCTATTACATGCATACGTGTAACTATATTGTAAATTTGCCCTTTGGGCAATAGCACATTTTTCCCTCATTTGGTGATTTTGGGATTATAATAATAGCGACCCTTGTGTGTGTGTGTGTGTATGTAAGGTTGGCTCACGTGTGTGTGCAAGCATTTTTCACACTTATTCTTACATTGTGTTTTATGCACGTACCTGCCTCTGTTTCAAGTAGTTGCAGCAGAGTGTTGCCAAGTGAGCTACATCCTTTTTTGAGTGTTCATATCTTTTTCCCAGGGGCAGTCATGTTGAATGCTCCATTAGGCCAAAGGTCATTTGAATAGAAGGATAAGATATAAGACGCAGACAGGCAGAGTGTGAGGGTGTGAGTGACCATGACCCCTTCGACACAGCTCAACGTGTTTGTAAACAGGATGTCATTAACACTGGGAACCAGCCAGGCTCACAATGACTTTTGTCTCCTTCGGGGTGTGTGTGTGTGTGTGTGTGTGTGTGTGTGTGTGTGTGTGTGTGTGTGTGTGTGTGTGTGTGTGTGTGTGTG